>NW_004624780.1:4213773-4228488 GCF_000247695.1 Heterocephalus glaber
CATTCAAGAGATGCAGATGAAAACAACACTGAGATTCCACCTCACCCCAGAAAGAATGGCTGCTATCATGAAATCAACCAATAACAAGTGCTGGCTGGGTTGTGGGGAGAAAGGAACCCTTCTCCATTGTTGGTGGGAGTGCAGACTGGTGCAACCACTGTGCAAATCAATATGGAGATACCTCAAACAACTAGGCTTGGAAGTCCCATTTGACCCAGCTGTTCCTCTACTGTGTATCTTCCCAAAAGAATTAAAAGCATCATACCACAGTGATATATGCATACCCATGTTTATAGTGGCAGAGTTTGTAATAGCTAAAACTTGGAAACAGCCCAATTGCCCATCAACTGGAGACTAGATAAAGAAAATATATTTTTTTTAACAAAATGGAGTACTACTGAGTCATAAAGAATGAAAAACTAGAGACATTTATAGCTAAATGGATGCAAATTGAGGCCATACTGTTAAGTGAAATAAATAGGACACACATGTAAATATGAATGTTTCTCTGGTGTGAGAAACTGAAAGAATCAAAATGTATAATAGATAATGTGAAATAGGAAGAAAATGTGCAAAGGGGAAGGGGAAATGGGGGTGGGTAGGGGAAAGGAAAGAAGGAAAAGGAATAAATGTGTGAAAAGGAATAAATGCGAGAAAAGGAAAAAAATGGAAACAAAGTCTTTGTAAATAAGGAGCATTGGAAGCATTGAAGGGAGGGCAGGGGAAGGGGGAAAGAAATAAGAAACAAGATATGTTATGTAAAGGTACAAATTCCCAATGATAAATGTCAGCATATTATATACCTAAAATGTACTAAAATAATTAATGAATGAAGAAAAATATATACCTTTATGGTTTGGGGGCTGTGAGCTTAAATGAACTTTTATTCTCCCTATAATAGTTTGCAAAGCATTAAAGTTGTAATTATATGTATATATCATTAAAGTGAGAAAATATGCATTGATTTGAGATTGTGTACTTTTTGATCTTTCATTTTTAGATAAAATTTTTGTTAAATAAGTGTATTAATATACAACTAAACAACTGGCTTATTTTGAGTTTCTGCATTTTTCTGACATTTTTTGTAATTTTCATCATTGTGATAACTAAGAGAAATGAAACTAGAAAATAATACAATGCAGAGAATACAGAATATGAGGATTAAATATAGCTTACACAGTTACTTTATGAGGTGAAATTATGCTGGCCATTGCCAGTGTTACAAGTTCATATTTATGTTGTTTATTGTGGGTTTTTTTTACTCCTAAATATGTGCCATGTTTAACCTAACATAAATGGAATTCTTGCAATGTTGTTTTTCAGTATTTTTTTGTTAGTGTTTTGGGGCAAGTGAAAAATCTCACTGCCCATGAACCTTTCCTCATGAGTGTTGCACACTGCACTGGGGACATAAAAGTCAAAGCGGAGTGATCTGATGTGTAAGGCTAAATAAGTTTCCTTCTAGTTAGACTTAAATTAAGTGTTAGAGTTGATTTTCTTCAAGGGAAATATTTTCCAATTTAGAGGTTGTGTTAATTATTTTCATTTCATACTCTTTCTTGTTCTCAAATCCTGCAAAAATTCACTTCAGGATCTCTCTGAAATTATGTAGTTTCCTGTATGTTTGTATATGCTATTCTTACATTTGTCCTTCTGATGATCAAACATTTCACTCACTGAAGGTCCGCTGGTCTAATACATGTCCCCAAAGGCAATATCACTGCCTCAATCTGTTTCCTGGGTTATATGTGAATATCACAGTATGTATAATTTGTAAGGAATAAGGGTTTAGCTAGCTCCAGTTTCTGGAAGCTGGAAGGCCTGTGAGAGGCTGGATCTGGTGACATCCTTCTTGATGGTGGGGATCATCTGCAGAGTCTCCAGTTCTCACAGGACATCACATGGCAAGAGGGGGCTTCCAAGACCAGAGCCAAACTGCCCTTTATGCAGAGAGCTCTCAAGATGACCCATGGACCATGAATCTGTGACCTCATCACCTTGTAAGGCCCCATCTGATTCCACCTCATAGAACCTCACTTCTATGCTCCCTCCTCAATGAATGAGCCTTATAAACTCTTCCAGTAGGCTTTGCACAGGTACACGTAGGTCTTTCATTTTTTAGTCCAAAATTTACTTGGAGCCACTGAAGAATTATTTTAACCAGAGAAAAACCAGTATTTGATCTCGCAGCAGCATGTTCATCTCTATCAGGTGTTACCTCCTTACTTCATTTTGTAAAGGGTTTTGGTGTGCAGCAAGCTTTGGATGCCCTCAGTTTAGAGCCATCTGACTCGCTGCCTGACTTTACTCAGCATCGCTTGGGGTTGGAGACCTACAGCTCCATCCTTAGCAGTCTGATTTTCCACCCTTGAGGTAGCCAATTTCTTGACATCACACGCTACAGGAGACAAAAGAGCTCAGGTTGTTCCAATGTAGGAGGCTTTTAAAGAGGCTCAGCCTTTATACACAAACTTGGAATCTGCCAGCCCTAAGAATCCTCTCTATTGTTTATTTGTCTTTGGAATGGGGACTTCAGCAGTGTTTAGACTGAAGTGGAGTACAGAGAAATCCACTCTTAGAGATTAGGTGATTGAGATATCTGATGCACAATTGACAAAAGCAGTTTCTCTTTCTTGGCAGGCTCAGAGGGAAGGAGTAAGGTACCTAGGAGGCCCTTTCACTGGGCAAGCGCAAGAGCATCTATGTGTTGTACCATGGAGCCCCGGGACAGGTTGCATCTGTTAGATCAGCTGATAAATTTCAAGGACTTTTGAAGCTGGGTTTAGACAATTTTCCATACAAACTATTAGTGGGAAAGGACCTGTTTCTGGAGGGCAGCAATCAGGAGAGCGTGGGAATTAAAATGCAGGGCTGTCCAAGAATGACACTGTTATTAATGACCTTGAGGTCCTGAATAAACCACTATGCCCAGTCGCCTCTGTACTGGGAGAAAGGGGACAACATGGCTAGGACAAGGGCGGGCCTGTGATGAAGGAATTCTTCAGTAACAGTCTTCATTTCATCAGATCTGGTGCTACAAGGGTATTGGAGAATTTGGGAAGAAATTTGTTGGGGTCAATTTCTATGTTTTTAGGGAAGCAGAATGAATATGACTGAGAGTTGATTTGGAGGATCATAGGGGAGCAGGGAAGGTGACGAGAAGGCTGGCAAGGGGCTTCTGGGGTTTTAAAAGTAGAGGGAAAGCACCCAAGGAGCCTCTTCCCTCCCCCCCCCCATTAAGTTTATCAGTACATTTTAGGTATAAAATAGTTACATTCATCATTGGGAACTTGTACCTTTACATGATGTATCTTGGTTCTTATTTTTTCCCCTTCCCCTGCCCTCCCTTCCCTATTTACAAAGACTTTGTTTCCATATTTTCCTTTTCTCATATTTTTCTTTTCCCGTCTTTCCTTTCCCCTACCACTCCCACTTCCCCTGCTCCTTTAGACCTTTTCTTCCTATTACACAATATCAATTATACATTTTAAAAATTACAATATCAAGATCTAGAAGACATTACCACAGATTTTACAGAATTTAAAAGGATATAGAAAGCTTATTACAAAAGTCTGTTTTGAAATAAATTTGACAACTTCTAAGAAGTACCTTGGAAGACAAATTAATGAAACTCACTCTGGAGGAAATATAAAATTTGAATAGCACCTATTAAAGAAAGTATATTCCTAGCTTGAAAACCTACCTACATGACAACAACAGGCTCGTATACATTTTAACTGATGAATTATATCAAACATTTAAAGCACAAAAAAGAAGGAACATTTCTCCCCTCATTTTAGGAAATCAACATTGTGCTAATCCTAAAACTGGATAAAGATAATAGAAGAAAAAAGTATGAACATAGATAGAAACAGATGAAGAGGAGGCATATCTGCCCTTGTTCCCCACCTTAGGGAGGAGGCTCTTAATTGAGTTCATTATGTTTCCTGAAATTCTCAAGGAAACTAACTTGGGGTATCAGAGGATCCCCCAGGTGGCCAACACAAATTTAAATCACCCTGGGTATTTGAGTTCATCTGACATATAATGAGCAGGTGTCCAAAAGGTGGATTCTCATCATTATTATTTTGTGAAATACAGATGCTTATTATGAAGTTAGAAAAGGTATTTTCATTGACTAGAGTTACAAGAAAAGTGTTTTGAGTCATACATTGTGGTACCTTTGAGGGCTACTTCTCCAAAGTGTCACCAGTTGGGCTGACGGACCATGGATCAATGAGACCCTGCACACTGTGCAGTGTGAGGTGCCTGAGGTTCCAGGTGACCAGTCCTCAGTGAGGAGAACCTTGGGGATCAGCTAAGACTGAGCTCTGTGGCCCATTTATTGGGAGAATCCTATGAAGCTGTATCACCCATGGACTATACTCTTGAGACTTCTGCAAGGCTCCTGGCCACCTTGAAATACTCTAAAAGGGCTCGATGGAGTACAGTAGCTGCCCTCTTGTTTTTACTCTCATATATATCTGTCTTTTGGTGAACCTAAGCAACTGAAAATTTCCATTTGCAATTTTTGTTATGACCACAAGATCTTCCTATGAACTCAACGTAACCAGTGATGTAATCAGGGTCCCTTGGATGGACCTGAATTTAGAATTCTGCCAAAGGCTGTCCCCAGGCATTTGCCCAGCCTACCTCATACATATTGTGTTCCTTTTTACAAACTTGCAAACACAATCAGTATTTGAATTTTGTCCACAAATACTGCATTTATAGGGCAAAGAGACTGATGAGAGAGAAAAAAAGAGGGGGGGAGGGAGAGAGGGAGAAAGAGAGAGAGGAAGAAAAGAAAAGGAAAAGGAAAAGGAAGAAAGGAGAAGAAAGGAGAAGAAAAGGAAAATGAAAAGAAAAGAAAAAAAGAAAAGAAAAGAAGAAAATAAAGAGTCTTAGTCCAGTGTGATCCTTATAATCCCAGCACTCTGGGTGGCTGAGGCAGAATGATGCAAGTGTGAGCCCAGTCAGGGTAGGTAATTTAGTGACTTAGCTAGACCCTAATTCAAAATAAGGGCTGAGGATGTAGCTCAGTGTGAAAGCCCTGGGTTCAAACCTCAATAGCCCCCCCAAAAAAATCCTTGCAAAATTGAGATTAGGTAATTCTATTTTTAATTTTTTTAAAAGCCACCATACAGTGTCCACATTGACTGCATCATTTTACATTTCCACCAACAATACACCTGGATTCCAGTTTGCCAGCATCCTTTCAAGTTTGTTGCTTTGTTTTACTTTTTTAAAAAATAATAGTAACTAACTTATTGGGTGTGAAGTAGCATCTCACTGGTTTTGACTTTTTATTTCCCTAATTATTGGAAGCTGATCAGACCCCCCAATCACCTGACCAAGAGTACAGTGGACAGATTAAAAAAGACAAGATCTTAATGCATAAATGGGAGGCCTAGGGTGGTCAAATCTCTTATCTGGCTAAGACACTGTCTCTTGGAGCTTACCACTACTTATTGATCATGCAGCTTCCAGATGAGGTAAGGGGCAGTGCAGGAAACAGTGAGGTGAAGGGCACTGACAGCAGCAGGGTCCTAGCAACAAGGGAACAAGATATTCTAGTAGATCATTGATTATGGGAAATTTGTTTCTTCCCATGGATTAATTTTTGCCTCTCTAGGAGTTTTCTGTATGAGTCATGTTGCCCTTAGCTACACTATTGTTTTGCCGTTCAAGACATCACAGCGTCACGAATCATTGAGACCTCTGCTGTAACCAGTGGTGTGGGGAGTTGTTCCTTTCCCACACACCAACTGCTGGTTCTTCAGACAGCCATTGTGGGCTAATAGGCAGACTCAGACTTTTAATATGAAAAGCCAGTTTATGAATTTGTAACTCGATTAGCGTGTTCTCCATCACCTAGTGATTAGTGATACTGAGTATCTTGTGTTTATGGGCCACGGGTAATATGGTGCTGATGTTTACATTATGATGTTTCCATATGGGTGTGGAATTTCAGTTTTGCATAAGGAAAAGTGTTCAGGAAGTGGACAATGATGGTTGCAGACTATGAATACAAGCTCTAACTTAGAAATATATAAAATTATTTTAAAATAAATTATGAAAAAATTAAAGCTAGCATGTTACCAACCTGAATATTAGCCATAAAATGAAATTTTCCGTATTAATTCTATTATCTTTCCTCATTAAGGTAATTGAACTCCATACTGATGAGGAAAGAATTATGACTAATCTTTCATTTAATCTCCCTACATCAATTTTTTCTAACAAACAAGAATTTGAAATTGAATAAACAAATGTATTTTTATTGTTATTTCATAGTTTAATTTTTATCTGACTGATACTTAAATTATAAATCAATGGTAATATAATAAAAACATACATTTTACATTTAGCTTTTTATTTAAACAAGGATCCTTGGACATTTTTCTAAGAATAAAACCTATGTATAACAAAAGAATTGACTTTTGACTTTTAAATGTTTGTTTTGATCTGAAACTTAAGATATAAACCCGGTAGAGCTAATTAAAAATAGGCAACTGCTCCTGAACATAAAGTGAATGGCTGTTGTTTTTCCTTTGTCACAGGAATGCATGCACTGCACCAGAAAGCTGCCAAGAGGAATATGAAGACTGCCAAGGTCGCCAGCAAATGGCCTGAAGAAGAAAATGAGCTTTATAACCCTTACGTCCCGCCCCAAATACGGCCTATAAAATTAAGCTGCGAGTCCCAGGAGCAAGCGCATGTGTCTGCCAGGACCGCAGGCCAGGCCAGGCTGGACGGGCGGCGGGAGGAGCCAGGCTCAGGGACTTCAGAACGCAGCCTAAGCCGAGAACACAAGCCTAAGCCCCTAACCGCGGCCCACGCCCCGCAGGCCCAGGTCGCAGCCTTTAAGGTCGAGGAGCAAGGCCTCTCGCCCGCGAGCCCCCTGGAAACCAAGCTGGTTCAGTGGAGAGGTTTGGCGGGCTCTAGGGGCTCAGAGATTCAAAGAGCAAAGAGGGATGAGATGACAGGAATGAGAAGCTAAATGGAGGAGCTAAAACTACAAAGGTTATAGAAGAAAGCCAGGGAAACAGATGCATAACTGTGTTTGGCAGTGATTATTTGGACAGGGCACTGAAGGCACAGTTCATGAAAATGAGTAAGTTTTATGAATCAAAACACACCATTCAGTTAACAGAAACTCAGTTAACAGAATGGAAGATGCTATGCATGAGTAATATCCTGTATCAGACTGATATCCAGAATACATACAGAACTCCTAGAACTCAAAATTCCTAAAACTTAATGCCAAACGTATTTTTAATGGACAAAGAGCTTGAATGGACATTTATTTATTTTTCCTTTTTTTCCCATGTTTCTTAGTACACGTTTGCAGTACTAATGTTTACATTCCTTGTGTGGAGTTGGTGCATCTACATAACACATCTTAATTCCTTTTTTCAAGCATTTTCCCTTCCTCCCTCCCTGTCTTGACATTTATTTAAAGAAGAAATACAAAAGAACAATAAACATAAAAATACTCAACACTGGGCCGGGGATTTAGCTCAGTGGTTCCGGCTCCTGCCTCACAAGTGCAAGGTCCCGAGTTTGATCCCCAGTACCAAAAAAAAAAAAAAAAAAAAAATACTCAGCATTACAAATCATTAGTAAAATTCAAATCAGAACCATAGGAGAGACTGTTTTATACTCATGAGAATGACTAATCTCAAAAAAAAAAAAAAAAAAGAATGAAAGAAAGAAAATAAGTCCAACCAAGAGGACATGGAGGAACCCCAGCATCCTGTTGATGGGAATGCAGAATGACACAGCCAATGTGGAAAACAGAGTGGTGAGCCCTCAAAAAATTAAAGATTGAATTACTGTAAGGCCCCACTCTGCTACTTCAGATTATGTACTTTGAAGAATGAAAGGAGAGTCTTAGGAAATGGCTGGAGACTGATGCTCAAAGCCATATTATTCATATAGTGAAAGTAGGAAGAACTGGAGGGTTCATGGAGAATACTGAGTTGAGTAGGTAATTAAAATGCAGTACAAGCACAAGAGGGACATCATTTGGCCTTCACAGGAAGGACATTCCCATCCAGGCCACAGGATGGATGAGCTTAGAGGTTACTGTCCTAGATGGAATAAGCTATCATGAAAAGACAAGTCCTGTATGAGGTTGCTTGTATGAAGGACGTGGAGTGGTCAAATTCTTTGAGACAGGAGGACAATACTAGTCCCTAGGGACTAGTGAAGAGTGTAATGGAGAGAGATTTGAGAAATCACAGTGGAGAGTTGCAGGGATGGATGGTGGTGGTGGTTGCATGAATACCACTGGCTTATAGACTTAAAAATGGTTAAACTGGTAAGCTTAATGTTATGTGTATTTTGCCACAAGGAAAATTCAAAATGGGAGTCAGCCATGGTGATTCACACCTGTAATCCCAGTACTGTATTTGGGAGGCAGAAGCAGCAGGATTGGGACTTGGTCTCAGGTTTGAGGCCAGTTTGAGATATGTAGTGAGACCCTATATCAAAAAAAAATCACATGCTTTCTTTCTTCCTCCTCCTCTGCACCCTCTCTGTTTCATAATAGCCATCCTAATGTATGTGAACTGGTATTTCAGTTTGATTTTTATTAGCATTTCTCTAATGATTAGCAATAATGAGCATGTCTTCTGCTTATTGGCTATTGGCATATCTTTGCAGAAATGTTCAAATTTTTTATTTTTGATCAGATTGTCTTTTCATGTTCCTCTACGTACTGTATTTTGGGTCTAAGTCCCTTATCTCACAAATAATATGAAAATATTTTCTCCCATTTCATGGGTTGCTTTATTATTCTAGTAATAATCTGGTTATATGGAGTCAAAGAAAATTATACACCCATATTCATAGCAACATTCATAACAGGTAACAGATGTAATCTAAGTATTTACACATGGATGAGTGATAAACAATACACACCCATAATGGAATATTATTCAGTCTTAAACAGGAAGGGATTTCTGACATAAGCAATCTCGTGGATGAACTTTCACGACATTATGCTAAGTGAAATAATCCAGGCATTAAAAGAGTAATACTGATTGATTTCACTTATATCCATACCTTCAGTAACAAACTCACAGAGACAAAGAGTGAATGATTGCCAGATTTGGGAGAAATAAGAAGATAAGGAATTCCCATTTAATAAGTGTAGAGTTTGAGTTTTACACGATGAAAAGAGTTCTGGAGATGGGTGGTGGTGGGTTGTACAATAATAATTATTATTTCCACCTAAATGTACATTTAAATGGTTAAGATGGTAATCTTTTTGTTTGGTATATTTTACAGTAAAATGTGTTAGCATAGAAATAAGTATTGAAGTTAGACAAGTTAACAGCATGTGCTATTATCTCATAAAAGGAAAGTTTTCCAAGTTAGCTCCATTATCTTTCAATGTGTAAGCTCTGTATTTATAGGGGAAAATTTTTCGTCTTGCTGTACCTTTACTCTCCCTAAAACACAGGTTTTTCTAGGAATCTAAAATTTAGAAACTGAATGAACAAGTGGATTTTAATTGTCTTTAAAGGGTCAGTTATAGTTATTTACTTTTGTTTGCTGACACAAATTGTAAATCAGAACTAAAGTGATGAAACACGAACATTATTTTTCAGTTTCAACCAACTGAGGATCTAAATTATTCTCAGAAGATAAGGACTATTTTCCTTGTCATTATTCCCTAAAGGATAGAGTTTAACAACTACTTACATAGCGTTTGCATTGCACCCTATGAGTAACCCACAGGTGATTTAAAGTAACATGCGATGGGCATTAGCAGGCTATTGGCAAACACTACACACACCATGCTGTGCAGGGGACATGAGCATTTACAGACTGAGGATCCTCCTGAGGCTCCTAGAAACAATTCCCAATGGACACCAAGGGACACCTGCAACATGTTTATATTTAACATTTTATTTGAACCCTGTAGAAATTTTTTCTAAGAATCACACTTACCTATAATACAATAATTAATTTTCCATTTGTATTAGTGCATCAGGCGGTGCATGAGCAGAGCGCCCCCTGGCGGCCGCCCGTCCCGAGCCGCCCAAGCCCGGGAGCCCAACTGTCGGGCCCTGTTCGTTGAGGCCAGCGACCCGCAATGCTGTCTCTCCTGCTGCTACTCTCCGGCCTGGCCCGGCTCACCGCCCCCTCTGGCCCGCGTAAGCCGGGACCCAGCACAGGAGGCGCCGCACCACCGGCTGCGGCCCTCAGGAGGGGCTGGGCGCGGGCTGCTCGCTGAACCCTGCCCCGCGGAAGGCGCCGCTCCGGCCGGGGGGCGGGAGGAGCCGGGCTTGGGGACTGCAGCCCAAGCCCCGGAGGCCCAGGTTGCAGCCGTCACGGTCACGGCAGGGGCCTCTCGCCCAGGAACAGCCTGGGGGCCAAGCGTGTGTGTGCGGGTGTGTGCGTGAGCGTGAGTGCATGTGAGTGTGCGTTGTGAGCGTGTCCACCCGCGCGAGGGATAGGGTTAGGAAGTGCGAAGGCTGATGAGAGATGGGCACAGGTGGAACCGGACGATGCTGCTGCCCACGGGGAAGCTCACGGGCGTTTCCTCCCTGCAGATTCTCAGAAACTGCAGATAACGGTGCCGCACAAGGTGGAGAGCGACACAGAGGATGGGGACGCACAGAGGACGCAGGTACTGACTTTCAAGACCTGCAGTGACTTTCTTCTACTGCAGTTTATGGCTCAAGTCAGCTAATAGATCCCTTTTCTTATTGTGTGTTCTAATTTACTATGTTAAAGAGCCTTTTTCTTTGAATGGCAGCAAGAATTCGATGTTTTTCATTTCTCAAGTAATAATATGAATATTATGAACATATTTTAAAACACAAACTCAAAAAAATTCCCACAATCCCTATCTCACAAAAAGCATAGAGAGTTTACTGGACTGTTTATCTCAAAAATATTTACATCTAAATGTGTGTTCTATGAGGTCATACTAACATTTGTCTTATAACATGATTTTAAAATATATAAAGGATACCATCATGCTTATTATATATGCAACATATGTATATATAAGTCTTTTGTAAAACTAATGATATTTTAATCAAATTAGTAAAACATGTGCATTATAAAATTAAATCCAGACTATACAGAGTGATGTGAAGAAAGTATCAACCTCTTTTTGAAGATAGTAAATTTAAATGAAATGAATACTTAATGATATACAAACATATTTTAATCATCATATAAGACTGTTTTGACTTTTTAATTTATTTATAAAGATTTACTTTTGTAACCAATATGGCTTTATAACCACATGGAATCTCGTAGATGTAATAATCTGTACTTCATCAAATTTTTAGCATGTGGTTTCACAAACTTTGGAAAATTATCTCCTTTGGATCAACAAGCAAACTATTATTTTTTCATAAATATTGCAAAATGGGGCCGGGGATGTAGCTCAGTGGTTCTGCTGCCTGCCTCACAAGCATAAGGTCCCGAGTTCCATCCCTGATACCAAAAAAAAAAAAAAAATTGCAAAATGTCTTCCACAAAAATTCCATTACTTGACAGTCATCAGAGAATGACGATGCATCTCTTCCTGAGCCTGCGACAGGCTTAGTTCAGTCTTCTTGGTCTACATGAACATCAGAATAAATATCTTACTTTAGCTTGTATTTTTATTAAGCTTTAAGATATACATGCTTTTAGCAATATTGACTACTTGACTTACATTTCATTCTAATTTCTTACTTGGACATCTCTTTTTATAAGAAATAGCACTTATGATTAGGGCATCTTGCTTTTCAGAAGAGGAAGGGTTAATGCTAAGGCAGAGATCTGATTGGATCCAAGGACAGAACCTGGGTAACTAGGACTAAGAAACATGAGTTGCCAAATGAAAAACTTGCATCCTGCAGCAGATTTCATGGCCTGGCTACTCTCTCTTACTTTCTGTCACCAAAAAAAAAAAAAAAAATCAATGATGACACACATATAAAATCTGTTACACCAAAAATATAAATATATGTTGCATGTTGAAAGGTTTTACTTTCCACGTATAAATAAAGTCATGATTTCATTGAATGTAAAAAAAATGTCTGGAGAGGTCAATGTGTTTAAGAGAGTGTATCATAAACTGGGAAAATGGTAACCAAAAGAAAAAATGATTAACCATGATAACAGCACACACACACACACAAACACACATGCACACACTGTCATGAGGGGTAAGCATCACTACTTAATGATAGAATTTTCAGTTTTCTAGGGACATACAATAATTTTAAAATTGTAGAATGTATAAAATGCCCTTAGCATACATAAAATGAAAACTAGCATTAAAGAAACTGTCAATCCATTTTCCTACCTCATAAATACGTTTATTCAATTGCTAGTTGACATCAATTATAGAAAACATTCAAAAAGAAAATTTGCACAACAAATCGAGCAATTTATTCAAGGGACATTGATTAGAACATGAACATATTTCAGTGAATGTACTTTTGTTCTGGCACTTGTTGAGCCAAGTAGACACTATGGGGTATCGCTCATGACGTTATTTATAATGGAAAGATACAGTGTAACAAGAGAAAGAGAATTTAGTTAAGCATCAGGACTCCAAGAAACATCCTTGGTGAACATCTCATAAGTTCAAACTCTATGCTACTACAACACGTGGAGGCTCTGGCTTGGACCAGCAAGATCTGTGAGGAGAACTCGGTCATTGGGAGACTCACCCCTGTCACCCTAGCTAGGCAGACACTCAAAGAGCTAACTTTACCCAGGGGAGTTTTGTACCCTATAGAACACATTATAAATTTACTGTCGCTGTTCTGGCCAAGAATCAAAAGCAATCAGACTTTTACGCATCCCAGAAATTTAAAAATAGCATTTTTTCCAATCACACTGTAATTGTATTCAATCTCCACAGTAAATAATGCACTTTCTTCTCAAAAGTATACAGAACATTCAACAAAACTGACCACAGTAAAAAAAATCAAATACTTACAATACATAATTCATTATTAGACAATAATTCAATTAACTGAAAACTTAACCAAAAAATTAGATTGTGTTTGCAAAGGTAAAGGTACACTTTATAATTCAATAGGTTAAAGAAGAAATCTTGAATTATTATGAATATTAAATAATAAATAATGAACAAGGATGAAGAAAGTTTATACAACATTGCATCCTGTCTGAAAATGTTATAGGGGCATAACTTACAACAAATGTTACTTGATAAGTTAAAAAGTGTGAAAATTTTTCAGTTAATTAAGAAATTAGAAAAATAATTATAACCGTAAAAGTTTTAAAGATGCTTCTAAATTAAGACCTACAATTAATGAAAAAATTATGATATAATAATTTTAAAAATTGATTTTGAAATTAATTGTGGTAAGAGAGATGAAGGAAAATGAATAGGTGAAGGAAAAACATACAATATTAGAAATGACAAAATAGGTACAAATGGGTAACAAAAGTAAACAACCATAAAAAGTTATGTTAATACATTTTAATTTAAATAGTACATTCTTAAAATATAACTTACAAAAGCAAACATAAGATAAATAATATTAATACTTGTATCCTGGTAAGAGAGTAAAACATTTCTAAATCCTACCTTCCCCTCTTTTAGGCTATGCTAGCTTTTAAAATACAATGTGTCTGATTTTACCAAACTACTCAAATGTCAGCTTCTTTTGATTCTAAACCATTGTATGCCCCTCTGATTGGACACTTAAGAAAGTAATTTGTGCCTTTTACAACCTGAATCAGATTTACTAGTTCTGTGTTCATGAGCTTCATATGAAACAGATTATAAAATAATCCTTTATGTATCTTCTTTTATTTAATCTATTTTTATATTCAGTTGTGCTACCACTTCTCAGCCTTTTGGCTAAGAACAAGTGTATTCAGTTTTGCTATTTATATCAGTTAATACATTTTACAGTGTTCAGTACCCTAAGAATTGGATTGAAGTGTTGATGGACAATATTTCTAGTTTTTAACCATTCGGTATAAATCTGCTTTAAAGAAACAAGTGCTCTGTTGATATATACTTTCAGATGCATATTTCAAGTAATGAAATTGTAGTTTAATTTGGAGTTGAAATAGGTATACTATTGTACATTTCCACTAGCAGTGTCTGAGAGTTTTAGTTCTAATACAGCTTTCTAACATAGCAGTGTTTCCATCTTTCTTTGTTTTTATTTACTTTTGTTTTTTTGGTACCGGGGATAGAACTCGGGTCCTTGAGCTTAATCTTTCTGTTTTTGTTTTTCCTTTTGTCAGTTTACAAAATTTTAATGAACAGAGAATAACTGTAGTGTTAAGTGGAATGAGCTAGGGACACAAAGACAAATGCTGCATGGTTTCCACCATATATGGACTCTTAAACACTGCGCTCATAATGGTGACCAGAATAGTAGTGACCAGAGGCCAGAAAGAGGAGAGAAAGACAGAGAGAGAGGTTGGTGAAAAGTTAAGATATTTCGAAAAACCCAGCGCCCAGGAGGAGGCTCCCCACCGCCATTCCACTGCTCCTAGGGCAGAGGAAGTGAGCCAATCCCAGGGTCCAGAAAGAGGCATCCCACCACCACTCCACCACTCCTAGGGCAGAGGAGGTGAGCTGCACAGGTGCCAGCAGCACACTCCCCCCACCCTGTGGAAATAAGAAGACATGTAAACAAGCCTCAAAAACAGACTTCCAGATCACCTACAGCAACCCCAAAGGGAAACGAGATGGAACAATCT
>NW_004624780.1:4242612-4281112 GCF_000247695.1 Heterocephalus glaber
TCCTGTTATCTGAGAAATTATTTCTGATTTCATTTTTTCCAGATCCCCTTTTGTTGCCAGTTCAGTGGGTCCAGGTGATTGAGTATCAGAATGTTCCATCTCATTTCCCTTTGGGGTTGCTGTAGGTAATCTGGAAGTCTGGTTTTGAGACTTATTTATGTGTTTTCTCATTTCGACTGGGGGGGGGGCTGTTGGCGCCTCCATGTATTACCTCCTCTGAGCTGGGAGAAGTGGGACAGGAGCCGGGAGCAGTAGTAGGGATGGTGACCCACAAGCCCTTTCCTGTGGGCTGGGAGCAGCGGGAGGGATGGTGGCCCGGAAGCCCCTTTCTCTGGGCCAGGAGCAGTGGGAAGATGGCTCAGAAGCCCCTACCTCTGGGCTGGGAGCAGTGGGACTCAGTACTGTTGTCTGGTGGTCTGGTGTCCTCTGCGTCTTTGTAGTGTGGAACCAGGTGGCTGTACAGAGGAGCGGGGGTGGGGTCCAGTGGATTGTTGCCAGGGCGCGGGCTGATTTGGCGTGTTCTGTGCAACTCGGGACCTCAGTAGGGCGTGCGCAGACCTGCCTGTCTGCAGCGGGCTGATTCTAATTCACTTTTCTCACTCCTCATTGACACTTAATAATATTTCATAAATTCTCTTTCATTTTATTCTCATTCATTTGTAAGTATTGAGATCTATAAAAGTCATAATGCTTTGAGTCTTACTTTAAATGGTGTATCAGTCAGTGTTTACTAGAGAAACAGATATAATACAGATATACAAATATATAAGAATTTACTAGATTGACCTACAGTGGCCACCCAGAGTCTATGTGGAAGAGTGCGGAGGGTCTGTCTGCATGCTGGAGACTGAAGGATCCAATTAAAAGTCTGGAGCTCACTGTAGTGTCCTGTGCGAGTCTGTATCACTGTAGTGTCCTGTGCGAGTCTGTATCATGAGGCCAGTAGGTCTACACTGGAAGCTTTGCTGGAAGTCCTTCCTAGAAGCCAGAAGCAGACATCCAAGGTGAAGGTGAAGACTGGAGCTCCTCTAAAGAAACAGAAGCTAATCCATCTTTTCTCATTTCCCCTTTATACCATCCAGGCCACAAGCTGCCCTATGGTGGGTTTTCCACATCCTATGGTGTGAAATTGCTGAATCAATTTGGTTGAGCTTCTCATGCTCAAATTGACACTATCAGTCAACCATGACAAATGGAAAACATTGTACAGTTTTGCATATTCTGTTATCCAACTTATTTACATTAAATCACAAAAGTGACCAGTTCTTTTACCTATATCAACTCTTCCATGCAACCTTGAAGTTCTTGCCCTCAAGAGAGGGAGTGTATACATTTTCCCAACTTGCCTCTCTCAGATTTTGTTTGTTCTTCTAGGTTTTTATTTTTATTTGTTCAACTTGGGTTCTTTAGTTTCAATCTTTGTTTTATCATTTTTCTTTTTTTTGTTTTTCTATCACTACCAATTTCCAATTTTTACTTGCTGTGTGGATTAAACATTTATCTGTTTAGTATGTTGGAAATGTGCTACTCTATTGATTTGTCTTCTGATTTTCTTGGAGTTATTGCTATAAAAATAAAATTTTATATGATCAATTCTCTTCATATTTTATTTCATAAATTCTGAGGTTGCCCTTTTAATATCTTTCACATCCTGAATTTATATCAAAATAATCTGTAGTATATTTGTTTTTTACATTAATGATATATAACATTTCTTTCAGTTTCATTACTTAACATTTGTATTGCATTTTCCAAGATGCATCAGTGCTGTTTCATGGTTTATCAATACTTCATTTTTTTCATTATATTACAATTGTTTGATGATCCAGTTATTGTATAACTAGAATAAATTCATATTTCCTTCAAGCAAAATATTTGATGACATGCTTTCAGAATCTGTGCATATCTACAAATACCCCTTTCATTGTCATAATAGAATAACATTTTGGTAATAGATAGAATTTATGTGTCATATTCTTTTTGTATAGTTTTGTAATTTGATGTAGTCTATCTTAAATGAGTTTTTCCAATATATGTTTTGGTGTGCATACATGTGTGTGTGCTACTATAGTTGTATAGCCTTAATCTCCCAGATGAAGCCTAACTCCTTATTCAATAAAATGAAGAGAATATTTTCTTTATCAACTTATTTACTTTTATTCTTCATCACAATTTTTTATGAGAAATGTGTTTTCACCCTAGCTTTTATGCTTCTGCCTTCTCTATTACATTTTTGTCTATAACTATTTCCAAATTACTTTTATGTGCATTTTACCAGTATTTATACTGTATTTGCTTACCACTATTTCAGTTCTTAGTGACCAAATTATCCTAGTCATATGTGTTGAATAATTTAATTGTAACTACCACATTTTTTTAGTTTTGGGTACATATATTTTTAATATTAATTGACTTCCTTGGGAAACTAATTTTTATTGAAAACCTATGCTGCTTCATTAGAACCTGTTTGTTTGTTTGTTTTGTTTTGTTTTTGACCTGGTTTTAAAGATTTGCTTTTTTCCTCTGGTTATTTTCTTTACATGGAATGTTGATTTTCTTTTAATTGTCATTTGCATTTTTATAACTTCTCTGACTAAGCCAAACTCTTGTTTCACATAGAAAAGTATATTTTTGAGTGTCCAGGTGAATAAACTTTCAAACTAAAATGTCATAATTTTAATTACACTTTTCCCAACAGTTGTTAGACTTTTTCTTTTTTAATTTATGAAAAATAAAACAATATTTCAACATCAAATAGTAAAATAATAATAATAGTTATTGTTCTGTAAATCATTATCTTCAGAGTAGTTACTCAAAGCACAATATATAAACCAAAAAGTATTTATTGGCCATTTGTACTTCTCTTGAGAAATATTTCAGGTGCCCATTTTTATTTTGAGTGGTCTATTTTTTTGTTTGTTTGTTTTAGTTCTTGTATATTCTCGATGTTAGCCCTTGTCCAAGGAATAGCTGGCAAAATATTTTTCCTATTCTGTAAATGTCTCTCCACTCTGTCAGTTGTTTCCTTTGCTGTGCGGAAGTGTTTTTGATATGATCTTATTTGTTTCTCAGAAAGTCCTTGCCCATGCTGATGTCTTCAAGAGTTCTACCTGTTTTATCTTCCAGTAGATGGTGTTTATGTTTTAACATTTAGATCAGTGATCCATTTTGGTTTTGGCTTAGTACATGGTGAGATATATGGGTCTAGATTCAATCTTTTTCACATGGATATTCAATTTTCCCCATAGCATTATTAGAGGATATCTTTCCTCTAGTGTATGTTTTTGGCTCCTTTGTGAAAGATAAAATAACTGTACATACTGGAGTTGTTTCTGCTTCTTCTGTTGTCTTCCACTGATCCATATGTTTGTTTTTGTGTCAGTACCATGCTGTTTTAATCACTGTAGTTTTATAGTATAACTTGAAGTCTGCGATTGTGATGCTGCCTGATTTTCTCTTGTTACTCAGGATTGCTTTTGCTATTCTGGATCTCTTTTGATCCCATACAAATTTTAGGATAGTTTTCACTACCTTTGTGAGAAATGACATTGAAATTTATTGGGATTCCATTAAATCTGTATATTAGTTTTGGAATTTGGGGTAAGATAATTATGTTGGTTCTGCCTAACCAGAAATGGGTTATTTTTCCATTTTCTGAAGTCCTCCTCAATTTCCTTTTTCAATCTAATGTAATTTTCATTGTAGAGGTCTTCCACATCCTTAATTAGATTAATACCTAAGTATTTAATTTTTTATGCTACTTTGGATGGTATTATTTTCCTAATTTATTTTTCTGTGAGCTCCTTATTAGTGTAGAGGATTGTTATAGACTTTTGTGCATTTATTTTGTATCCTGCTACACTGCTGAACTTGATTATCAATTCTATGAGTCTTTTGGTGGAGTTTTATTGAGTCTTATAAGAATCATATCATCTGCTAATAATGATATTTTGAGTTCATTTTTTCATATATATCCCTTTTATTTCTCTTGCCTGATTGCTCTGGCTAATGTTTCGAGGACTATGTTAAACAGTAGTGGTGATAATGAACATCTTTGTCTTGTTCTTGATTTTAGAGGTGAGGCTTTTCAGCTTTTCTCCATTTAATATGATGTTGGCAGTAGGTTGATCATAAATGGTTTTAATCATGTTGTGATAAGGTCGTCCCATGCATATTTTGTTCAAGATTCTTATCATGAATGGATGTTAGATTTTGTCAAAGGTTTTTTCTACATCTAGGAAGATGATCATGTGGTTTTTGTCCTTGATTCTTTTTATGTGATGAATTACATTTATTGATTTGCATGTGTTGAACTATCCTTGCATTTCTTAGATGAAGCCTACTTTGTCATAGTGCATGATCTTTCTGTTTTGTTTTTGTTTTTTGGTACTGGGAATCAAACTCAGGGCCTCATGATTTCCAGGCAGGTGCTGAGCCACTGAGCTACATCTTCAGCCTTTCTTTTTTATTAATTGTTGCATTCTGCTTGCCAATATCTTAAGGATTGTTGCATCTATATTGATTAGAAAATTGGTCCATAGTTACCTTCTTTGCTTGGATCCTTGTCTGGTTTTGGGATCAGGATAATGTTAGCTCCAAGAATGATTTTGGAAAGTATTTCTTCCCTCTCAATTTCATTGAAAAGTTAGAGGGGTATTGGTGTTAGATCTTCCCAGAAGTTCTTGTAGAATTTGATTGTGAATCCATCAGGTCCTGCGTTTTTCTTAGTTGGCAGTTTTTATTATTATTACTGCTTCATTTTCATTGCCTGTTATTGGATTGTTCAAGATTTTTAAGCCTTCTTGGTTTAGTTTTGGTAATTCATATGTATCTAGGAATCTCTCCATTTCTTTTGAGTTCTCCATTTGTTTGGCATATATGTTTATGAAGTAGTTGCTAATAATTTTCTGGATTTCAGCAGTATCCTTTCACCTTTTCATTTCTAATAGCATTGTCTTTTTTTTCCTTTGTTTTGATAAGATTGGCTAAAGGTTTGTCTATTTTATGTATTCTTTCAAAGAACCTGCTTTTCAACTCATTGATTCTTTGTATTTTTTTAGGTCTTTATTTCATTAATTTTTGCTCTGATCTTTGTAATTTTCTTCCTCATCCAAGCCCTCAGATTGGATTGTTCTTTTTTTTTTGAAGACCTTGAGATGCATCATTGGGTTATTTATTTGGGATCATTCTATTTTTCTGATGTTTGTATGTTGCTTTTAGTATAATCACAATAAGAACCACAGTAAAATAATATCCCTCTCTCCCTCTCTCCTTCCCTCCATTTTCCTTTCTCTCTCCTCTCTCTCTCTCTCTGTTAAAAACAACTCCCCAAAATCTCAGACTTTAAAATAACAATATGGTTTGCTCTATCATTTAATTTGTTCTTTACTAGCAAATATTAATGTAGTTTTATGCTATTAAATATATTGATAGTTGAATCTAAACTCATTGTGCAAATCTATCAACACTGACTAGTATCTGACTATACATAGGTATGTGTAAGTTGGCTGATTATTTTGAATTCATTCCACTGGGCATGGTAGTGCTTTCTGGTTATACTGTTAATATTTCTCTGATGTATATTATATGTTGTCATAAACCAAGCAAACTAATAAAGAAATTGGCTTTTAATTTTTAGATCTTGGGGCTCTAAAATTGAAAATAGGTATACATGATGGAAGACTACTTGGCTATAAAGAAGGATAAACATGAGACATTCATAGGAAAATGGATACTCTTGGAAAATATAATGTTAGATGAAATAAAGCATTCACATAGGCTTAAATACCATATGGTAGCTCTCATTTGAATAAGGTAAAGTGCAAATAAAGAGTAAAATAAAAGATTGTTAGAAGGAAACAAGAAGATAGGTCTTTTGCAGATGAGAAGGGGTCCAAAAGAATGAGGGCAAGGGAAGAGCAGGAGAGAAAGGGGAAGTAGAAATATTTAAGATGTGTCACTTGCATATACCAAATACCCACAATGAAAGTAAACATATATGTCATAACCATGAGCTAAGAATAATAATAACAAAAATAAGAATGAAAATGGAAAGGACATTTAGAGCAGGAGAGCAGGAAGTGGGTGGGAAGAAAAAAGGGATTAAAGAATCAGGCTGTGTTATGTACATGCACCTACTCCCTAAAATGAATGTAAACTTCATGTACTGCAAACATGTACTAATACAATAAAATTTAAAACTTTGAAAACAAAGTTTGCTTAATTTATTATTCTAGTAGTTATTTTCATTTAAAATATCATTATAATGAATTGTCATTATTTTTATTGAATTAGGTCACTTTTAGACCCCAATTTCCTGGCATATTCATATAACAAGTTAGGAACATTGTCTCCAGAGTCATCCCTTTTGAAGGTAAGTGTTGGTTTCTGCTCCGTAGAGTCACATGCTTAATGTGGTTTAGGCACCATGGTTGGAAAGAAAAAGGATGCTCTTATTCTCCATAGAGTTTTTGGAAAAACCAATCACAAATCCAAGAATAATGTGCTAAATACCAAAAGCACTTTGAATTTTGTGAAATCTAGCACTCAAGAATCACCTGTCTAAAGAAGACATATACTAGGAATTTTAGGGGATTTTAAAAGTGAGTGAATTTTCATCCTTTGCATAAGGTGTTTTACTGATTAGAAACATTTAATCTAGAGGATATCTGATTTATCAACATTTCCTTTAATGAATGGTGTTATAGATTGGTGTCAATCCTGAGACCCAACTTCCTGAGGACTTTCAATTTTTCTTCTAAACATTTTATAGTTTCTGCTTAATTATGTGTTGGGACATAATTTTGTTATAAAGTGTGAGGCTTGGATACAGATTCATTCTCTTAACTTTGGATGTGTAAGTGTTCCAACACCATTTATAGAAAAGGCTATCCTCCTGCACAGAATTGTTCTTGTATCTTTTTTGAAAAATCAGTGAAGCATATTTGAGTGGATATTTTTCTGGATCACTTACTCCATCTAATACTTTTCTGTGTTTATTTTTTAAACATTGCCATGTAATGTCCTTTACTGTATCTGTGTATTAAGTACTAATGTTGATTACAGTGATTCCTTCCACTTTATTCTTTTACAATAATTTTTAATTATTCTAATATATATATTATGCTTTTCAATATAAGTTTTAGGCAAACAAACTCTGTGTGCAGAAATTTTTTTTTTTTGGTACTGGGTATGGAACTCGGGTCCTTGCACTTGCACAGCAGGCGGCAAAACCACTGAGCTAAATCCCCAACCCTGTATGCAGAAATTTTTGTTAGGGTTGTGATAAGAATTATGCTTAACCTATGGATCAACTTATAAAGAATTGATATTTTTACTAGGTTGGGTCTTCCAATCTATGAATTCAGTAAGTCTTGCCATTTATTTGATATATTATAAATGCTTTTTCAATAGTATTTGTAATGTTGGCATTCAGATCCTGTACATATTTTTTTAGTCTTGTAGGAGTTACAAATTTGTGTTTTTAGTTTCCATATGTTTGTTGTTAACATCTAAAAAGTCAAATTACTTGTTTCTGTTGATCTTATATCTTGTAATGTCACTGAAATCACAGTCTTCCTATTTTTATATATTGTTTCTATTTTTCTCATAGACCAACCTTTTATTTTTAATTTAATTCTGCATTAGTCCATGTTTGCAGTACATAATGCTTACATTCCTTGTGTGGAGTTGGTGCATGTGCACTACACACGGGAATTCCTTTTTAAGTTTCCTGTCTCTCCCCTCCCTCCATCTCTTGGTCTTCTTCTCTTTGAGAAAGATCTGTCTCCCTAGTTCATATTATCTATTTTTTTAATTTATGCTTTGAGAAACTATGAGATTTACACTTGTGTGTCTGATTTATTTCACTTAACATGTCTTTTTAACCTGAGGTTGTTTCACTGTGCTCGATGCAAGATGCAATAATACAATGTGGAATGAGAGCAGTAAAGACAGATGTTATATTATTCCTATTTTAGGGATAAAGTATTCAGTCTTCTGTATGAGGATTGTGTGTGCTCTGGAGGTTGTGTCATATGCTGTTATTGGGTTAAGGAATTTGCCTGCTTTTTCTAGATTCACAAAGTTTTCTTTTTCAATAATTGGTGTTTAGTTGTATCAAATGCTTTTTCTATAGCAGTCTTTCTGACATTCTGTCTTTTCTTAGTCTGTTAAAATGGTACATTACATTGTTTGGTTTTCAAATCCTGAAACAGTATTGCAGTTTGTTTGCTGGTGTATAGTTCTTTGCATATATACTAGTATATATCCTTCATATTGATAGTTTCTTGCAATAATTTTTGTCAGTGTGCATGAAAGATATTGACCAATAATTTTGGTCATTTTTCTTAACACCAACTTTGTCTAATTTGTGTATTATAGTGATGCTGGAGTCATAAAATAATAATAAAGTCATAAAGTTGCAATATTTTTTTGGACAATGTAGGATAATATAAATGTTAATTATTAATATATTTGATAAAGTTTTTCTAACAGGTCTTTTTAATTTTTTGTTTGTGGGAATTTTTATGAATTACGAATTCAGTTTATTTAAAGATTATAAGAATTTTAAGTTTATCAATTTTGTCACCAGGGAGCTGGGTCCTGATGCAACAAGGAACCAGCCCCCCACTTCATCGATCCTCAGTTTTTTGTGCCTTTTAAGAAAGAATCCATTCAAGACACATAGGCAGCCTTGTAGAAGTATATAGAATTTATTTTAAAGAAAATATAGAGAGAGTTACTACTTCAAACAAGAAAGCAGGCAGCACTACAAAGGCATCTGCAGTGAGCCCAAATTTGGATACTTTTTCATATAAAAGTTATTCCAGGTGTGTAGGGAAGTAGGGTAATTATGAAGATTTTCAGCATTTTATTTAGAAGTTACTTTGGAATTGCAAAATATCTTCTGGACTTTTGAGACCATCAATGTTTCTTTGGGGGCTGTAATTGTTCAAGAAACTTACAAAGAATGTTCAGTCCCAGCCCAAGTCGGGAGTCTTTGGAGCACATTTACTTTCCTAATGTCATGGGGCCAAAGGCTATGACAGTCAGGAATACTTTATGCCTTATTCTAGAGTTAGCCAGGCAGGTGGGCAGGTACAGTATCAGAAGGAATGTGCACAGTGAACGTAACTTTAAAATGTTGTGATGTGTAGGATCGCTTTGGGTATAACAACTGTTATGCTGTTATAGTCTGTGAATCTAAATATTTCAATGCCTCATATAAATGGTTTATGATATTTTACCTTTATTTGAATAGTTTGTTTCAATCTGAATGATGTCCTAAATGTTAATCCATGTTTTCACGTTAATAAATTTCTTATTTTTCTAAGGCAGAGGACATTGAATTATTTAAGTGTACCATATATTCTGTATCCACTTTTTGTCAATAGATCTTTAGTTTGTTTTCATATCTTACCTGCTCTGGTTTGCATATGGTTTGGGTGTACACTCAAAAGTTACACATACTGTAAGTTGGTTACCCAGTGCATTGGTGCTGAGAGGTGGTGAAAGCTTTAAGAGATGGAGCCCAGGGGAATGTGGTTTGAACATTGAGGGTACTAGTCTTGAAAGGGATTAGTTAGTTTTCATGAGAGCAAGTCATGATAAAAAGAGCAAGCCTGGCCCCTGAATTCATCTGTTTTTCCATCTCACTCTGTAATCTCCTCTACACATGCTTACCTCATAGCAATGTGCATCACCACAGAATGAACTAGAGGGCTAGCCTTACCTTGGATTTTCATCCACCAAAACTATAAGCTTTATAAACAAACCTTGCATAATATATCCAGATTCAGGTATTGAGGTATAACAACAGAAAATATATAAGATAAGAGCCTGTTGTAGTAGTACTACAATTATTGTCTTAGTTACTTTCTCATTGATGAAATACAATACCTGACCTCACAAGTTAAAGGAGGAAATGTTTATTTGGCTCAAGGTTTGTAGAAGCTTAAGTCCATAGTCAGCTGGCTCCAAGGCAGGGCAGCATGGCAAATGTGCTTGGCAAAGGAGAGTCAGCTCATGGCATGGCAGCAGGAAGCAGAGAGTAGTTAAGGGAGGAGGAAGGGAGATAGACCTTTCCAGGCCATGTCTGCAGTGAACCACCTCCTCCAACCATGTTTCACCTCTCAAATTATTTTTATCTATAAACTCATCAGTAGAGTAATCCACTGATGAGTATCATGACCCCATGATCCAATTGCCTCCCCAAAGCCCTACCTATGAATACATGAGGCTTTGGGGGACACCTAGATATAAACCATACCTTGATACAATGTGTTTAGTCCATCTCTAAGAGTTGTCAAAGTTCCAACAGTTTCAGGAGCACTGCTGAAAAGTCCAAGGCCAAAGTCTTCTCTGAGATTTAAAGGCAAACTCTTAGCTCTAAGCCCTTATAAAAATGAAAAGAAAGTTAAAAACTTCCAATGTACATAATCACATGGTAAATATTCCCATTCTGAAAGGGAGAAATAGGGGAATGGAAAAGAATGGAACTAAAGCAAGACAGAAACCCAGCAGGGCAAACATTAAATTCTGTTGTTCCATGTCCAGCACCCAGGCAATTTGTGGTGATGAGAAGTGAGCATCAAAGGGCTTGAGTGTCCCCACTCCTGTGGGACTGCTAGTAATTACAATTCTTGGGCTGGCTTTGCTCACTGCTTGGGGCTTTCCTCAAGGAATGTTGTTCCTGGCATTTCCTTTGCACTTCTGGCTTCATTCTCACATCTTTACTCACTGCCCTCTCAGGAGCACACTGCCTGACCTCTCAGGCATTCTGAAATCTGGATGGAGCCTCCCTGACCTGACACTCTTGCCTTCCGCATGCACCTAAAACCAACACCATGTGGATGATGTTGTGGTCTGCTGTCAGCTGGAGCAGTAGCTGAAACCCTTTTGCATCTTTCAGGTTGTTGCAGAGGCCTCTCAGTGCCTGAATGGCTGACCATGGTGGACTGAATCCTGAGGAACAAATTCCCCAGGTGGCTGCCATTCTGAAGCATGATATTCTGAGGCTGCCTTCTCAATGCAAAGTCTTTCACTTGTGCAATTTTGAGTGTGTGAAGGGTGAAGCTTTGCCTGTGCCCTCCAACCATTTATTGTTATGTTCCAAAGCACTTGGATACTTTTTAATATTAATCTTTTTAGCATCCAAGCTTTCCACTGTTCCCCCTTTCAAGGCCCCAACTTTACTGGAGCTTCCTTGATGGCCAAACTGAAAAAGTTTTAAATTGTTCAACCAGGCTGTTTGCTGTTGGTTTTAAATGTAGAGCTACCTAAAAGCCTCCAACACCACCCAAGCCATAGTCTGTCTGGCTGTGTCAATGTCTGGCTGCTTGAAATTTTCTCTGCCAGATTACTCAGTACACCACCCTTAATTTCAGGCTCCTGCAATGTCTCTGGATATGAGGAAAATGCAGAAAATTTTCTGCCAGAGCATAACATACATGGCCTGCAGTCCAACTTCCAGTGGAGTCCTTCTTCCCGAAACCTCTTGAGCCTGGTCATTACTAGCTGGTGTTACTCTCAATATGCTGGTCTGAGCTCCAGTCAGAATCTTCCATCAAACTCGACTTACAACATTCTAGGATTGCTTTTCTAGCTGGCATCTTCAAACCTTTCTAAACTCCTCTTACAAACCAGTTCCAAAGGTTTCTGAACCACATGATCAGGTAGCATCACAGAAACCACCCCAATCTCAGCATGAAAATCTATCTTAGTTACTTTACCAGTCCTTAGACAAAATACCAAACACTCAAAAGTCAAAGTTATTTAGGCTCACAGTTGGTAGAAGTTTCAGCCCATAGTCAGCTGGTGCCAAGAGCTGGGTGGCATGGCAAAGGGTCCTGGCAGAGGAGAATCAGCTCATGATGTGGCAGGCAGGAAGCACAAAGATAGATCAAGGGAGAAGGGAGGGAGATAGACCCTTCTAGGCCATGTTCCCAGTGATCCACCTCCTCCAACCAAGCTTCACTTACTGTAGCAGACACTTCTGCCCAGTATTAGCAAGATATAGTGGCACAAGCTCCTTGCCCCTCCATAATTTGGCTGTTGCATTGGAAGTAGCAGCGCTTGGCTGAGTTCACTCCCAGTCAAGATCACCTGACTCCCAGCTAAATTCTCCCTTTCTGAATTAACCATTTGTTCTCTTCAGCAAAGATATGCATGTGCCCTCATTCTACAGTCCTACCTGCTTGATACTTGTTATCAGCAGGTGTCCCAAGGCCTGCCAAGTTTCCCCCCTTCCCACACTTGTAATGAATAAGCACTGGCTGTCCTGGGAGTCCTTTGTCTTTGCTGCCCAGAGCAGCTTAGATTAGCCCAAGACTCAGTTTCTCTCAAGTCTCTATGTTTCCTTTAATTCCCACTTTCCTATCTCATGGACATTGTACTGGCTTGCAGGAGCTCAGGACCACTGCAAGCGTCTCTGGCAATTCCCATTACCCTTTCTCTATAACCTCTCAAATCACATTTAGCTATAAACTCATCCATAGACTAATCCACTGATGAATATCATGGCCCCATGATCCAGTTGCCTCCCAAAAGTCCCACCTATGAGCACAGAAGGCTTCAGGGGAACATCTGCATAGAAACCATAACAATTAGTATGAGTGCCAATATCTTTTTGAGTTTCTGATTTCATTTTTTGAACGGTACTGAAGTGTAATAGTTCAAAAGTCTCAAGTTTATAGACAAGGCCTGGTTGAAAGGGCCAGGTTACTGGGGGTATAACTTGAAAAGTTGTATCCTCTTCCCTGGATTCTCCTTTCTCTCTCTGCTTCTTGACTTCCATGCAGTAAATAACATTCCTCTACCATGCCATTTCATCATCCCGTTTCTGTGTTAGAGCCAGACAACTCTGGACTGTTCTCTAGCCCAGTTCTCTAAAGCTTCCCAAACTCCTCCCATAAACCACTTAGAAAGGCTTCTAAATCACATGGTCAGTATAGTCACTACAACCACACCACTCCTAGTACCTATTTCCTGTATTAGTCACTTTCCTATCACTGGAACAAGGTACTCTTCACCTACAACTTAAAGGATTCAGTTGGCTGGTGCCAAAGCAGATATGGCATGGCTAAGGGGCATGGTCCATTTGGTCTGTGGAATTATTAAAGTTCTCTATTTCCTTATTAGTCTTCTGGCAGAATATTTTGTCCTTCACTGAAAGTAATTTAAGTCATCTATTACTACTGTATTGCTATTTCTCTGTTCAGTTTTTTGTATTGTATATAGAGCTGCTTTTATATTAAGTACATAAATACAGCTCATATCATTTCACTTGATTCTTTAATAATTATAAAATCTTCTATGTTTAGTGGGATACCTTTTGACAGTCCACTATGTTCTCATATGAGCATAGTAATCTCTAGTTAAAATTTATACACAGTGCCTTTCTTTATTCATTAAATTTTAGTCTACATTTGCCCTTAAATTTGGAATCATTTTCTTTATAAAACTGTCCTTTTCTAAAATATCTATTGAGCATGCCATACATGTTTTTCTTTCTTTGGCTCTTTTTGTTGTTATTGTTGCTGGTATTGCTGAGGATTGAACAAGTGCTAGACATGTGTTGTATCCCTGATCTATATCCCTAGGCCCTACAATTCATTGGTTTGGGTACAGGATTTTATTTACACTTCAAGCAATTATTCATAGGAAACAATTTTTTATAGACATTTTGATTTTTTCAGTTAGTATTGTAATTTTCTTTTGATTTTTGTGGTACTGGAGATTGAGCCCAGTGTCTTGCCCTTGCTAAACAAGTGCTGTGCTGAAGAGCTACATCCCCATCCCCTGTTCTTGTAATTCTTTTGTTTTAGTTACTTTCTCATTGCTGGAACAAAATACCCAACACTCACAATTTAAAGAAGAAGAGATTTATTTTAGCTCATAGTTTGCAGAGGTTTCAGACAGTAGTCAGCTGGCTCCAAACCAGGGTGGGTTGAAAAATTTGCATGGCAGAGGAGAAACAATTCATAGCATGACAGGAAGAAGAGCAAAGTTCAAGGGAAGATAAGGGACATATATCTCTTCCAAGCCACACCCACAGTGACTCACCTCTTCCTACCAGGCTACCCCAACCTCACACCCAGCTGTAAACTCATCAGGGAACTAATCTAGTATCATACATCCATGATCCAGTCACCTCCCAGAAGCCCCACCTATGAGCACGTGAGCCTCTGGGGAACATCTAGATACAAGCCATAACATCTGCTGTTTGACATTGCTCCTTTGCTTTCTTTCCTTCCTTTTTATTTTTCTTTTTTGGTTTCTTGTATTGCTATACTTTGAGTTCTTTCTCTTTTTCTTTTTTATCATATATACTTATAAGTACATATCTATGTGACGATTGATCTATCTATTTATTATATTATGACTTACATAAGACATCACAGAGCGGTAACAATGTATTTTAAGCTATCAAAGTAAATTAAGTTGTAAATAGATATTATCCATATTAACTTCTCCTTTCTCCTGCAATTTACCTTAATGTTTTCATGATTCCTATCCCATTCCCTCTGGCCTGTCTGGTTTCTGCTGAAAATTCCTTTAGTAGTCCTATGATTGTTCACTGTACATATTAATTTGTTCATTTTTTGATGCTCTCAAAATTCTACCTTGTTTTTAACCCTTTACAATTTATTTATAGTGAGTCTAAATGTGGATTTCCTTACTTTTATCTTAAATAATGTTCTTTGAGTTTCTTGAATCTTTATGTCAATTTCTTTCACCATAAAGGGTAACTTCAGCCATTGTGTCTATGAATAAACTTTCTAGTCTTTAATCTCTTCCCTGTCTGGTTTCAGAATCTATGTATATTAATCTACTAATAGTGTTTCACGAATCCTTTAGACCTTTGTCATTTTAATTCTTTTTGAACCTCTAACTGAATTATTTTTAAAGAGCTTCCTTCAAATTCACTGACCTTTTATTCTGTTTGATTGAATCTGCTGATGAATCCCTCTTGTGAATTTTCTCCTTAATTTATTATATTCTGTAGCTCCATTACTTCTATCTCATACTACTTTTATCTTTTGAATTTATATTCTTTCAGTGTCTCAGTTTGTTCATGCACTATTTCCTTGACCTTTCTAGCACAATTTTACATTTTGTCACACAAATAATATAAACTCATTTCACTGGGCTTGATTTCTAGGATTTTACTGTGTTCTGTTTGGAACATCTTGCCTGAGTATTTTACTTACCTCTCTTGTGTTGGTTCCTGTGTGCCAGACAATACACATAGCTCTCAGTCTCCACAGATTGGCAGCAATCAGGGAAATTCCCTCACCAGTCACCTCAGAGATTTGGGGAGCCCCTATGAATTCTTTCTGGTAAGTAGCTGCTTTTTCTTTATCCCCCCACTCACTCTGTGCTTGGCAGAGTTAAAGATCAACAACCTCTTCCACTCCAGCTGCTTCCTCCATTGTCCCCCAGTGGCTGGAAAGCACCAGAACAATGAGAGCTTCAGAACTGCTGAGACAGATAACTTTGTGGACAGCTCTCTCAAGGACGTTTGTGCCAGATGTGCAGAGGAACCCTCTCTCCCTTGGAAGAAGTTTGGAACTATAGATCTCTTCGTGATAATATGTCATGGCTTTGGTGCAGCATCTCCAGCAGCTAAAGGTCCTAAAACAAGGCCCTACTTGTTTCATGAGTCTGGTTTTGCAATATCCCAGGAAGAGAGAATATTCCAATTATTTTCCAATATCTAACCAAGAATTTTTGCTTGCTTTTTGAGGGGTTTGTAAAGCATGAATTATATAGTGAGTTTTTGATACAAGAAGGAGCTGAGTCTTCCTACTCTGCCTTCCTTCTTACCACAATTATTTCTTTGGTCATTATTTCTTTGAATACTTTTTCAATGCTGTGTTTTTCTCTTTTCTTTCTAGGATTTTTAAATTCATTTTGGATGTTCAGCATTATTATGTTTTTAAGTTCTCATAATTTTATGTGTTTTGTAGCTTCTGTTTCTTTGCTTCAATTGTTATTAATTCATTTGCTTTAGGAGATGTGTGATTGTTCACTGATACACTTTTTTTGATGGCTGCCCTAAAACCTTTTCCTCATAGATCCAAGATACTACTCATCTCAATAGAGGCATTTTGTGATTTTTCATACTTACTGTGATAAGCATAACTTACGAGGTATGAATGATTTTCTAACTTCTATGTAATAACTGTATGTATGTATAACTATGTAATAAACGGGAAGAACTTGTTCCTGTTTATATTTCCTCTAGAAGGCAGTATTCCAGTTTAAATTTAAATTTAGTGTGCTCTGCTCTTTGAGTGACACATTATCTTCTCAGCATTAGCAATATTTGAGCTCCATTCTTCTGGCTTTGCAGTAGCTCTTTCTCTCTTGCTATTTTTTTCTGCCTATTAGCCTACAAAGTTCTTCTGGTATTGTTTGGTACAGGTAGGTACCGAAAGATTCATGGGATGGAAAGCATTTTCACTGGCTGCTTTTTAGTCCCTGATTTGACTGTGCTTTACTTAGGCTACTATGTGGGCTTTGGAGAATATCTTGGCTTCCTGGCTCAAAGAATATCTCATGATTATCTGCCAGCAGAGTCAAGAAAAAAGCTTTCCATTCTGGACTGCTGGCTCCCCTGGGATGAGGGCTGGGGCCTTGTTTTCCTTCTAGCACTCTGCCAAGGGCTCCTAGCTACAGGTCCTGTTAACACCAATATAGTTGGTGGCAGTCATTGCTCTTACTTAGCAAGAAGCAGGGTATATATCTCCCCTGTGTACTGAGATGGGTTTGATGATGATTTTAGATGAGACACACTGCTGTCAGTGTGTGTTGGGCATACAATAGGCTGGCCCACCTAGGCTCTGCTCACTGCCACTGAGTGTAAATGTGGACCTCTTTGCCTTTGGGGGGAAGGGGGCCAGCGGAGCTGGGCCTGTTGAGAAAGAGTGAATGGTTAATGATGGAGATGCTTATAGACAAACACATAGGAGAGAATTCCCTGAGACTAGAATTTTCAAAGTTTAGGTTGAACAAAGAAATATAATTGATTTCAGAGGTCACTAGATTTAAAGGGAAAGACAGGCAAGCTGCAAGAGGAGAGCTCCAGAAAATGAAATACTGTAAAGTCATTGGGGAAGAAAATGTAAACTAGGAATGATCAGCTATCTCTAGAGTGAGATCTTAAAGAGAAATTAAGGAGAGGAAATATCAAGTAAGATTCTTTGGAGTAACTCAGAAAAAAAGTTCTTTTGCAGAGAAAATTTTTACAGTTGCAGCCAAAATAATGTAGTAAATTATATAGTATTTGCAGTTAAACACAATGTTGAAGCCATCTGACTGTCAAAGAAAGATGCAGTTAAAAGAGATGCTTTTCAAAGATTTAAAATTATAGCAAGAATGACTTGAGGGAATATGGGAATCGTGACTATCAATAGACCTAAAAGGGTGAAGAGGTAAGTGTTGCAACAGAGAAAATAGAATGGGATATCTCATGAATAATATCTAGGAATCATGGTGAAATCAAGGACTCCATTTGTGAAACATTTATGAGTACATCTTCCTATATTTCTTTTTAGAATCATTGTTTTTATGAAGGATATGCAGCAGAAGTTCCAAAATCAATTGTGGTACTAAGTGCCTGTTCTGGACTCAGGTAATTGCATGTTCCAGAGCTCCCACATTTAAAGCTCTTGAATGACAATTTAGTTTTCGGGAACTTTTGAAAGGTAGCATGAAGACAAAGAAATATGGACTTTAGATGCATTTCTTCTCATACACTTTCTTTACTTTTTTCTCTCCATTGTATCACTTTCCCTGTTCTTTCTTCTATGCTAGGCATGAAATTATAAAATTCACGCAGCAAAAACTCCCCACTAATATGAAGAGAGCTACAGTAGGAGCCCCAACTACTCCTAAATGCTCTAATAGAAAGAAAAAGATATGAGATGTATGCATTTCTGTTTTTCACAAGGCTATCCTGCCCTGATGCCAACACTAGTAACACACCCTGTAAGAAAAGAAAATAATAATAGACAACATCCTCGATGAACATATATGCAGAAATCCTGAATAGTGTATTAACAAATGTAATTCACAAATACATCAAAAGAATCATACATTGGGTCAGAGTGGGATTTATCTCTTGGAAGCAAGGATGGCTCAACATAAGTAAAGCAACAAATATAATACACAACATGATTTAGAATGAGGGATAAAAATCTTAGGATCATTCCAAGCACAAATACATCTGACAAAATTCAACATCCTTTTGTGACAAAAATTAGAAGTAGGGGCTGGGGATTTAGCTCAGTGGTTCCGCTGCCTACCTTGCAATCACAAGGACCCACGTTCGATCCCTGGTACCAAAAAAAATAAATAGAAGTATATTTCCCAATAGTTAAAGTCCATATATGACAATTCCACAGCTCACATTATTCTAAACCATGAAAAGTAGAAATCCTTTCCTCTAAGATTAGGAATAAGGCAGGATGCCTACTATCACCTCTTCTATTCAACACAGTAGTAGAAATCCTAGCTGTAGCAATTAAACAAGAGAAAAAAAGAAATAACATCCAAATTGTAAAATAAATTGCATTATTCACAGATGACTTTATATATGTTAAATGCTTAAGATTTTTACCAAAAATTGTAGAACTAAATAAATGAATTTGGCAAAGTTGCAGAACAAAATTCAACATATAAAATCAGTGCCATGTCTATACCCTTACAAAAATTATCTGAAAAGAGATAAAGCAAGCACTTTGATTTGCATTAACTACTACAAAATAAATTTTTAGGAATAAATTTAACCAAGGAAGTGAAAGACCTGACCTATAAAATGTTGAAGAAAAACTTGAAAAAGATACTACTGTTGGAAAGATATTCTGTGTTGATGAATTAGAAGAATTAACACTTAAAATTTTTCATATTACACAGAACAATCTATAGATTCAGTGTAACTCCTATCAAAACCTCAATGTCTTTATCCATAGAAACAGAAAAGAAAAACTTCTAAAATTGATGTGGAGCAATTAATGCCGAGACCAAAAGCTGAAGGTATCACACTACCTGACTGTAAATGTATTACTAAGGTACAGATATCACATCAGCACAGTATTGGCCACAAAACCTACTTGCAGACTAAATGAACAGAATAGAGACCCCAGAAGTATATGCATGCTTGTGAAATCCATTGATTTTTGCCAAAGTTGCCAAGAGCACAGAATAAGAGGACATGCTGTTCCATATGTAATGTTGGTATAACTGCATACCCACTTGCAGAAAAATTAAATCAAACTTGTATCTCACAATAAATACAAAAACCATCTCAAAATGTATTGAAGATTTAAATGTAAGAATGGACACCATATAATTACTAGAAGTTAACATGAGGTAAAGTTTTATGACATTGCTTTGGGCATTGATTTCTCTTTATTTGACCCTAGAATTATAGGTAACAAAAGCAAAAGTAACCAAATAGATGAAGTCAAACTGATAAGCCTCTGCAGAGCAATGGACACACTCACAGAGTAGGAGGATCTCTGATAAGGGATTTATATCCCTTAGAGAATTCACACAAATCCCCTGTAGAGAATTCACACAAATCAATAGTATGTAAACAAATAGTTTTCTTAATAAACAACTTTATGGATAACAAGTATATAAAATATTCACAACATCCCTAATCTTCAGAGTATGCAAATAAAAAACACAATCAGATATCACCTAAGACCTATTCAACTGGCTATTTTCAAAAAAGACAACATTTCAGTGTTGAAGAGGTTGTGGAGAAAAGGGAACCCTTGCACAATGTTCATGAAACTGTGAATAAGTACAGCCATTAGGGGACACAGTATATTCCTCCGAGAAAGCTAAACGTGAAGTTACCATATGATCTAGTAATTCCTCTTCCTCTCTGATATGTATCAAAATGTATGGAAGAGAATTCTACACTCCCAAATTCATTGCAGCATTGTCCACAATTAGGAAGACATGGAGTCAATCTGAGTGCCTATCAGTGAGTGGGTGAAAAAAGGAAATGTGCTACAAAAACAATATGAAATAGCATTTAGATATAAAAGAAGGAAATCCTGTCAAACGCCATAACATGGATGAACATGGGAAACATTTTATTCAAAGCTACAGAAAGAAGATACAATATGATGCTGTCTTAATTTGCATTTCTCTAAAACTAAAACTATTATTCTTATAGTGGTGAAGAGTAAGATGATGGTAATCAGGTCTTGTAGAGGAGTAAAGAGATGATGGTCAAAGGATACAAAAATTCAGTTGTGTCAGAGGAATAAGTTCAAGAGATTCATTGTATTACTTGTGCCTATTGTTAATTTTACTTTTGAAAATCGGGGCCACAGTAGATTTTAAATGTTCTCTCCCAAAAAAAGATCATTATGTGAGATAATAGGTATGGGTAATTATCTCCATCTGGCTATTTAACACCTATTTTAAAACAACACTTATACCTGATAAAAAACATTTATTTTTGATTAAAAATAAATGATAAAAACATTTCAAAATTAGTTTATACTCCTTAGGGCACTAGAACCATAGCTTTCCACAGTAAAATACCTCCTATAAAATTTTTTAAACATTATTTAGGAAAATATATATTTACTCTGTATTTATATATTTTTGCTCAATCAGAATATTAAAACTATATTCTTGATCATTAAAAAATTAAATTTAAGTATGATGGGGTGCTTAGGTAATAGACTGCAAAGATTATTATCAAATAGATGTAGCATATTTTTATTTAACATTAATTTATACTTCTCATTAGAAAAATATATACCCATTACCTTTTTATTTATCTTGTATTTGAACATTTAGAGGATTGTTACAGTTTGAGAATGTCACCTATGTGATGGAGCCATTGGAATACATACCCACATACGTTCATATACTTTATCAGATAAGGAATAATAACATAGATCACTCCTCCTTACCAGAAAGCTCGCCTGTGACTCCACCTGTGGATCAGTCCTACAGAATTCATGTGAAACAGCAAGTGAGTAACCTTTTCTGTGAGAGCCTCATTTTCGTTCCTTTTGAGAAATCTATTCACATTTCAAATTTGGGATTTGTCTCATTGTGGAAACAAACTTTGAACATGTGTTGATTAAATAAAGTAGAGTATCTTTAAAAACATTCTTATTTATATAATATTTAGAACTATATAATCATATAAATTAAAAATCATTATAGCCAGGAAAATAATTCTCTAATTATAAGAATTTTTATGCACCTAAAGATTATGGCAGTTTTACTGAATATGCATGCTAATATCACAAAAGTTTTCACATTTGCTGGTTATTACTTGACAAGCATTTCCTTTTGTAAAATATATTCTTTGTGAAAAATTAGTGTTTTGGTAGCAAATTTACAGGTAGAAAAAATGGAGGAAAATTCACTAGAAATTTGTCCATATATTATTATCTAGGGAAAGTGATATTTTGGAGTATTCTTCCTAATTATTATTTTTATTTATTAGTACATGTTTGCAATACATAATGACTACTTTCTTTGTGTCCATATGGTACATGTACATGGCACATCTTTAATTTTTTATGTCCCTTTCTCCTTTTCCTCCCCCCCCCCACATCTCTTAGTCTCCTTCCCATTTGCAGATCTATACCCCTGTTTCCTTTCGTTTATCTTTCATTTTGCTCTTTAATTTATTTATATGCTTGGTTTAGAGAAACTGTATGGTATTTAAGCTTGTGTGTCTAATTTATTTTACTTAATGTGAGGATCTCAAGGTGCATCCATTTTCCCACAGGTGACTCAAATCTATCCTTGATGGCCCAGTAGTACTCCATTGTGTGTGTAAATGCCACTTTTTCTTTTTAAAATTAATTACATTAGTACATTTTCGGTATACAACATAATGACATTCATTATTGAAGATTTGTACCTTTACATAATATATCTTGATTCCTATTTTTCCCCATTCCTGGACCCTTCCTTCAACCACTCCACCCCTCTCTATTTACAAAGACTTTGTTTCCATTTTTTTCCTTTTCTCATATTAATATCATACCCTTCTTTCCTTTTGTCTTTCCCTCCCATTTCCCTTTCCCCTTTGCATTTTTCTATTTCACATTATCTATTATATATTTTGATCCTTATTTACACTTTCAGTGTCTCACACTAGAGAAACTATTCAGTATTTACACATATGTGTTCTATGTATTTCACTTAAGAGTATGGCCTCAATGTGCAGTCATTTGACTATAAATGCTTCTAGTTTCTCATTCTTTATGACTGAGTAGTACTCCATTTTATCAAAAAAACACATCTTATATATTCAGTCTCCAGTTGATGATGGGAAATTGGGCTGTTTCCAAGTTCTACCTATTACAAACTGTGCCACTATGAACATGAGTGCACATATACCACTGTGGTATGAGTCTTTTAATTCTTTTAAGAAGATACCCAGCAGTGGAATAGCTGGTCAAATAGGACCTCTCATCCTAGTTCTTTGAGGTATCTCCATACTGGTTTCCACAGTGGTTGGACCAGTCTACACTCCCATCAACATTAGAGAGAGGTTCTTTTTCCTCACAGCCCAGCCAGCATTTGTTATTGGTTAATTTAATGATAGCAGTCATTCTTTCTGGGGTGAGGTGGAATCTCAGCATTGTTTTCATTTGCATCTCTCAAATGACCAGTGATGTTGAACACTTTTTCACATGTCTATTTGCTATTTCTACTTCATCTGAGAAATGTCTCTGCATTTCACATGCCCATTTTGGGATTAGATCTTTAAATCTGGGAGGTCTGATTTTTTGAAGTTCTTTATATATTCTAGTTAGTGGACCTTTGTCTGAGGAACAGCTGGTGAAAATTTTCTCCCACTTTGTGGGTTACCTTTTCATGCTGTTGGTGGTTTCTCTTGCTGTGCAGAAGCTTTTTAATAAGAAGAGATGTCACTTGTTGATTGTGCTAGTTCACAAGCAACTGAGGTTTTATTCATCAAATCTTTTCCTACACAAATATCTCCAAGAATTCTACCTAACCTTTTTTCGAGCCAGTTTAGTGTTTCTTTTTAATATTTACATCTTTAATCCATTTTGATTTTAGTTTAGTGCATGGTGAGAGATATAGGTCTAGTGTTAATCTTTGGCAAGTTGAAACCAAATTTTTCCAGCACCATTTATTAAAGAGGCTATCATTCCTCCAGTGAGAGTGTTTCACACGTTTGTCAAAGACAAAGTCTCTAAGTTTGTCTAGAGTTGTTTCTGTGTCTTCTAATCTGTTCCAAATGATCCTCAGATCTGCTTCTTTGCCATTACCATACTATTTTTATCACAGTAGCTTTGTAGTATAGTTTCAAGTTGGGGATTGTGATACCCCCTGCCTTGTCTTTGATGCCTAGAATTGCTTTTGCTGTTCTAGGTCACTTTATTGTTCCAAATGAATTTTTGGATTGTTTTCTCAAGTTCTGTGAGGTATGCTGCTGGAATTTCATTTAATTTATATAGCAGTTTTGGAAGTATGGCCATTTTCACTATGTTGGTTCTTCCTACCCACAAGCAAGGGATGTCTTTCCATTTTCTGGTATCCTCCTCGATCTCTGTTTTCAGAGTGCTATAGTTTTCAGAGTAGAGTTCTTTGACTTATTTCACTAGGTTGATTCCTAGGTATTTCATTAATGGGGATGCTGTTATGAAGGGAATTCTGTCTCCAGTTCCTTTTTCAGTGAGTCTGTTGTTTGTGTACAGGAGAGCTATTGATTTTTTTTCTTTTTTTTTTTTTTTTTTTGGTACTGGTGATCAAAATCAGGACCTTGCACTTGCGAGGCAGGTGGTGGCACAACTGAGCTAAATCCCCAGCCCAGCTATTGATTTTTGTGTATTGACCTTGTATTCAGCTACTCCACTGAATTTGGTTACTAAGACTAGAAGACATTTGGAGGAGTTCTTGGGGTCTTGTATATAGAGTATCATGTCATTTGCAAATACTGACAATTTGACTCCTTGGTTTCCTATCTTTACTCCTTTTATTTCTTTCTCTTGTCTAATTGCTGTGGCTAATGTTCCCAAGACTATATTGAACAGGAGTGGTGATAGTGGACATCCTTGTCTTGTTCCTGATTTTAATGTGAAGGATTTCAGTTTTTGACCATTTAGTATGATGTTGGATGTTGGTTTTTCATAGATGGCTTTTTTCAGGTTGAGATACAGACTGGCTATTCCAATGTTCTGAAGGGTTTTAGCATGAATGTGTTTTGGATTTTGTTGAATGCTTTTTCTGCATCTATTGAGATGATCATATGGTTTTTGTCCTTGGCTCTATTAATATACTGTATTAAATTTATTGATTTATGTATTGGAACCATCCCTACATCTTGGGGATGAATCCCACGTGGTCAGGGTGTATGATCTTCTTCATGATCTTCTGCACTCTGTTTCTTATTGAGGATTTTTGCATCTATGTTCATTAGTGAGATTGGCCTATAGTTCTCTTTTTTGCTTGGATCTTCCTCTGCTTTTGGGATCAAGGTGATGCTTACTTCCAGGAATAAATGTGGGAGTATTGCTTCCCTTTCAATTTCATTGAAGAGTTTAAACAGTGGTGGCAATAGTTCTTCTCTAAATGTGTTATAGAATTCAGTAGTGAAGCCATCAGGACCACAGCTTTTCTTCATTGATAAGTTTTTAATTACATTTTTAATTTCATTGATTGATATTGGGTTCTTTAGAATGTTTAGGTATTCTTTGTTCAGCTTTGGTAATTCATACATATCTAGAAATCTGTCCATTTCTTCAGTGTTTTCCATCTTATTGGGGTATAGGTTCTCAAAGTAGGTATTGATGATCCTCTGGATCTCTGCTGGATCTGCTGTAATTTCACCCTTTTCATTTCTAATTGCATGGATTTGGGCCTTTTCTTTCCTCTTTTTGATAAGTTTGGCTAAGATTTTGTCAATTTTTTTATTCTTTTGAAGAACCAACTCTTTGCTTTGTTGATTTTTTTTGGATTATTCTCTTAGTCTCCATTGCATTGATTTCTGCTCTGACCTTTTTAATTTCCTCCACTGTATGAGTTTTGGGTTTGTCCTGCTCTTCTTTTTCTAGATGCTTGAGTTTCAGCATCAGGTTGTTGAATTGAGCTCATTCTGTTTTCCTAATATGAGTATTCACTCCTCTGAATTTCCCTCTAAGAGCTGTTATTGTATCCCATAGATTCCAATATGTTGTATTGGCATAGTCTTTTAATTGTAAAAGTGTCTAATTTCTTTAATTTCTTGTGTGATCCATTAGTTATTCATAAATGTGTTGTTCAATTTCCATGTGTTTATGAAATTCTTGTGGTTTCTTTTGCCCTTGATCTCCACTTTCATCGGACTGTGGTCTGATAATATACAGGGAACAACTTCAATTCCTTTGCACTTACTTAAACATGTTTTATGAGCAAGTATGTGCTCTATTTTGGAGAACAACTCATGTGCAGCTGAAAAGAATGTGTATTCTGATTTATTGGGGTGGAACACTCTGGAAACATCTGTTAAGTTCATTTGTTCAACAGTTTCATTGAGTTCTAGTATTTTGTTGTTTATTTATTGTCTATTTAATCTATTTGTGACACTGGTGTATTGAGGTCTGCCACTATTATTATATTACTGCTTATTTTATTTTTCATGTCCATATTTGTTTTATATAGTATGGTGCACTGGTGTTTGATGCATACATATTTATGATTGTCATGTCTTCCTCTTGGATTGCTCCCTTTACAAGAATGTAGTGGACTTCTTTGTCTCTCTTCATCAGTGTTGGTTTGAAATCCAGTTGATCTGCAAAGAGGATAGCTATTCCTGCTTTTTTTCAGGTTCTTGTCACATGGAGTATTGTTGTCCACCCTTTAATTTTGTCTGTGAGTTTCTTTTCAAATTAAATGTGTTTGAACTTGCTTCTTGACTCATTCTGCCAGTCTGTTTCTTTTGATTGGTGAATTGAGACCATTAACATTCATGTTTATAATTGATATGTACTGACTTATCCTTGTCATGATTTTTTCTTTTTGTTGGATTCTCCCCCTTTGCATTTAAATTCTTGTAGTGCCTGATGGATTCATCCTGCTGGGTTTCTTGAGGTTGTGACCTTCATTGTCTTTTCCTAGGATACTGTCTAAAATTTTTGGAGTGCTGGTTTAGTGTTCATGAAGTTCCTAAGGTGCTCTTTGTCATGAAAGTATCTTATTTCTCCATCCATTTTGCAAGATAGTTTTGCAGGGTACATCAATGTGGGTTAGAGGCTGTTTTCCTTTTGGGCTTGGAATACTTCACTCCAAGCTCTTTTTGCCTTGAGGGTTTGCATTGAGAAGTCTGCTGTGATTCTGATGGGCTTCCTTTGTATGTGATTTGTTTCTTTTCTCTAACTGCTTGTAGAACTTTGTTCTTCTGTTGGGTTTCTGGAATCTTAACAATTATATGCCTATGTGTAGATTTTTTTTGATGAAGGCTAATTGGAGTTCTATATGCCTCACTTAACTTTATGTCAAGTTGTTTTTCCCTGCTTGAGAAGTTTTCTTCGGTCGTTTCTGTGACCATTTTTTTTATGTCATCTGCACTCTTTCCTGTTTCTTCATTGACTCTGATCAGTCTTCTTCTTTGCATTGTCTAGCAGCTGCTGGATTGATTTCTCATGGTCCCTTACTATTTTAAAGCAATTTTTCTTTTCCTGGTCACTAACTGCTATCTTATCCCCTATATCTGAAAGTCTGTCTTCACTTTGGCTCATTCTGCTGCGTAAACTTTCAGTGGAGTTTTTAATCTCCTGGGAATCTGTTTGCATGTGTTTTATGGATTCCATTTGTTTCCTATGTTGGGATTCCATCATGTTCCTCAGCTCCTCTCTAGATTTATTAATCATGTCTTGCACTATGGGCACAATCTCTATTGTTATCTGAGAAATTATTTCTGATTTCATTTTTTCCAGATCCTCTTTTGTTGCCAGTTCACAGAGTCTAGGTGGTTGAGTATCAGATTGTTCCATGTCGTTTCCCTTTGGGGTTGCCTTAGGTGATCTGAAAGTCTGGTTTTGAGACTTGTTTATGTATCTTCTCATTTCAACAGATGCAGCCTGCTGTGCCTTTGTTGAGGCAACTTTTTGTTCACCAGGTGGTCTTCAATCCTCAGCAAGCCACCGAGAGGCCTTTTCTCTGCCACTCACCCATGTGCCAATTCCTGGGTTCAGAATGGTGGCCTTCTGAATCTTTGTGCTGCCCTGTTGTTTAGGCAGGGTTCTGGCTGGGGCCTGTGCACACTTGGGATCATATCTGGGCATGCCTATGGCTGGAGCCTCCCCCCTACGTAGCTATTGTCTAGGAGGACCTTTGGTTCAGGGCTGTGCACCCAGTCACTGGTGTCTGAGTGGGTTTCTGGCCAAGGTCTGCACGCACTTACCAATGGTATCTGGGCAGGCCTCTGGCTGTTGCTTGTATACCTGTGCTGCTCTTTTCCAAGCAGGCCTTTGGCTCCAAGCTCTTGGTGTTGGGCTGGGGCCCTGCTCACAATTGTGCTGTTCTGGTCACTATCGGCTTCTTGCTAATACTACATTTTCTTTATCCATTCATCTATTGATGGACATGTAGATTGTTTCCAAGATTTGGCTATTATGAATTTTGCTGCTATAAACATAGATATGCATATACCACTGCAATATGACATCTTTCACTCTTACGGGAAGATACCTAATAGGGGAATAGCTGGGTTAAATGAAAATTTTAGTTTTAGTTTTTTGAAGAATCTCCATACAGATTTTCAAAGTGGTTGTACTAGTTTATATTCCCACCAACAATGTATGAGGGTTCCTTTTTCAAATGCCAGCATTTATTATTATTTGGTTTCTTTATAATTTCTGTAGTAAGAAAATAATTTCAGTGTTGTGTTAATTTGCATTTCCCTAAAAGCCATTGATACTGAACATTTTTTAATGCATTTATGGGCCATTTGTATTTCTTCTGCAAAATCCCTATTTATTTTAGTTGTTCATTTATTTATTGGGTCTTGTATTTGGGGGGTTCTACTTTGAGTTCTTTGTATTTTCTAGATATTAATCCTATTTTCAAGGTATATATGGCATTTTTTCTCATTCTCTCCTCTTCACTTCATTAGTTGTTTACTTTGCTGTGAAAAATTTTTTAATTTTATATAATTTCATTTGTTGATTCTTGATGTTATTTCATGTACAGTTGGGATTCTAATGAAAAAGTCCCTGCATTCACCTGTGACTTCAAGAATTTTACCTATTTCATCTTCTAGCAGATTGTTTCTGTTTTAATATTTAGATCTTTGATCCATTTTAATTTGTTTAGTACATGATGGAATATATGGATCTATCTTCAGCCTTCTGCATGTGTATAGCCAGTTTTCCAAGCACCATTTAAAGAGGCTATCTTTCCTCCAGCATATGTCTTTGACCCCTTTGTCAAAGATTAGGCAGCTGAACATATATAGGGTTGGTTTTGAATCCATTATTCTGTTTCACTGATCCATATGTCTGTTTTTATGCCAACACCATGCTGTTTTTACCACTGTAGCTTTGTAGTATAACTTGAAATCTGGACTTTTGATGCCTCCTGCTTTGCTCTTGTTACTCAAGATGGCATTTACTCTTCTGGGTCTCTTCTGGTTCCATATACTCTTTAGTGTTATTTCCTCTAGTTCTATGAAGAATGCTCTCACTGTTTTGATTGGGATTGCATTAAACTGTTTATCAGTTTTGGGAGTATGGCCATTTTGACACTACTGGTTCTGCCTATCCAGGAAGAGGAGTTATTGTTCCATTTTCCATGTACTAGTTGATCTATTTCAGAGTACTGTGGTTTCTATCATATACATCTTTTACTTCCTTGATTAGAATAATTCCTGTGTTTTATTTTTCTTGATCCTACTGTGAATGGTATTGTTTTCCTAATGTCCTTCTCAGTGAGTTTATTATTGGTTTACAGGATGCTATTAATTTTGCATCTGCCTACATTGCTGACCTTGGTTATTAATTCTAGGAGTGTTTTGGTGGAATTTTTGAGTCTTCTATGAAAAGGCTCATGTCATCTGCAAATAATGATAACTAGATTTCTTTCTTAGGGCTATCCCTTTTATTTTTTTCTCATGCCTGATCACTCTGGCTAAAGTTTTGAGCACTACTGTATATTGAACAGAAGTAGTGATAGTGGACATGTTTGTCTTGTTACTGATGTTAGAGGGAAAGCTTTCCCATTTAATATGATGTTGACCATTGGTTTATCATAAATGGCTTTTATTAGATTGAGGAAAGGTCCCCCTTTCCCTTTTTTCTTCAGTGTTTTTATCAAGAAAGGATGTTGAATTTCATCAAAAGCTTTTTCTGCATCTATTGAGATGATTAATTTTTGTTCTTGCTTCTGTTTATGTGATGGATTACATTTATTGATTTGCATATGTTGAGTCATCCTTGCATCCTTGGGATGACACCTACTTTATCATGATATATGATCCTTTTGAAGACTTGTTGCATTCTATTTTCCAATATCTTATTAAGGACTTTTGGATCTATGTTATTTAAAGATTTTTCTATTTTCTTTTTTGTTAGGTCCTTTTCTGGCTTTAGAATGACAGTGATGCTGGAAATAAGATTGGAGGCACTCCTTTCCTTTTAATTTCATTGAAGAATTTGAGGAGTATTGGTGTTATAACCTCCCTCAACGACTTGTAGAATTCAGTGGTGAATCAGTCCTGGGCTTTTCTTAGTTGGCAGGGTTTTTATTACTGCCTCAATTGCATTGCCTGTTATTAGATTGTTCAAAATTTTTATGTCTTCTTGGATCAGTCTTCCTATGTGCCTAGGAATCTGTCCACTTCTTCAAGATTCTCAAATTTGTTGGAGTACAATTTTTTATAACAGTTACTAATAATTTTCTGGATTGTGGCAGTGTCCATTGTAATTTTATCTTTTTCAGTTTTACTTTTATTGATGTCAATCTTTTCTCTCCTTTTTGGTAAGTTTGGCCAAGTTTTTGTCTATTTTGTTGATTCTTTCAAAGAACCAGCTCTTTGATTCATTGACTTTTACTGTCGATTTCATTAATTTCCACTCTGATCTTTATTATTTTCCCCCTTAAACTAGATTTGAGTTTGGGCTGTTTTTTTTTTTGGAGTATCTTGAGATGCATCACTAGGTTATTTATTTAAGCTCACTTTGGTTTTCTAATGTGCACATTGACAACAACAAACTTCCTCTTATGACTGCTTTCATTGTGTCCCGTAGGCTCTAATTATTTTTATATGCCTAATTATAAATGTAACATTATAAATGTACAGTTTTTTGTCAAAAGACATCTAGCCATTATGTTTCTTCAAGTTTTTTTCTGGTAGTAAATGAATAATGGATTTTTTGCTAATTATTAAGTAATGTTACATTTATTATTTTAATGAGTAAATATAGGTTAGCATATCTATTAAAATGTGAAATATTTACAAGTGTGAAATAAAAATGGAACACAAGGCTAAATACTGGTGTGGAACTCACTTTTATCTTTCTTACATAGATTCTGTGTATTTTCATATATTGGTACATAATGTGCAAACTTTGCAGAGATATGTTTAATAAAACTGTGTCATATTTTGTTTTCTTTAATAAATAACTTAATTGGATTAATGCACCAAATTTTTGAAGAATCACACTTTAATCATTAAGAGGGCACCAGATGTTACTGAAGAAATGGAGATGTGTGAGTATAGGTTTGTGTTGTGCCTTTTCTGTCTTTCACAGGGAAACTCAGTAATTTTTTTTCATCCTGCTTGACAGATTTAACATTGAAGATTTAATTTAGCACACATTTACTGGCACAAATACTTTTACAAATATACATAACTGAATTACATATCTTGAATACAGTATAACATTTTCTAAAGGAATAGAAAATATAAATAAATTAATTAAATAAAGGCTTATATTCTAGGTCTGATTTTTCTCTAATTAAAGTACAGAAAATATGTAGATACACAGTGAACATCCTCATTATAACCATAATTGATACATAGATCCCAAAACTGAAAACAAGATACAATAAAAAATTTATTCTTAAAAACATAATTGGGCGCATTCACTTACCCCTATTCCCTAACTAACCCACACAAAAATAAAAATAATGTTTAAATGGCATCAAGTACAATAAACAAAACAGTATAGGAGTCACAACAGTGGATGCTGAAGAACACATAGATAGCTGACTTCACTCCTGAAAAGCTAAATCCTCAGTTGGCCCTTAGGCTGAGCTATAGGGAATGCTTCTATACTGTAGTAAAACTAAAGCGTTCCTGAGAATGGATTATGTAGACATGCTAGAAAGTGGGTATAAGGGTGTATCCAGAAATAGCAGTATGTATTCATGGTCAACTGGTTTTTTAAGGAAGCTTCCAAGAACGCATTAAGGAAAATTATAGTCTCCCCAATAAATGGTGCTGGAAAAAACTGGATATCCATTTGCAGAAGAATGAAGTTGGATCTGTGTTCATCCCACATTAAAAAATAATTTAAAGATCTTAAATGTAAGACCTAAAATGTAAAACTACTAGAAACAAGCAATCAGAGGAAACACCATGACATTGGACTCAAGAATATTTTTTATATATTATGCCTAAAGCACAAGTAACATTTGTAAACTCAGACAAACAGGAATGGATCAAATTTAAAATCTTCTAGACAGCAAAGGACGTAATCAGAACTGTGAAGGAGAAAAACTCCTATGGATTGGGAGAATACATTTGAAACCATATATTGACAAGGGATAGGTATTCAAAATCTAGGAGAAATTAAAACAACTAAATAGAAAGCAAGCAACCCAAATATAAAGTTAAAAGAAAACACTGTTATGGATTGTATGTAGATGTTCTCCCAAATCCTTATTCAGTCATAGCTGGGGCTTTGTGAAGGTGGCTGGATCCAGGTTTGTGCTGCTGGGATTGATTCATAGTGTGATACTAGGATTAGGAGTGTGAGTCTACCCCCCCTAAGTGTGAGTAGCCTGGATAAGATATAAAGGACAGAAAGAGCTATGGTCATTTCTTGTTGCTGGTCACTTGTCACTTGTAGCTCACTTGCTTGCTGCTTTCAGCCTGCCCTGCTTTTCTATGGACTATTTCTCTTCCAAGATGCCCCTCTGCCATGCCATCCTGCCTTGGAGCTATCAAACTATGGACTGAAACCTCTACAAACTGTGAGCCAAATAAACCTTTCCTCCTTTAACTTTGGATGTTGGGTATTTTGTCTCAACAATGAGAAAAATAACTAAGACAAATACCAATAGAAAACAGGTATATTGAAGTATGCTCAAAATTGTCTGTCATTAGGGAAACAAGATAACTATAGTTTCATTTAAATCATGGCATTATTCACAGGAGTCAAGATATGGAATCAATCTGTGTATCTCTCAGTGGAAGAATGGATAAAGAAATGTTATATGTATGTGTGTACATGTGTGCAAACATGTGCATCCATACATAAACACGCGCAGTGGAATAATACTACTCCACTTTAAAAATAATGGAAATTCAGTCATTTGTAACAACACAGAGAAAATTGGAGGATATTATGCTTGGTGACATAAGCCTGGCACAGAAAGACAAGTCTTGCATGACCTCACTCATGCTACTATGCTAGAATATGATTCAGTAGTGTCCCTGTCTTGTTACTTTTTCATTACTGGGACAGAATACCTGATACTCACAAGTTAAATGAGGGAAGGTTTATTTTAGCTCACAGTTTTTAGAGGTTTCAGCCAAGGTAGGACAGCATGGCAGAGGGGCATCACAGAGGAAAAATAATTCAGGCAGGAAGCAGCCAGCAATGAGCCTTCCTTTTCCTTTTTATTCCACTCAGGCTACAAGCCTATTGGTTTTTGCCACCTACTACCAGGGTGGGCCTTCTTATCATCCACACCCAGAGAGCTATGCTAAACTAATCAGTGGACTCACCCAGTTATCACATCCATAACCCAGTTATCACACACCCATGATCCAGCCACTTCCACCTATGAGCAAATGAGGCTTTGGGAAACATCTACATACAAGCCATAAAAGTCCCATGTAAGTTTATGTGCTGGAAGCTTGGTCCTCAGTGTAGTGATGTTAGGTGAGACCTTTGATGGGTGGTGCCTATGAGGTAACCAGGGGAACTGTCCTTGGAAGAGTTTAATGGGGTTTTTATGCAAATAATTTAGTTCTGCAAGTACATCATATTATAGAAAAAGAACAAGTATTTCTCCTAAGTCTCTCCTGAACTTCATCAGGCTGAACAGATGCTTAGCACCATCCTATTAAGTCTGCAGACTGTGAGCTAAACAAATATGTTCACCTTTTGTTTGCAAATACACAGCTTCAGGTGTTTTGTTATAATAACAAAAAGCAGACCAAGACATATGTGAAATCTAAGGAAGTCCAGCTCCATAATATTAGGTAGTGGGGTAATGGTTAACACACACTTGTGGGTGGGTGAGTGGGGAAACATTGATCATCAAGTTCTAAGTCTCAGTTATATGGGTGGAATAGGCTCTGTAGAGCTATTCTGTGATAATGTATACAGTATAATGTACATTTCAAAAGTTATATGGAAGTAGAACTTGTTATTTTCTGTGATCTGAACACTTAAAATCTACTCCTATAGTATTTATATGTATATTTATATGTATTTTAGAAAATAACAAATATATGAGATAATAGATACATGCTGGTTCCCTTGATTGAATTATTCCATAATATATACATATATAAATAGTATAGTAAACCTTGTAAATAGATACAATAAAAAATGTGAAATGGAGGAAGCAATGGATATAGAGATGATGACAGAGAGGGGCTGGGGATTTAGCTCGGTGGTGGTGGTGCGACCGCCTGCCTGGCAAGCACAAGGTCCTGAGTTCAATCCCCAGTACAAAAAAAAAAAGATGATGACAGAGAAAACCTAAGAATATGTGATAGGTGACTTTATACTTTAGCTTCCCTGGGCCACTGGGTTCTGACAGTCAAGTGTTATTCTGGTTGTGCTTGTGATGTTATCTTAAATGAGATTAGCCTTGTGAACTTTGAATAAAGCTGTGACTGTCTTGCATAATGACAGATGGGTCTGATGTAGATGGGTCATAATGTAGATGGCTCAGTTGAAGCCTCAGTGAAACAAAAAAACTGCACTTTAGCCAAGTACAACAGATACTTTCCAGAAAATGGCCTTTAAACTCAAATTGAAGATGCAGCATCAGTTTCATGTGTATGTCCAGAATGGCAGCTTGTATACCTCAACTGTCCATTGTGCTGGCCAATTCCATAGAATTTGGAAAAGCCAGCCACAATAATCACCTAGTTAGTCAGCTTTCTGTCACTATGACAAAATACCTGAGATAATCTACTGAAAGGAGGAAAGATGTATTTTGGCTCACAGTTTCAGAGTTTTCAGTCTGTAGTCACAGGCTTCATTGGTGCTGAGTCTATGCTGAGACAGGACATCATGGTGGCAGGACTTGATGGAGCAAAGTTGCTCAACTCACAGTTGCCAGGAGGAAAAAAAGAGACAGGATAGAGGACAGAGACAAAAGCATGCCTTTAGTGACCTATTTATCCAACTAGGCCATATCCACTAAAGTTTTCACTATCTCCCAATAGCACCAGCAGTTGGGGACAAAACTTTCAACAGAAGAGCTTTTAGAGGACATTTCAGACTCAAACTGTGACACCTGGGACAATTCCTTGTAATAAATCTTTTTCTGTTTATGTACACATCCTCTCAATTGTATTTCTCTAAAGAGCCCTACTACAATTTTTTTTTAAAAAGACTACTAATGGCAATTCAAGATAATGAAAACTGTCATCACAATAAAATAGCCTGGAAAATATTCCAAATTATTAAAGATAACACTTTAGTAAAATAAAGATAATTTGAATTTTAAAAATTTCTAGTAAGTCCATGATCAAAACGAGCAACAATGAGGTATATTTAGATAATAGTTTTTGGACTTTATAAATAATGAATAATCAATATACATGCATTTTGGTCTCAAAGAATATCACTCAAATAGAAAAATTCAGACTGGTTTTGTCCATTGCCAAAGTGAAATTCTTTTGAATTAGTCAAATAATTTCTGTGGATCTTTAGCTTATAAAATTATCAACAATCTTAATACCTTAAAGAAACCATTCTTGTATAAAATATTATTTTTTAAGAGTAGGAAAAATTTATTGAGAGAGAAAGCTTCTATCTAAGAGAGACAGGAGGGGGAACAGAAAGTGGGCTGCCCACCCACTCCACTTTTCAAAGCTGTTTTTTTACAGTGAAGCCATGTGGTGAGGTGGGTACAAAGTGGGACAAAACTGTAAGACCCAATCTAAATTTACAAGGGGGGCATGAGGTGGGACAAAACCATGACCAACCAATAAGATTACAAGTACAGTCACTGAGATAATATTGATTAAATGGGCGTCAAATAGGGGAGCAAGTCATGTAGCAAGCATACAAGGATTTTCAGTAAGGGTAAGGGTAAGGGGTATTTCCTAGAAAGGCTGGGTTAAGACCTTGGCCCCCTACCCAGGTGATTGATACCTATTTAGAATATCAATCACTGCTATTTATCCTAATGAATGTGGTAGTTTCTGTCCTTTTTAGTTTCTCTCCTGGCCTTCAGTGAATGTGTCTTCACTGTTTTCCATGATGGTTCCTTGACTGTCCTCCATGTTGGCTCCTCATGGGCTGGCCCTGTCTAACTGCCTGCAAGATATCTAATTAACTTACCTATCTACAATATTACCCCCTCTGAAGAAGTACCCCTAACTGCTGTGAGGGGGCAAAGGACAAAGACAGGTCTGGCTACTTCCTGCTGAAGAGGGTCATAGTTGTGATCAGCAATTAGAGTTACACTACAGGGGGTCTATCTAAAGACCTTCAATGGTCACAAGGCACTGTCATCTTGGTAGCTGTATAGTTTTGAGTCTGAAGGAGACAAAGCCAAAGAACCAGTTAAGAATACATGGGCCAAATTATAAGGTCACCAGGATTGCTGTGAATATAGCCAACAAGTGTTTCCACTGAGAGGAACTAGCAATAGTCTCCCACAAAGAGGATAAGAAGGTCCAGGGGACTTCAGAATTCAACATAGAAGTAATATTGTATAGTTTAGCAGTTATGAGTTGTTTACAAGGTCAATCTGGTGGATCCCAGTAAAAGAAGTCTAGAACATTTGTCATTGGTTCCATCTGTATGACTGCTTGGAGTTTGGCAGCCTCTAGGCAAGAATAAACAAAATTTTAAGAAATTAGAGCACGTATGATCTAAGCATGAGCACACTAGAATGAAAGGGCAGGTTGGGGAGAAAGTCACAATTTGAAATTAAAATAGTGATTGTAACCTGCTGGCTCTTAGATTCTTTTATTGATAAAGATTATGTATAGGTCTGATACTTTGTCATAAATCTCTCTAGTTTTACTGTAAGAAGATAAAAGACAATTTGAAGAACAAATCTCATTAAAAAATTTAAAACTCTAGCTGAGTTCACCTATTCTACCATAGTTTTTCCTAATGATCCCTAACATGGTCAGCTACTGGTAGAGCTGGAAACTGCCAGAAGGGGACAGTGACTGGAGCCCCTTTTTATATCTAGCTTTATTACTATGGCATTATTTTATACCTCTTTTGGTTATTCTTTTCTGCTGGATGTTTAAGACCAAGTTAAAGTGAGACCTGAATCAATCAGTATGAAACTCTTGTTATCTATTAAGGTCAGTTAAGTCTCTTCAGGCATTATTTTGCAACCATGCATAGAGCCTCTCAGCTCCTCTGTCAGTGTCAGCCATCACGATGGTTCATTGCCTTGCTTGACCATGTTGCTTTCAGTGAAACATAGGAGATTTTTTTCCTCCTTGTGACCTTCCTTTGGCACACAATACATTTGTCCTCTGGTGCCCAGCAATCTCCCTGCTGAGGAGGTTGAGTGACTTGCCAAAGATGTAGGATCCTGTAGGAAAAGCTCCTTTGTGCCCTGGATCTTTATTGACCTTGAGGGGCCAGGGCCAAAATATTGGCTGTCCTCATAGCCCAGTTACCTTTCTAGTTTTGGTCTCCAAACTTTAGTTGTTGAACACCCAGAAGAGAAGATCCATGACAATAAGCAATGAGCTTAACTACTATAATAGTTAGGACTTCAAGCACTTTTGAAGTATAAAGCACAGTTAGGGGCTGTTATTTTACTAACCATGCTCATTTAGTTGAATTCCTGCAGAATGTTAATAGACAACAGTTATAAATTATAGAGAAACTTAAGATCAAGAGCTACACATAGTATTTTAGCATGACAATCATGATGACATTTTCTTTGTAACACATGTCCATCTAAGTACAGAATAGTCTTTCAGTCAAACACCGCCATCTGATCACAAGACATTAAATGACATAAAGAAAATTATTTGTTATCCTTTAATAGGATGCCATCTAAAGAGAAAATACATACTGGCTTATAAATGTACCTTAGGAGTTCATAATAGACTTAGGAGTCTAGCCTCTAATTTTAGTGTGTGACACTGTTTCAACTGTTTGGTGACTGAACATCCCTAAGTGTGGTGACACATATACATCACATGAGTTTTTAAGAAAGCTATTATTTGACTGGTTTTTTCATGCTAGCTTAACATGTACCTCTTATCACAAGTAGCTAGAGCAGAAGAGAAAGGCAGATACCTGAGTCAAAAAAGATCATTACCATAAACAATATCTTAGAAAACCTCTACACCCAGAAGGCATAGATGATATTTAGTGAACCATGAAATAACAATTAGTATCAGTTACATGAAATCCCTTGTCATTTAACTTTGTTTTGTACCAAGAACATTTTAAATATAAACTTATTGTTTTCCCACAGAAAACTTAGCCATTTGACCATGACCAATGTATACATATCACAATAATAGGTTTAGCGATGTATTTCCCATGAAGCTAAGGAAATTACTGAGATCCTCTTTGTGAACAAAGGCTGCAATAAATTTTTCCAGGTAGCCACTCCTTTATTTACCAAGGGGAGTCCTGCCCCATAGTTTTCCTAAGCCCAAGAGTCTTTAATTATCTTAACAAATTTTTAGATGACCTGTGAGAGCCAGATCATAACAATTAACACACTATTTTTGACCAATGAAAGATTCCCAAGGTATTATATATAGACAACAATATGTACTGTATTTGTAAAACTAGTTGACACTATTTGGATAATCTGACAACCTGGGAGAAGCATGTCTTTAATTATATTTATCTATAAGCCAACTTGAATTACTGGCAAACATCTTAAAAAATCCAAAATACCAAAAGAAAAAAGCTCAAACATAACAGCTGTATGTGTTGCAACAAATTGAACAGACAGACACACACATAAGACAACTTGTTTATAAACCAGAGTGCATGCAAATGTATTTGGCCAAGTTGAATTATAATAACTTTTATAATTTTTAGGTTTATAATTATAAAAAAGACTAGTCAGAACTTTGTAG
>NW_004624780.1:4338102-4349946 GCF_000247695.1 Heterocephalus glaber
AGGGGTGGTGGGAGGAGATGGGGAAAGGGAAGAATGGAAAGGAAAAATTATGAGAAAAGAAAAAAAAAATGGAAACATATGTAAATAGGGAAGGTGGAGGGGTGAAGGTCACACAGGTAATGGGGAAAAAAAGGAGAACCAAGATACATCATGTACAGGTACAAGCACCCAATGATAAATGTAAACATATTGTATACCTAAAATGTAACAATAAAATAATTCAGCAAAAAAAACTACACTGAGATTCCACCTTACTCCAGAAAAAATGTCTATCATCAAGAATTCAGGGCCAGGGATGTAGCTCAGTGGTTCCTTCGCCTGCCTGGCAAGCGCAAGGTCCCAAGTTCGATCCCCGGTACCAAAAGAAAAAAAAAAGAATTCAAAAAACAATGAATTCTATGAGGCTTCAGGGGAAACGAACTCCTTTTACACTGTTGGTGGAATGTAAACAACTACAATCACTATGAAAATCACTGTGGGAATTCCTAAAAAAAAATCTGAAGTTACAAGTTCCATTTGACTCAGCTATTCCCCTTCAAGGTATCTTCCTGAAAGAGCTAAAGACATAACTATTGCAGTGATGTACATATACCCACATTTACAGCATCACAACTTACAATAGTTAAGTCTTTGAAACAGCCTATATGTTCATCAGCAGCTGAATGGATAAAGAAAATGTGATATATATGCACAATAGGGTACTACTCAGCCATAAAGAAGAATAAATTTGAGTCATTTGTAGGAAAGTGGATGCATCTTGACATCATGATCCTTAGTGAACTATATCAGATCCAGAAGTTTAAATATCATATGGTTTCTCTCATGTGAGGAAAACAAATTCTAAATAATTCAAAAAGTAAAATTAAAGATGGTAGAAAACCAGGACCTTTTTGCAAATGGGAAGGAGATCTAGAGTTGGGAGGGAGAGGGAAAGTAAAAAGAATTAAGATGATATGGGTCCATGTACCAACTCCCCAAGATAAATGTATTCATTATGTATTGCAAACTTGTACTACTAATAAGAAATGTAACAGGTCCTGTAACAAAACCTTAATATTAATATGAATTAAACACCCTAATATTCTAAAATAGACTATAACAGTCAATTTCAACTTATCATTGTGTTGAATATTGTTTCATATTTTATAGCCATGCTATTAATTATAAGCAAGTTTAGCATGTTTCCATTTTTCTGATGAATCAAATATTTTATCAATATATTGAGATAATCTCCATGTTTATCTTTAAGATGTATTCTGTTTCAAAAATTTTTAATAGAATATGTTTGCAATACACAATGGATGTATTCATTATGGGACATTCGTACATACACACCTCGCATCTTGATTGTTTTACTTTCCCTTCCCCTCTCCACTTTCCATCTGCTCCCATCTCCAGATTATTTTTCTGTCTTCATAATTTCTTTATTCTTATGTTGTCATCTTTAATTTATCTTGCTTTTTAAATTATTTATACTTTGAGATTCTCAAGCTTTCTTCTTAAGTGTAACTATTGCTGTAGCAATAAAGATACAGTAATTATTTGCTTTGTTTTGTTTTGTTTTTGGTACCGGGGATCGGACTCGGGACCTTGCGCTTGCGAGGCAGGCGCCGGAACCACTGAGCTAAATCCCCGGGCAAGATACAGTAATTACGATGAATAGCATATGTATGTTTTTTAATATTTTCCTGGTATATTTTGTTGTGGTCAAATCTTAATATTTCTCTGTCCTTGCACTTCAGCAAGGTAGAATGAATATGGTAGATATTTGAGTCACAGCCATTTTTGCCTTCTTACTGCATTAATTTATATTAAAACTATTTAAAATGTTGTAACTTAGACATTTACACTACTGATTAAGAAAGGAAATTTTCTTTCAGTATGAGTATATGGGTTTTGATATGACATTGGCAGCTGAAAAAGTTGTTTTTATCTTTCATCTTATGAACACTGTAAGTATTTGTTTCACATTTAGCTAAGAAACTTATTAATACAGTAATATTGTTTATATAATAGCATTTTCGCATTTAAAATGTATAGTCCTACTAACAAGTTTTATCATGAATGGATTTATCTTCAAAAATAGTAAACTGGAGGCCGGGGATTTAGCCCAGTGGTTTCGCCGCCTGCTGCGCAAGCGCAAGGACTCGAGTTGGATCCCCAGTACCAAAAAAAAAAAAAATAGTAAACTGAATATATTAGGATTAAGTATAAAGATGTAGTATTATATTTGTTGCTATTCAAAATGCTATATACCTGTCTTCTACCTTCAGATGTTTTCTCAGCTTAAAGTAAACGTTATGCTATCTTCTATGGAGGCCTGGTCAGATCAAAATAAGATTCCAACTAATGGGGATGCTGATGATGTTCTAAAAAGATTTTTGTCATGGAAAGAAAACGTTTTGTTTCAAAGGTCCCATGATATGGCATACCTATTAATGTAAGAAGCACTTTATTCACATTGATAGATTTTGTATATTAGCTACAAAAATTATGTACAAATTTTACTATGTGTCATGATAAGATGATCTCTTAAAAAGTTTGTATGAGTATTGCATTGGCAAATCACAAAATACAACAATATAAGACACCAGTTAATCACAGTAAGTTGTTATTCCCATAAGAGAATGTTTACTTGGGAAATTTAATTAAAATCATCATTTTAACATTATATGAAGTGTAAATTAGTTAATGGGATGAAAAAATTGTCTACAACACTATACAGGTATGAACAATGTAATCTAAAACACTAAAATAGGAAATGACTGAGATGGACTACTGTGCTGTCCCTGTCATTACCTTCTAACATTTCTACACTGGATGAATATGTAGATATTGAACTACAGGCTTTGTATTTTTTAATTAATTTTACTGGTACATTTTAGGTATACAATATGCTGATATTCACTATTGGGAATTTGTACCTTTACTTAATATATCCTGGTTCTTATTTTTTTCCCAGTTCCCCTCTCCTCCTTTCAAGCCTTCCATCCTCCCCATTTATAAAAGCTTTGTTTCCATTTTTTCCTTTTCTCATAATTTTCCTTTCCCTTCTTTCCTTTCCCCTACCCCTCTCACTTCCCCCTCCCCTTTGGACCTTTTCTTCCTATTTCACATTATCTATTTTACATTTTGATTTACACTTTCAGTTTCTCACACCAGAGAAACTATTCAGTATTTACATGCTTTGTATTTTTAACAGCCTTTATATAGATTATCTGTTTTTCTAATTTGGAAGGATAAAAGATGAAATGGAAATTTGAAAACCTATTATATTATATGTAATTGTGTTTTAAAGAAAGCATAGCTTTATTTAGATGTTCAATTCAGAATGATTGTTAATAATTTAATGTGTTAATAATTTCTTGTGTTTCTTCACAAGAAAAATTATCTTATTTAGTTACAGAGACCATCCTGACTATGTGGGAGCAGCGTATCATGGAATGGCCTGCAATCCAAAGTTTGCTGTAGGAATTGCTTTGGTATGCATTTGGTTGCCAAGTCTTCATGTGAGATAGCATCCAATTTTGAACATTGAAATACACATCATAGAAAAAGTACACATTTTTAGATTTTGAAGCTTAAATATTAACTTTTTAAAGAAAGCTTATTAGGATTTTAAAAACACATGATAGCATTTATCATTGTAACCACCATTAACTGCATAAAGTGTTTAGTATACTCAAATTACTTTGATAGCACTCTTAAGAACTTTTGATCTTGCAAGACTAAACCTATGCCTATGCCTATTAAACAATCCCCATTTTACTCATCCTTCTGCCCCAAAGAATAACCATTGTATTTTTTTTCTATGAATTTGACAGCCTCAGCTATCTCCTATAGGTAGAATCATATAGTATTTAATTTTTTGTGAGTGATGTGTATCACTTAATGTAATATCCTTATGGTTCATCCATATTTTAATAGGTAATATGATTTCCTTCCTTTTTACAGGTAAATAACGTTCAATTTTATGTAATATGTTGTATTTGTTATTTACCTATTGATGGACATTTAGGATATTCCCATAATTTGGCCATTGTAAATAATGCTATAAACATGGGAGTGCAGATAACGATAACCCTTCAAGGTTTTGATGTTAACTATTTTGGATATATAACACGGAGTGGGATTGCTGAATCATATGATAATTCTGTATGTATTATTTGGACACTTTACTAATTCCCAGCCACTCTTAATCCCACAACAGCTCACAGTGGTTTATATCATATTCCCCACATGTCCGCCAACGTTAGTTATTTTTCTATAATTTAATAGCAACCAGCTTAAAGGTTCATACAAACATTATGACATTCATCTTATTTTATTTTGTCACTGCCATTTGGAGTAAAAGTGCTGTTACTCAAGTAGAATCATATACTTCTTTCCATATTCCTAAGAAAAATATTTAACTATAATAAACTAGTTTCTTAAATTTGTAAATTCATTTATGTAATATGGCCAGAGTTGTTTGATGAAATTGATGGGATGAAGGAATAACTCAGGCAACTTTTTTTTTTAGTACCCAAAGACAATAACTATAGAGGCATTTTCGGTCATCCTGGTGCAGTTGCTTGGGATTAATCTGGGGTTAACTTATGATAACATCTATAACTGTCATTGTCCAGGGACTACATGCATAATGAATCCCGAAGCAATGTAAGGTTTTATATTTATTGTAAATGTGTCTTCTCTTGGGAAATGTGGGTGGTATTCCTTGATGTATAACCTTTTGTAAAACTTCTGTAACAATATATTTATTAAGTACATATATTTAAGATATTAAAATTATTAGTGTAGAAATAGGCTTAATATTGCTATATTCATGGTTTAGCATAGAGAGAAATTGAATGTTGATGGCTTTCTGCTGTTTATGGAGACTTGGTAGAGCTGAAAATCTTTTCAGGATCAGAACATAAATTGAGCAAAAGAAATATCCTTATAAGGATTAGTAGTGAAATGTGCTGAAGCTAAAAGTAACATGAGTCAGTAACAGATATTGAAAAGACCAATAATTTGGGAAAGGAGAATAATGGGGGGAAATACTGAGGAGTTTTAAATCTGAGGTCTTCCTAGCATATAGTTCCATATCACAGTGGATAAAGGGTCCAACATGTGTGAGGCATGAGCACATCAGTGAGAATAAAACTATAAACAGGGCTTCCAGAAAGATGTTTTTAAGTGAAAACAGGTACCTAATTGATGAAGCTTTGATTACTTTTCATATGTATAGCCTGAATAATTGAGGCTAAAGCTGTGATATGACAGAGCAGAAAAGGAGATAATATTAGGACAAGAGCTGAAATAGAATGGCAATCTCCCCAAATTCTCTCACATGATACAGATAAAATGAGGATAACAGATGTAATGAATGTATAAAACATCCTCCCAACAGAATCTACCAAGAAATACCACCAAGCAGGGCGCTTTTCACCACCAAATTTGGACCTACAAAGCAAGTAACTGTGTCAGAGCACAGGGCAGGAAACCAATGGAGCCCCCCAAATCTTTTATACCTGGGCACTCATAAATCACTGGCTAATCCATACTCCAGAAACTTGTCTCCACTAGCACTTAAATATTACTAAACTTATGACTGTATAAGGGACAAAATTAGTGGGGATTTTGCAGGTTGAAAGTGATGGTGAAGGGACTCTGAACATTTGTTACCATGTTGGCTTAGCCTTGGTCCCGGTCCTATGAAATCTGATAACAATGAGCACATCTGGTCCAGGTTATGGTTTTAAATTCTCTTCTCCAGCAAGAACACTCTGGAGAAATGTCAGATTCTATGGTCAAGGCAAAGAAAATACAAATGATCCTGGAACATCTTGCTTCTAAAACAAGCAGCTGCTCAAAGAATTATGGAGACTTTTCAAGGGCAAAAATCTAGTTTGAAGAGGCTCCTCTGGTAGAAATCTGAGAAAATTTGATTGTCAAAAATAATAATGACTATGCTTATAGCCCATTAAGTGAAGTAGGAAATTATGAGTGTACATTAGTATAAATACATGAATTTAAAAATTTAAATTTAATTAGCAGTGCAATATTTATATAAAACCAAACTATTCCTTTCCAAATAATTACTAACTGAAGAGAATTAAAAAGTAATTTTACAGTGAAGACTGGTAAACACACATTAAGAATTTGATCAAAGTAGTTTTTTTCAATAACAGAACAAATTGAAATCATGTTACACTGTTTAGGATGCAGAGATGAAATGTAGCACACTTCTGTGATGATGTCACCAAAATGTGTAACTTCTGTCTAATCATGAAAAAATACATCACAGTCTCCACTGAGGGACAGTCTGCCAACTGACCTGTCATCATCAAACTTTTTAAGGTCATGAAAAGAATGACCAATAAAAGAAAAGAAGTTAGGGCCAGGGACTTAGCTCAGTGGTTCCGCCGCCTGCCTCACAAGCACAAAATCCCAAGTTCAATCCCTGGTACAAAAAAAAAAAAGAAGAAGAAATTAAAGAGACATAAGAACTAAATTATGATTTATTCTAAACTCAACATTTTTGTTATAAAATATTCAAATATTGTGATATTTGGGGAATTTAGAATATTGTTCTAGTATTGGATGTTAAAAATGAATCATTATTTCCTATTTTGACAGTCCAATGTGCTGATATAAGAAAATTAATTTGTATGAGGACTATGTTAAAGTATTTGGCATTATTTTGATATCATATTGGTGTCTTACTCTTAACTGTTTAGGAAATGATTATCCTTTTATAATTTTGAATCATTTTTTAAAGGTTGAGATTGTTAAAAAGTTAGGCAAAATTTTATTAAATACCCTTTAACATGGAAATATAAGTAAAAACATAAACTGAATCTAAGGATCATAGATGTTATGTGCCTTGCTGCTGAATTATTTCATTTGGTTAATTTTGGTATCAAAGAATATATAATTAATGTATAATCATGATTTTTCATTAACACAATTGATCATCTTTCAACCCTTGAAGTTTTTCATGTACATTTTACAGTGCTTTCCATTTTTAGTGATAAATGAGGCTTTTATAGTGATGATTATAATAATGAAAACAAGAAATAGTGGGACATACACAAATACAAGTCATTGTACTAAGGACTGTGATGTGTTTTAGCATATTCTAGCTCATAGCACTAACTTCTATTTTCTATCCATTTAGTAGACTGAGTGACAGTTTAAAAGAATGCATTTCTTTTGTTTACATGTTTCAATAAAAATAAAAACATGTTCCCCTCCTTCCTGGCTGTTCTCTAAGTAATGAAGTCCAGGATTCATAGTACGTTTTAAAAATTACTACTTTGACACTGATTTGATTTCATGAGATATATCATTTAATTTTAGACATTCCAGTGGCATAAAGCCTTTTAGCAGTTGCAGTGTGGATGAATTGAAGCGGCTGGTCTCAAGACCTGAACTTGGATGTCTTCAAAATCAAACAGTCTCAAAAGTGGTTTATGAAGCACAAAGTGGAAGGTGTGGCAATGGAAGTTTGGAATCCTCAGAGGAATGTGATTGCGGCTTGCAAGATGTGAGCTTTTCATAGCTTATTCAGAGACTTTTTTTTTTATGTGTTTCTCATGTAGACTTTTAAATATATCAATCCAACATAAAAGGGAAGAAATTTTTAAAAATAATATATCATATTTTCAAGTATCTAAGAAAAGAATTACTGGCACATGTGATAACTAATCCTGAATTTGAAGAATTTGATGAGTTTAAATACTGGGAAAGTAGTGTAAAAAATATCATTTCTTTATCATGTAACTGTTAGTAGCAATGTCATTGTTCTGTACTGTAAACATGAGTAATCAGTAGTCAGTAATAATTTTTGTTTGTTTTTTGAAACAGGTTCTTGCTTTGTAGTTCATGTTGGCCTTGAACTCACTATGTAGCCTAGGCTGGCCTCAAACCTGTGGCAATCTTCCTACCTCATCCTCTCTGAATGCTAGGCTTACAAGTGTGTGCCACCATACCCAACTAGTAGTCAGTAATACTGATCCCCAACCTCCAAAATTCCTCTCAATTGATCATATTGGCTCATTAGATTATTAAACATGTTGTCATTTATGTCCTCATCTCTTAGTTTTGTTCCTTGTATCTGAGGAAACTTCATTTATTTTTACTGTGTTCTTGTTACAGTGCTAGGGGTCATACCCAAGGTCTCATACATGTTAGGCATGCCCTCTATCACAGAGCCCCAATCCCAGACCTGGGACTTCAATTACAATGTTCATGATCCAATAGCATTACAGCATAGAAATGTAGCATAATAATCTGGTTGTAACATGGTTTTTCTTAGTCACATCTTATTAAAAGTGGAAATCTCCATTACTGCTTAGGAAAAACAAAAGTAGACTTTTTAGCACATTAACAATAAAATATTAGTTTTTAAAATGTTAGCATTGTTGCCTTCTACATTACTAATTTTTAAATATTACTGTCAGTCTTTGAAATATCACCCTACCTGTACATAAGACAAGAGCATATTATAAAGAACTATTAATATTCTTGTATATCTATTTAGTAACTTGTAGCATTAATCTTGAATGTAAAATTATAGAATTTTTATAATGATAAAAATGTCCTTGAAACATTATATACAATAAAAATATTGTTCTAATTTAGAAACCCCCATTTGACACATCTATCAAATTTCATATGGCATATTGTTTGTGGTAAACTTTTCTTATGAGAGTATGTGCTAAAATAATGATCAAAAATATTGTACAGAAAATATGTAAACCAGTGACCCAGTCATTTATATTATCAAGTATTATACACTGTGCATGATTGTGTGTTATACTTTTATATGCCTTCAGTAAGTAGGTTTGTTTATACCATCACCATAGACACATGAGAAATGTGTTGCACTGCAATGTTATGATAGCCACAAAGTCTCCAAGCAATAGAAATTTCTCAGCTGCATTGTACTTTTATGGAACAACCAATCCATATGTGTATTCCACTGTTGAATGAATCATCATCCTGCAGTGCATGACCATATTCCAAAAATGGTATCATGAAAAGACATGATAATGTGGAAAATATTTGTGATGCAAAAATTGTTAAAAATCGCTGTACATATATTTATAAACAAGAAGACTGAAAATAATTTCATTAAATTTTTAGCAGTAAAATTTCTGGACCATGGAATTAATAATTTGATCACCATGGGGGAAAAATTTCAAATCAAATAAAGCAATATTAAAAGTAGGTACCAAGTGCCGGGGATTTAGCTCAGTGGCACCGCACCTGCCTGGTAAATGCAAGGTCCTGAGTTCAATTTCCAGTACCAAAAAAAAAAAAAAAAATAGGTGCTGAAGTCAATAATCATACTGTGATTACAGTTAACTTAGGACATGGTTTAGTATATTTTGAAAGTGAAATTAATTATTTGATGGAAAATTCTTATGTTTAATATTACTGTGTTTCATTTTAGACATGCAAATACAAAAAGTGCTGTGATCCTAAAACATGTTTCCTAATTGGAAGTGCAGAGTGTGGAACTGGCCCATGCTGTAATCCAAAAACTTGCAGTGTAAGCTTCCAAAATATTACATTTTATATTTCTCATAACTTTTTATCACTGTGCATTTTTTCACTTTTAAATTCTTTTAAATATGAAAATGTTTTATGGTAATTTTTGTTTTTTCTTTGGTTTCTTTGGCTAATTGTTAATAGCACATATATATAGTATTTTATATATATAGTATTTTTATATTTTTTTATATATATAGTATTTTTATAGTATTTATATTATTTCATTTATTTTCACAGTAATTGCTTTCTTCTGATGGTAAATTATAGAAATCTAACTCCTACCCAACTGATTTCAGAACTCAAAGACATCCATAAGTCTCTATCAGCGTATATTTTTTAGCTCTGCTTTTCACTGTGTGGCTTCAATCTGTACTGAAAACCATCCAGTTGTTGCATGGAAGATTAATTTCAAATTATTTTAATGCTATGAATTCTTCTTGGTCTTGTCTGTATGTAGCTTTTCATGATCATGCAATTTGTATCAAAATTTTGCATCAACCACTCAATATATACACACTGGTGTGCAATGTTCTGATAAACAGAAAATAATAACAACTCTCACTTTGAAAATAGATGTAAAAGAATCAATGTGGAGGAGTTAGCGATGGGTAGTATAACAAACACTGAAGGAGAGCTTGGGAACGTGTCTGTTTTCATGATGTGGACTAGTGATTAAGGACAATGCCTATTTGTTTCATGAACAGAGAGGCATGGTACATGAATAGAGTGGGGAGCCTAGGGTTTCTCCTTCTCAGAAATAGACCTTATGGCTTTTCCCACCAACAGAGCTCTTGATTGGAACTCTTTCTCCAAAGTTAGTGGGATTGTACACTAAGTCTTTTCCAAATGATCCACTGCCATTTGTCTATATCTTAAAGGGTAGATGTTTAAAATGGTGATAATTGCTACATTTAGTAGAATGAAAATTCAGTGAAGTTGCTTGGGAGGGCCTAAGTGATGACAAAGTGCACTGTATTAGTTCACATTAACTTTATTACATGTCACAGCATAGATTTTGACTTTTTGCTCTTTGAAGGCCCATAGGCCTCATATACACTTCTCAATTTTATTTGCCTTAAGTGTGAAAAGTTCCCTATTTTCTTCTCTGTCTACTCTCAAAGAAATGAGTTTCCACAGAGGTTGTACAAAATTGAGAAATTTAATCACTTCTCGGCCTTTTGGCTAAGATCTAGTGCAAAATTGAGAAATTCAGTCTCATTTTTTTTTACAAATTTTCAGCTTAAGAGGGACAACTCTACCTAATCAGTACTTAGATCCTCCTATATGCAATTTCTGAAACATTTTAATAGGTCCTGTACACTCTCTTTTATATATTAAATTGTTGTGTCTGGATGGTAAATGGCACTTAGAAAGCCTAAAGAAAAGATGAGTGTAGGTTCATGCTAAAGTGACTCTTTGTTTCCAACATTAACAACAGGATTTTCATTGTAACCATCTCCTGTCTATATTTGAATGTTGCTCACCAGTCTCAAATAAACTTTCTGCATATGCGATATTGATGAGTTACTGAAACTCCTTGCTTTTTCAATTTATGGTGTACAATACTTCAGAGGAGTAAGGATATCTTCTGTTTCCCAACATCCATCTCAATCCGTGGTAGTGGAGGAAAGCCTGGTTGATTGATTTCCTTTTGCTGCACTCAGCAATGTGCCAACAGTGAAGTGTTATAATGGTCATCCAGAGTAGGAAGCAGGTTGATGATCCCCTAATGGTTGCCACGGAGCAGGTTCTGAAAAGGAATCATTTGCAATGAAAAATGTAAAAGATGTCCATTGAGCATTTTAATTTCATTAAGCATAAATATCTGCTATTTATTTTAAAGAGAATATTCATGATGTCCAAAGCATTTTAACTATGAAAACTTGTTTCCCACTGTGTTTAAATTCACATTATTTTAAAGTGAACAATCCAGTACAGCAGTTAGTACATTCACAATGTTGTGCAACCACCACTACTGTGTAGTTTCAAAACATGTTCCACACTCCAAAAAGAAACCTTGCTCATTAAGCAGTTACTCACATTGTCCCTGACAGTCTGCATTCTGTCTCTGTGAATGTACCTATTCTGGATATATCCTGTAAGTAGATTCCTATAAAATGTGACCTTTTGTGATTGGCTTTAATTTAGCATAGTCATCTTAAGGTTCATCCAACTTGTAACATATATAAATATGCCATTCTTTTTTTTTTTTTTTTTTTTGAGGCAGGGTCTCCTCTGTAGTTCAGGCTGGCCCTGAACTCACTATGTAGCCCAGGCTGGCCTCAAACTCCCAGTGAT
>NW_004624780.1:4389115-4415133 GCF_000247695.1 Heterocephalus glaber
TCTGGGCCAGGAGCAGCGGGACAGAAGGTGGCCCAAAAGCCCTTTCCTCTGGGCTGGGTGCCGCGGGAGGGATGGTGACCAGGAAGCCCCTTCCTCTGGACCAGGAGCAGTGGGAGGATGGCTCAGAAGCCCCTACCTCTGGGCTGGGAACAGTGGGACTCAGTACCTTGGTCTGGTGGTCTGGTGTCCTCTGCGTCTTTGTAATGTGTAATCAGGTGGCTGCCTGTCTCCCGCGGGGTGATTCGGTGTCTTCCGCGTGACTCAGGACCTCAGTAGGGCGTGCACAGACCTGCCTGTCTGCAGCGGGTTGATTCGGCATGTTCTGTGCGACTCAGGACCTCGGTAGGGCATGGGCAGACCTGCCTGTCTGCAGCGGGGTGATTCGGAGTGTTCTGTGCGGCTCAGGACCTAGATAGGGCATGGGCAGACCTGCCTGTCTGCAGCGGGGTGATTAGGCCTCTCGAGAAGCAATTCTTTTCACAATAGCATCCAAAAGAATGAAACATCTAGGAATTAATCTAACAAAGAAAGTGAAAGACCTCTATTTTGAAAACTACAGTATTCTGAAAAAAGAGTGAAGAGGATATAAGAAAATGGAAAGACATCCCCTGTTTCTGTGTAGGAAGAACCAATATAGTGAAAATGGCCATACTTCCAAAATTATTATATAGATTCAATGTAATACCGATTTAAATCCCAACAGTATATTTCAAAGAACTAGAGAAAACAATCCAAAAATTCATTTGGAACCAGAAGAGACCTAGAATTGCAAAAGCAGTTCTAGGCAACAAAGTCATGACAGGGGGAATCACAATCCCCAACCTGAAACAATAGTACAAAGGCACTACGATAAAAACACCATGGTGCTGCCAAAAAAAACAGACCTGAGAACCAGTGGAATAGATTAGAAGATGCAGATACAACTCCAGACACACTCAGCCACCTCATGTTCCACAAAGGTGCCAAACACCCTCACTGGCAAAAAGATAGCCTCTTTAGTAAATGATGCTGGACAAATTGAGTTTCAATTTGCCAAAGATTAAAACTAGACCTATATCTTTCACTATGCACTAAACTAAAATTGAAATGGATTAAAGATCTAAATTTTAGAATAGCAATACTAAATCAGCTGGAAGAGAGGTTAGTTAAATCTCTTGAAGACATTGGTGTAGGAACAGATTTCATGAACAAAACCACAGTCACAAGTGAACTAGCACAAAAAGTCAACAGATATGAACTCTTCTTATTAAAAAGCTTCTGCACAGCAAGAGAATCCACCAAGAGTGTGAAGGGACAACCCACAATGTGGGAAAATATTTTTACCAGCTGCTCCTCAAAGGTCTACTATCTAGAATATATAAAGAACTTTAAAAAAATCAGACCTCCCAAATTTAAAGACCCAATCCAAACATGGGCATCTGAAATGAACAGTCATTTCTCAGACAAAGAAGTAGAAATAACAAATAAACATGAAAAAATGTTCAACACCACTGGTCATTCAAGAGATGCAAATGAAAACAGCACTGAGATTCCACCTCACTCCAGAAAGAATAGCTACTATCAAGAAGAAATCAACCAATAACAAATGCTGACGGGGCTGTTGGGAAAAAGGAACCCTTCTTCCCTGTTGGTAGGAGTGTAGACTGGTGCGACCACTGTTAAAATCAATATGGAGATACCTCAAAAAACAAGGATTAGAGGTTTCCCTTTGACCCAGCTATTCACTTGTTGGGTATCTTCCTGAAAAAATTAAAAGGATCATACCACAGTGATATATGTGCACCCATGTTCATAGTGGCACAGTTTGTAATAGCTAAAGCTTGGAAACACCCTAATTGCCCATCAACTGGAGACTGGATAAAGAAAATGTGGGATTTTTTATAAAATTGAGTATTACTCAGCCATTAAGAATGAGAAACTAGGGGCCGGGGATTTAGTTCAGTGGCGCCTGCCTTGTAAGGGCAAGGTCCCGAGTTCGATCGCCAGTACAAAAAAAAAAAAAAATGAGAAACTACAGACATTTATACCTAAATGTATGCATATTGAGTCCATACTCTTAAGTGAAATAAATAGGACATACGTGTGTAAATATTGAATAGTTTCTCTGGTGTGAGAAACTGAAAGCATAAATAAGGATCAAAATATATAATAGATAATATGAAATAGGAAGAAAATGTCCAAAGGGGAAGGGGAACTGAGAAGGTAGGGAAAGGAAAGAAGGGAAAGGAATAAATATGAGAAAAGGAAAAAATGTAAAGAAAGTCTTTGTAAATAGGAAGGGGTGGAGAGGTTGTAGAGAGTGCAGGGAAATGGGAAAAAAATAAGAACCAAGATATATTATGTAAAGGTTCCCAATAGTGAATGTCAGAATATTGCGTACCTAAAATGTACCAATAAAATTAATGAACAACAACAAAAAAAGTATTATGGCAGTCTTTATTCCTACCCATCATAACTGAAAAATGTACATTTCCTCATATTCTGGCAAGACTGGTTAATCAGCCTGTCATCTCTTGTAATATGCTAAATTCACCAATAATTTCCATTTATTTGATAAGTAATGATGCAATTCTCAATTATGTATAGTTATATTTATCACACTTCTACTTGTCCATCCATTGTGAAATTAGCTATTATGCCATAGAAATTTTATAAATTGTATTTTTTTCTGATCATGAATTTGCCTTTAACATTGTGGCTGCTGTCTTCTACTATAAAGATGTTTCATATTTTATATATAAATCAGAAAAAAAGTTATCTGACTGCATGTCTGGCATCAACGTGTTTCCCCTAAATAATATACATGTCCTGTATAGCTTCTTTTCTGTTTCTTCCTTTTCAATACTTGACATTTTTATGTAACTTTTACATGACCATTTTCTCAATTTTTTTAATTCTCCTATTGACATTTCTTTCACTTCATCCACCAATCATATTTTAAAATATTTTCTGGTTTTATATGTAAGTTTTTATTTATATGCACATATGTATCTGATTATGCAAAAGCTTTATCCCTGTTTTTGTTGCTTTTTTCATTTTATACACAATTGATATCTCATCTCTGCTTTTTTTTAAATCTACCCCAGTTCATAAACATTTTTAACTGTCACCATTTATGGTGTAGAATTTATATGCCTCTCTGACATAAGACATTTAAATTGTATCAGAAATGTTATCCACTTTAATGTACTAGTAATTGACATTAACACTCACAAAAATATATTTAAACTTTGCATTGAATATAAAGTGCTTTTATTTTATTTGGTTTGGGTTTTAGGTTTGCAATAATTTCCATAATTGCCATTGTGATGTTGGCTATACTCCTCCATCCTGTGACCCAACACCTTCGTCGCCTGGAGGAAGCATCGATGATGGGTTTTGGTATCAAAGAGGTCAGTCTCTCCAGATCCGAGTGTTCTGGGAGAGCTCTTTGCTCTCATAGAAATGGCCTACATCTACAATGTGGTGGCTACTAAGCATCTCCTATATGAGTACTCCAACTAAGCAGGCAAAATTTCATTGTATTTTACTGTATTAAATTTAAATTCAAGTAGCCTTTTGTGTCTAGTGGCCACTATTTTGACAGTGCAGCTCTAGATTATAGTTTCATCCGAAGTTTTATATGCACTTTAAGTCTAATACAAAGGTGAATATTTTAAAAGGTCTCCTGTTAATTTTAATTATGGTTCCACGAACATTTGTTTACACAGCAGACTTTTCACATAAGTATAAATTATTTTTACAAGGCAATAGCTTTATAGCACACTCTGGGTGTTCCAAGAATGGCATGGGCATGTTTGCAACTGATTTTAAATGTCACCTGATTATTGAAAGGGAAAAATATCCAACTCTTTCATATCTACAACACATATATAATAGGCAGTACTAAAGATTATTAAATTTATTTGACAAAAGCTCATGAAGGAGTATGCCATATTTGTTATATTAACATATTTTATACTTAAAATCATATTCTTGAAAGAATGGTTGAGGTTCATACCCATAAGCCAAATGTTTCTAGATTTCAATTTCATTGGAAACCAACTAGATATATTAATAACTTACTGTTCTAGCTTCACATCACCACAACAAATTCCTGAGCTAGTCACCTTATAAAAAGAAAGAACTTATTTTCACTCACAGTTTTAGGAGTCTGGTCCATCTTTGTTTGGTCCTGTTGTTCTGGGGCCTTTTATGAGGGAGCACAGTATTGCAGGAACATGTATTGGAGCAAAGCTGCTCACCTCATAGTCAACATGTAACATGGGAGAGAAGAAAAAGGTGCTGGGTCCCCATGGTCCTCTTCAAGGGCAGCCCCCACTAGCCAGAAATCTCCCTCCAGGACCCACTTCTTGAAGGTTCCACCACCTCCCAGTAGTGCCACTCTGGGGACCAGGCTTTTCACACACAGGAGTTTGGGGAACATTCCCCATCCAACTATAGCACTTACTGTGATGTCTTGGAACAAATGAGCTAAAGAATTAAAGAAAGAAAGGTACTAAAACACAACCAGGAAAACAATTAAGAAAATGACATTGGCAGTTTCTCACTCATCAAAAATTACTTGGCATGCAAACATTAATTTCTTAATAATAAAATTTTAAATTTTATTATTTTATATTTGATGAATATATGTTAATTGTGGATATTAGTGGGTTCAATGTTATATTTCCAAACATGATTAGAGTATGTACTGATCAAATCCAGCTGCCTTTTATCCACCTACCTCCACAACCTTTCCCACTTGTAGCAATCACGCCTATATTCAGATAGACTTTTCTCAGTTTCTTCATATTAAAGATCATGTGGTGCTTGCCTAAGTCTATTGCATATATTTTCCTACAAATGAAATAAATTTTTATTTATTGTTGAATATTACTCCACTGTATGTATGTATGTATATATGTGTGTGTGTGTGTGTGTGTGTGTGTATATATATATATATACCTATATATACCAATTATTCTCTCTTATCTATTGATTGGCCCATTGGCTGATTCCATATCACAGCTATTATAAATACTGCCTCAGTAATATGCATGTATATCTTTGGGATGCTGATTTCATTTCTTTTGGATAGGCATCCAGAAGTGGGATAGTGGGACAATATGGTAGTCTACTTTTAGCTCTTCTTTTCTATTTTTATTAGTGCACATTAGTAATAAAGAATAATGATTTATGCTTTGGTATATTGGTACATGCATATGACATATTTTGATCACAGTAGACCCTTAACTTATGAACTCAATGGATTCCTGAGGGCTGGTTGTAACTCAAGGTGGTTGTAAGTCGATACAGCTGTTACCCGAATGTTTACCTGGGTACATGCTATATACAAGAGGCAGATGAATCTTCCATTAACCTTATTAACCCAAGTTGTTCATATGTCAGGCCAGTTGTAACTTGAGGGTCCATTGTATTTTAATTCCCAATTCCCATCTTTTTACCCCTCCTCCCCAATCTCTTTCCCCATCTCTGAAAGTCAACCTTCCAGTTTCCTAGCATCTCTGTGTATGTATGTATGTGTGTATGTATGTATGCATGTATGTATTTTTGATTGATCATATAAAAACATGCAATAATTCACTTTTGGAGACTGGCTTGTTTTGCTTAACCTGATGATCTCCAATCCCATGCATTTACCTAACAAATGACATGTTTTGTTCTTTTTTATGGCTGAGTAATACCCATCTGCTGCTGGGCATGTAGGCTATTTCCACAGCTTAGCTATTCTGAATTGTGCTGCTATAGACATGGGTATACATATATAACCATAGTGTGCTGTTTTTAATTCTTTTGAGAATATACCCAGGTACAGCTAGATCAAATGATCTTTCTCTTTTTAGTTTTTTGAGGAACATCCATACTGATTTTCACAGTTGTTGTACTAATTATTGTTCCCTTCAGCAGAGTATGGGGGTCCCTTTTCCCCATATCCTTGACAGCATTCATTGTTGTTTGTATTGTTGATGGACAGATATTCTGCCTAAGATGAGATGATATCTCAATGTCATTTTGATTTCTACTTCCCTGATGGTTAAGAATGTTGAATAGTTTTTCATGTACTTACTGTCCATTTATAATTAATTCAGTTTATTTGTCCATTTTCTGATTGGCTTACATTTGATTTTTTGGAGTTAATTTCTTTTGAGTTCCTTATATATTCTAGGTATTAATATTTTATCAGAAGAGTAACTAGGAAAGATTTAATCCTATTCTGTAGATTGTTTCTTCACTGTGTTGACTGTTTCCTTAGCTATGCAGATACTTAATTTGTTGTAGTCTCATTTGCTTATTCTTTCCCATGACCCACACGGGGTACAGTCTGAAGCTGGGGAGAGTGGTGGGAGATGAAGAAAAATGAAAACACCAAGATTATGCTTGAAAGCTGGGACCAGGTGGAGCCATAGCCTGTCAGGAGCTAATGGCTGCCTGGAGTCCAGTGCCTTCTTTATTTATAATGTAAGACAAATAGGAAGATAAGGTGAGGTAAATAGTGCTATGTGGCCTAGCCTGAGCGTAGCATGATTGTCTCATGATTGGGGCATGAACAGAAAGGAAACAAGGAAGAAGGATACATAATGTTTGTCTCCTGGGGCTGTGCTGCCCAGGGTCTATAACCTTAGTCAAACAGGCTGTTTGACTATCTAGTCTATGGAAAAGAAAGGGAGTAGGGAGGAGCCAAAGGGCCATCTTCAGGCTTGGCCCGTGGCAATGCTTGATATTATTTATTGTGCTATTTGGGTCATATTCAAGAAGTCTTTGCTTGTGCATGTCTTCAAGTGTTTCCCTTATATTTTCTTTCAAGAGTTTCAAGTTTCTGGTCTTTTTTTTTCTTTTGAGATGGGACTTTGCTATGTAGTCCAGGCTGGCCTTGAACTCACTATGTAGCCCAAGCTGACCACAAACTTGTGCTGATCCTCCCACCTCAGCCTCCCAAGTGCTGGGGTTACAGTTGTGTGCCAACACACCTAGCTAAATTTCTGGTCTTATATATAGGTCTTTGGTCCATTTTAATTTTTAGTACAGGGTGAGAGATAGGGATTTAGTTTCAATCTTTGCATGTGGGTATCCAGTTTTTCCAGCACCAGTTATTAAAGAGGTTATATTTTCTCCAACATGTTTGCACCCCTTTTTGTCAAAAATCAGATGGCTGTAGGTGTATATTACAGGTTATATCTAAAAATGTTCCCCAAAGCCTCACGTGCTTATAGGTGGGGCTTCCGGGAGGTGACTGGATCATAAAGATGTGATTTCATCAGTGGATTAGTCCACTGATAAGTGATTTGGGAGGTGATGACTGGTTGGAAGAGGTGGATCACTGGGCATGGAGCCCTTGATCTCTCTCTCTCTCTCTCTCTGTTTTAATGTGTCTCTCTCCCTCTGTTCCTCTCTCTCCCTCTGTTTCTCTCTCTCCTGCCTGCCATGCCATGGACTGTTTCTCCTCTGTCATGCCCCTCTACCTTTCTGCCCTGCCTTGAAGCCAGCCTATTGTGGACTGAAACCCTTACAAACTGGGAGACAAAATAAACTTCCTCATTTAATGTGTGGGTCTTGGGTATTGTGTCCCACAGTGAGAAAGTAACTAAGACAGATTTTTGTACAAGAGAAGTGTGGTCACTGCTGTGATGCTACCTGACCATGTGGTTCAGAAGCCTTTGGAATTGGCTTGTGGGAGAACTTTGGAAAGATTTAGAGATATTGGCTGAAGAAGCAGCCCTAGAATGCTGTAAGTTGAATTTGATAGGAAATTGTTGGGTTGTGGGTGTCAGGTATTGTATCTCTGTGGCAAGAAAGTAATTAAGACAGTGCGTGAGTTTGTTTTTGTATTTTCTATTCCATTCCATTGGTCTATGTGTCTGTTTATGTGCCAATATCATGTTATTCTTTTTACTATGGCTTTGTAGTATAACTTGAAATTGGGTATAATGATGTTTCCAGCATTGCTCTTTTTACTTCTGTGTGTTATGGACTTATTTTTTTTAATTCATTAATTTTATTGGTACATTTTAGGTATACAATATGTTGACATTCATTATTGGGAATTTGTACATTTACATAATATATATTGGGGTTTTTTTCCCATTCCCCTGCCCTCCCTTCAACCCCTCCACCCCTCCTATTTACAAAGACTTTGTTTCCATGTTTTCCTTTTCTCATATTTATTCCTTTCCCTTCTTTCCTTTCCCCTACTCCTCCTCTTCCCCTTCCTCTTTGGACCTTTTCTTCCTATTTTACATTATCTATTATACCTTTTGTTGTTTTGGACTTCTATATGAATTTTAGGAGAGTTTTTTCTAGTTCTGTGAAGAATGTTTTCGGTATTTCAATAGGGATCACATTGAATCTGTACATCACTTATGGAAATATGGGCATTTTAACAATATTGATTCTGTCCACCCATGAACGAGTAAAATCTTTCCATTTCTAATGTCTTCTTTAATTCCTTCTTCGATGTTTTTAATTTTCATTACAGAGCTTGCTCACCTTCTTGATTAGGTAGAATCCTAGATATTTTTTCAAGCTATTGTGAATGGAACAGTTATCCTGATTTCTTTTTCCATGAGTTCCTTGTCAGTGAATAGGAAATCTATAGATTTTTATGAGTAGATTTTTCATCCTGCAACTTTGCTGAATATGTTTAGATCTAAAAGTCTTCCACTGGAGTTTTTGAGGTCTGCATGTAAAGACCCATATCATCTACAAACAGAGATAATTCTACTTATTTCTTTCTTATTTGTATCCCTTTCATTTTCTTCTCTAATTGCTCTAACCAAAGTTTCTAGTACTAGATTGGACAGGAGTTTGAAAGTAAACATATTTGTCTCATTCCTGATTTCAGAGGAACTTTTTTTGGTTTTCCCCATTTCATAGGATGTTGGCTGTGTGTTCTATACATCTTTTATCAATTTGAGGAAAGATCCTTTTATAACTGATTTTCTTTGAGGATTTTTTATCATGAAGAAATGCTGAATGTTGTGGGAAGGCTCTTTCACTTGGCCTCCCCCCGTCAGGAGGACAAAAACTTCCTAAGGTGCCTTCATCACCAGCTCTAAGCTCCAAGCAGTGCCTGAATCCAATAGGCTTGAGATCTGTGTGGCTGTTCACCTGGGCACTGCAGGCAGATTCTTGGCTGCCTTCCTGCTGCCTTTCTGGATGCTTCCAAAGCCCCTGGTCTCCTTCCTAAGGGGGATATATACTCCCCCTAAATGGTACCTTAACCAGGCCCAATTTTCCAACTTGGATCATGAGAAGCTCAGCTGCTTGCTGTGTGCCCCATGCAGCAGTCCTGCTATTGCCATCATACACAGCATCTTCCGCTTGGGGTTAGGCACTCTCCCAAGATGGCGTTCTTGCCAGACCTGGACTATAGTCTGTTCGAGGATCAAGAGCTCTTAGACTGGCTATGTGCAGCATGACTTCTTGAGTGGTGCACTTTTGAACACTCAGCCTGTCATTGAAGAAATCAGGGGGAAATTTTTTTTAATTACTAGTGTAAAGTGGTGATGAGAACACAACATATCAGAAACTGTGGGAAACAGTGACAGAAGTTCTAAGAGGGAATTTTGTAGCTATGAGTGCCTGTGTTAGAAAAGCAAATCATTCCTAAGTAATCTAATGATACATCTCAAGGTCCTATAAAACAAGAACAATCCAAGCAAAAAAACAATAGAAAAGGAGAATTAAGTAAGATCAGAGTGAAATTTAATGAAATAAAGGCTAAAAGAACAATACAAAGGATCATTGGAGACAGCCTAGCAAGAGAGATACAAGAGATACCCACCTCAAATTAGGGTGCAAGGGAAGGTGCACTACAGAAAATCAACCAGAGGACAGTAATTGAGTTAGGACCCATGAGCCCCATGCAGTCTTGGATAGGGACTTGGAACCAGTCAGAGGCATGCAATGGCCATGCAATAGGATCTGTGGGTGGAGAATAGACACCAGAACGGACACACTCTCACTCCCATGCCAATCATTCCCAAACTTGTGCTCACAAGGTAACCTGGTGTCTTTAGTATGTCACAGAACATGGAGCTCATGTGAGATTCATTCTACCACCCTCTAAAGCCTGCTGAGCAAGGAGCCCACACAAGATCCCTGACACTGAGCCCGAGACACTGCTGAGGTCTACACAGTAAGGCCGTCCCCTATCTAACACTAGTAGTCACTAAATTCTCCAAATGGTTGGGAAACCTGTGAGAGATATGAACAGATAATAGTGGCAGGTTAGTGAGAGTAACATTGTGTGCTTACGCAGAGTGTCTCTGTGTGGGATTTTTTCTCCTTTTTTTCTTTTCTTTCTCTTCTTTTGTTTGGTTTATATAAGTGTTGTGTTTATATATATTAAACACTATAAAAATTAATTAGTACTTTAGTTAAAATTCACAAATTCAATAGAAACATGATAATAAGATGCATGCAAAACCCTTAATTCCTCAAAAATTGATTTCATAGGCACTGAATTAGAAGCTACGGACAACACACAAACCAAATAGCTAAAATTTTTGAAGAAATCAAAGAAGTAACAATATGCATATCCACAAGGTGTTTAGTGAGCTTAAAGAGCATTTAAGTAAACAGTTAAAGAATGTAATTAATAAAATATTCAATGAACTTAAAGAGAATACAGACAATAAGATGACCGACCTAATATATTAAAAGAATCAGATTATTATTAAAATAAAACAGGCAGAAATCAGGATATGGTAAATCTGATTGAAAGAATGGTAACAAGTATGACCAATATAAGGAACTCAAAACTTGAAGACAAGATTTATGTAGTGGATCATGTATTCAACAATACTCTAAAATCAAGACACTAAGGCAACTGGATCCAATAATATCTAGATGACTAAGAAAACAGGCTAATGCCTATTTGAGTAAAGAAAGATCAAAAAAGTATTCAAAAAGTATTAAAAATTTCTTCACTGAAAAAATAGCAGAAAATTTTTCCAAATCTATGGAAAGAATACAATTTCCAGGTAAATGAGGCTTACAAAACCCCCAAATAACCATGATCAGAAAAAAAACTCTCTATGACACATCATAATCAAAATTACAGAAATCCAACATAATAAGAGACTACCAAAAGCTGTTAAAGAAAAACAGGGAGAAACCTATAAAGGCAAGCCTGTCAGAATACCAGAAGATTTCACAGTGCAATACTGCAAGATATGGTGAGCATGGATTACAGTTTTTTCAAGGCCTAAAAGAAAACAATCATCAACATAGACATATATCCTGTGAAACTAACCATCAAAATTGACAGAGGTGCTAGTTTAAAAAAAGGATAAAATAACAAAGATATGGGAGGAAATGAGGAGGTAAACTTTGCAGAAACTGAAAGGGACCTGAACTATGTGAAGATAGGAAGTAAAAATTGATAGGTCTCCCACCACCTCAGCAGCTATTATGTATAGTTGCTGCCCTCTTCCTATGGTGCCTTGCCCCTTCCCCTGTGTGACATCTTGGCATGATGTCACACAGGGGAAGGGGCAAGGCACCATAGGAAGAGGGCAGCAACTATAAGCAAGATATAATATGCATATGTACCAATTCCCAAGGTGACTATAATTATTATGTATCACAAACATAAAAATAAAATATAAGCATATTTTTCAAAAGTGAACTATTCAGTATCCATGTATTTTTCCAGTTCCTAATTTCTTTTGCTGTTTTTAGATTCAGTCCATCATAATTTGACAGACTTTGTGAGATTATTTCAATTTTTTGTGTTCCTTAATACTTGCTTCATACCCTAAAATATGGTCTAGTCTGGAGAACATTTTGGTAGGCTAATGACAAGAATTTATTCCTTTGTAGTTGAAAGGTAGTATGTATAGATGTTGGTTATGTCCATTTGATCTTTGCTGCACTTTAATTTTGATGTTTATTTGTTGATATTTTGTCTGGTTGACCTGTTTGTGAGAGTGACATAGGAAAGGCACCCACTATGATTACATTTGGTATGTATCACTCCTTTATGTCATGTCATGTTTATTTTAAGAAATTGGGTGCTCTTATGCTTGAGATTATATATAATTCTTAGCTCTTCTTGGTGAGTTTTTTCCTTGTTCTCAGGCTTCACCTGCTTGAGGTGCTGTTTTCAATCCTTTGAAATTGTGTCCTTACTGAAGGACCCTAGTTAGCAAGACAGACTCCATATTGCTGCTTGACCCACCTGCCTGACCTTTAGACGAACTCAGGAGGAAGCTTAGAAACCTCCTCCCCTTAAAGAGTCTGTTAGAAACAACAATTAATCAACTATTGTTTTACAACTGTTCTAACAGCAGGACGTTCCGCTTCTGTACCTTTTGCTTGCTTTACTAGTTCTATCCCATAGGGGAGCCTAGAAACTGTTGGCCTCAACGGTGTATAAAACATGTTTGTGAACCCCCAGTCGAGGCTCGAGTCCAGTGTTCGTCTCGGATCCCGGCCGGTAATAAACTCCTGTGTGGATTTAATATCGGTCTCTGGTTGGTTCTCTCTCACTGGGTACAACACTTACAGGTGCACTGATTTTCTTGCTGCCAACATGTAGTTGAGTTTGTTTTTTGAACCAGACTGCCAATCTGGGCCTTTTAATTGAAGAACGAAGACCACTGATATTAAATGTTATTATTGAAAATGTGGTAGTAACCATGTTATTTTGTTGTTTTCGTAATTGATTCATGTACGATTCTCATTCATTAATCTATTCTTCCAACGAAATTTATCATTTCCTTTACTCTTGTTGTGATTAGCTTCTTGATCTGTGTTTAGGATTCCCTTAAGTATTTTTTTTGCAGGGTTGGCTCTGTAGTAATGAATTTCTTTATTTTTTACTTATCTTGGAAGTTCTTTAATTTCTTCAATTTTGAAAGAGCATTGCCAGATATAAATTTAGTTATCAATAATTTTAATTGAGAACTTGAAATACTTCACTGTAAGACCTATGGTCTTTAGAGATTCCACTGAGAAATTTGATGTTACTCTGATGGATTTTGCACTATAAGTGATTTAGCATTTGTCTCTAACAGTTTTGCATATTTTCTCTTTGTTCTGAATCTTTGCCAATTTTACTATGATATGTTGTGAATATGTTTTCTGTTCATTTCTATCTGGGTTTCTAAATATCTGCAGTACCTGGATATTCATCTCATTCCTTAGATTTGGGGAATTTTGTCACAATTTAGTGAATGGATTTTCTTTGCCATTGGTCTAAATATGCCCTTCTCACTGCACATGAGTCTTAAATTTTGTCTTCTAGAGTTGTCCAAGAATTCTGGAACATTCTATTTGTTGATTCTTACTCTTTTTTTCTTTATTTATTAAATAAATGTTCTAGCATGTCCATGTTGTCTTCAAGCCCTAATATTCTTTCTTCAGATACCTGACAGCTCAGAGTTTCAGTTCAGTTTTTATTTGACTAATATTGAGGTTTTCATTTCCAGAATTTGTTTGGCTTTTTTTCAAAATCTTTCTTTTTACTGAAGTGTTATTTCATATCCTGTGTCTTCTTAATTCATTCAGCTGCTTACTTGTATTTTCATTGAGGTCATTGGTCATTTTAATAATTGAGGCACTCAGCTGCTTATTCATATCTTTGATCTCATTGATAATTTAGCTATGATTTTTTTAAACCCTTTGTCTTAACTTCGTCCACTTCAATAGCTATGGAATCAAGTTTTGGAAAGTTATAAAATTTTGGACGCAACTTGTTGCATTGTATTCTCTTCACTTGTGATTGTTCTGTTGAGGCTTGCAGATCAGACCAATATATATGTACCACTATTGTGTGGAAGTCTTCTTAGAAAGAGGATTTCTCTATGTGGTGTTCCCTAGTCTGTGGATGTGTCTCAGTGTGAAAGCACCCACATACAATTTAAAACTTGTTAAGAAGTTAAGTGTTACTTCACTAACCTAGGAAAACAAAGGCAGAGTAAAAATACATTTATTTTATTTTAAGCTAAAAATTGAAAATAAAAAACAAAAAATGCATAAATGATAATTATATACAAGTAAAGAAGGGAAGAGGAGAGATATGAGAGGGTATGAGAAGCAAAAAAAAAAAAAAGCGATCACAAGGTAGCTTTAATGGAAATTGAGAGGAGAGATAGGGAGACTGAATCCAATTAATGACCTAACAGAAACATAAAGCTAGAAGCCCTTATGAAACAATGCATGTGTGGAAAAACAAGGTAGAACACCATAGAAGCAAAAGCAATAACACACACACACACACACACACACACACACACACACACACACACACACGACAGGCCCAGTATTCCCCTTTGTGGGGATATTTATAATTATATCCTCAGACTTCTGTTGCTGTATGTTAACTGCTATAAGGAGGGATATGAAAAATCTTTTCTAGACTTCTTGACCTCTGTTCAAGTAAGACAAACAATTTAGGACTGTTGGGATTATCACTGTTACGTTACCTATCTTTCTAAATACCAATACTTCTTTATTTTAACTTGTCACTTGGTTGCTCAAATTGTGATCCTGTGAACTCCTATGGTCACCTCTTTCCTAAGGAGCTTCATACCCATTGGTTTGGGTGGCTATTTTGGAGCTGCTTGTGAGTTCTGCTTCCCCCTTGCACACCATGTTCTGCCTCCTGTTTTTACTTCTTAAAGAAGCTGCATGCTGTTTTCCATAATGGCTAAACTAACTTACATTTACACAAATATTGTATGAGTGTTCCCTTTTCTCCACATCATCACCTGCATTCCAATGGGGCTCTTTTACCTGTGCATTTAAAAAAGCTATGGTATCCCATAGCTTTGATTTGCATTTCCTTATTATGCCAGGGTAATTTTGACAGTTAAGCGTAACTGTCAATTTGATTGGTGTGGGAGCCATCTAGGAAATTAGTAAAGCATACTTCTGGGTATATCTGGGTGGGTCATAGAAGCATAACTGCAGGATCTTCATCTGGTCCCTAATCTCTTCCTCTCTGGTGCTATTCCCTTGCACTGCTTTCTGGCCTTCAAAAACTGAGCAGCTTTACTTAGCCATGATCTTCTGCCATGATGCTTCTGCCTTGGAGCCAGCTAATCAATGACAAAGTCCTCTGAAACCATAAGCCAAAAAAACATTTCCTCTCTTAAGTTATTAGGTGTCAGATATTCACTCCCAGCAATAAGAAAGCTGGCTAATACACTAAGGATATTGAGCATTTTTTCATATATTTGTTGGCCTTTAGTATTTATTCTTTTGAGAAGTCTATTTGGATTGTTTGCTCATTTTTAACTACATTGGTTTTTAAGGTTTTTTAGTTCCTTACATGTTCTAAATATTAATCCTTTGTCAGATGAATAGTATCTTTGCTATCCTATACGTTGTTTCTTAACTCTTTTGTTTCTTTTGATATTTAGAAAATTCTGTGTTTCTGTTTTTTAATTTTATGTATCAATGGTTTTATTTGGTAGTTACCATGGGGCTTACTAAAAACAACTTATAGTTACAACAGGTTATTTTTAGAACTTTTTTTTTTTGGTACCGGGGATCAAACTCGGGTGCTTGTGCTTGCGCAGCAGGTGGCGAAACCACTGAGCTAAATCCCCAGCCCCAAAAACAAGTTATTTTTAAACAGCTGCCTGACAGTGAACACAGAGAAAAAGAAAAAATATTCTACCTGTGAACTTCATTCCTCCCACTTTCTGAACTTTTAATGTCTCAATTTACATCTTTTTATTGCTTAATGTATTAAAGGATTTTGTTATTTTGTCTTTTCATTTTCATTTAGGATATAGGTAGTTCATTCTTCATATTGTGATATTAGAGTTCCTTTTATAAAAATTTTGTGGAGATTCTTTCTGTACATTAAATAACTTCAGATGTCTTGTGTTACATATTAATGCTTTTACTTAGTGTTTAAAAACTCCTTTTATTATTTTTTGGAAGACATATATGGTTTTAATAAATTTCTTCAGTCTTTATTTGTTTGGGAAAGTCTTTATTTCATATTCCTTTCTGAAAGTTGGCTTTGGTATATACAGTATTTTTGGTTGGCCGGGTCTTTTTTCTTTCTTTAGCATTTTTAATATATCATCACATTTTCTCTTATACTCCAGTGGATTTCTGCTATTTGCTTTGTGATGTATTTCTTATTTCTTTTTGTTTTAGAATTTTTCCTTTGTTGATTAAATATATGTGTTTCTATTACCTTCATGTCCATTTTGCTCCTCAGACTAGGGAAATTTTCAGTCAGTAACTATTTGAAAATGCTTTCTTGCCTTATTTCTCCTTGTCCTTCTTTAATTTTTATTGTGTGTAAGTTAGGTCTTCTGATAGTTTCCAATAATCCCTGTAGATTTTCTTTATTCTTTTTCAGTCTTTTTTCTCTTTTGCTTCTTTGATCAAAAAGTTTGAAATGTTATATTGCCAAGCTTACTGATTCTTCATCAGCTTTCAAACAACTTGCTAAAGCTTTCCACTGCATTTTTTAGCTCAGCCTCTGTATTTGCCATCTTTATGATTACTGTATGGTTTAAGATTGTTTCTGGGTTTTTTGTGATATTTCTCTTTTATTCACATATTTTTTTGCAAATATCATGTAATTTTTTACCTGCATATTCTTGGCATCCATTAAGCTTTTATTTTAAAAAGTTTATTCTGAATCATTTTTCTGATATTTTATACATCTAACTTTCTCTGCAAACCATAGTTGGATATTTGGTGATTCACAGGTGTCATGATTTCCTGAGTTTTGTTAATCCTTGTGTCTTAATGTTGTTGTTTATGTATTGGTGAAATCCACACGCCTTCTTGGCTTTCATAGGTACTCTGAAAATGATAAGCTCTCAGTTTGTATCATCTGGTTGGATCAGCTGATAATGGCCCCGGGCTTGTAAATTTTCCTTTCAGGTTCCCTAGGAGTCTGGGCTACTGCCTTCTCTCCAAATTCTGCTGAAGCATCTGACTTTGTTCTGTTACTCTGTAAATGTCTACTATTTACTACATATTACTGAATTTTACTTGTTCAAATTTTCTTAAGAATTTTTATGTTTATGTGCTCAAAATATATTGGTTTATTCTTTTCTTCCTTCCTCATATTGTCTTTATCTCGTTTTGTTGTCAAGTAGTATCAGCCTCACAATATGGGTTTGAAAGTGTTTATGCCTGCCTTACGTCCTGCAAACGATTGCTCAAAATTGATATAATTTCTTCTTTACATGTTTGGTAATGTTTTCCAGTAAATTATTATGAGCTTGAAGATTTTGTTAGTTTTTAAATTTCAGGTTTAGTTTCTTAATACAGAGGGAACCATTCATTTATCAATTTCATATTAGGTAAGTTCCTGTAGTTTGTATTTTCCAAGGAATTTATGAAACTGACTTTTTTCTACATCTATGAGTGAAGAAGGACCTTTCAAAAACTCCAATTATAATTTTGGATTTATTTTTCCATTTTATTATGAATATTAAATTTTTTCTATTTTGAAGTTTTGTTGCTTGCATCATTCAAAGCCCTTTTTTTTTTCTTTTGGTACTGGGAATTGAACTCAGGTCCTTGCCCTTGCACAGCAGAGGGTGAAACCACCAAGCTAAATTGCCGGTCCAAAAGCCCATATTTTTATATCTTTCTGTTGAAGTGCTATTTTTATTATTTCTCTAATATTTCTTTATATTTTTTGATGGCTCCTTTGACATTAAATTTTAAAAATCACCTCTAACCTCTAAGTGTATCAAACACTTAGAATATGTTATGTAAATAAAGATTAAATATACAAACAAATGTTAAAAATAAAATTTCATAAATTACATATTGTCAATAATTGTATATAGTCATTGATACATAAAAATGTTCTGAGTTGACAAATATATAATTATCTCTGTCATAGTAAGAGAAGATGGGAAAAACTTTTAAAAATATAAATGTACTCATTTATTTGACAATACTATATTTGAATTTCAAATTTTTTAATTTAAATTAATAGTATTCTTGAATATCATTTTTGAAAAAGTTAAAAAGTACTCTGACATTTTCAGATAAAATGACACCCTTGAAAATTAAATGACAACGACATGCTCCTCCTAAAGAAAAGGGCCTTTTGATTAGTTTCTTCATTTTTCTACCTTTCCTCATTTTAACTGCAATTTTTGTCCTCAAATGGAATAAAATGAAGTGTCACTGGCAGAAAGCAGGAACCATAAGTGAAAGTTAAGTAAATTAGCTTTTCTATTTTTTTTACAAATGAAATGTGGGGAGAATTTCAGTGCAGTTCAGGTATTACAAGTAGGGATTCTTGATTAGTTTTTGTTTATAACATTGACCAAGAAGGTCCCAGTGTATACCAGTGTTTTTCAGATCTCAGGAAATTAGGAATCCTTCAGTGCCTACAGGGCCAAGAACAGTTGAAGCCACTCACTAAATCCTTTCAGGTAGAAAACCATGACATATATAGTTGATTTGGGAGATTCTGTTGGCCTCCCAAGCAACATTATTTCCTTCACATTGACCATCATTTGTGCAATGTTATCAACAGAAACAGTCAGGGAAGAAAATTTTGTGAAAGTATACATAAAGATAATAAAAATAGTAGACATCCCCAGTGGAGGGAGAAAACACAGGTGAGAGGATACTTCCTTTTTTGCACATAATGAATACTGTTTCTGTGTTTCTAAATGATAATTAAGGCATTTACACATCTTTCTTAACACCAGTACAAACTATAATTTACTCTGTGAATATTTAGGGAAATGAAAATAGAGATTAGTAGATGTCTTCTTGGTCTCTGAATTTCAGTGATATAAATGAAGATAAAATAATGATATAAAATTTCCATTAATTGTGTTTATCAGCAAGTTATCAGCAACTATTTAAGCTCAGGGTAGTGCTCTGGATGATCTGGACATATTTACATAATCATCAGATTATGGCTTAATTAGATGATGGCTTTCATAGGTTTTCTCTTGCTCCTCTGAAGACATCCCAGAAAAAATTGATAGAAGTAAAGAGATGTTATAGCAAGGTTAATTATCTGTCAATTAAACATAAATTAATAAAATGTTTTAAATGACATCTGATTGTGAAAGCCTGTTTTACAGCAAAAATATGTGACTTCTGGGCTGCAGGCTAAGAAATGAAATAACAGCAAAAGAAAAAAGAAGGGTAACAGACTGGGTGATCAGGAGCTAGCCATTCTCTCCATTGCACACCAGTTTGTAACTCATGTTAGCTTTTCAGGCATGTGTCATCTATGAGCAGAGACTGCTCTGCTGGCCCATACCCAGCACATTCGTATGAGGTCATTTTAATTTTTATTTTTAAATAGTCAGATGTTCCAACCTCATCTCATCATCTGTGGTGAAGGAACTGTAGCCATATATCTGGTATACCATGTATACCATGTAAATTGGACACCATGAACCTCTTTAGCAGAAACCATGTATGGAAAAAGTGTTCCAAGGAAAATGGGAAGCTGAATAAATATCACAAAATATTACTAAATGTAGCATAGAGGCTTCATTGAGTGAAGAAAGTGAATTTGCAGTCCAAATAATTACTTGTTTGCACATTGATTTGACAGAAAAACTATAATTTTTAGAATATAAATTAAGAATTTGAAGATATGTGTATTTACTTTTTAACTTTGGAGAAGCTTTATAATAGATATATTAATATCTTATCTTCCATGGAGAAAAGATATAGGAAAATAATGAATTAATTTTTACTTTTAAATTTTAAAAATGCTTAATTTAAATTTTTAGAATTATACCAACATTAGAAAAAAAAATAGTACAATATATTAAGTCTCTCTGGAATATGGGAAGCAAAGTGGACCTTAGTACATATTGAGTAGTTTATATAAATGTAGTTTCTTTACTTTATTGATATTTTTGCTTTATATTATAATGTTTCTCCTAAAACAAATGTTATGTCTTTTATACAGCTCTGTATCAGAAGACAGCAGTGATAACAGTAACTAGTCATAGAATTAAAGGTCAATTGAAGAAATCAAATTATTGATATGAATTATATAATTCACAATGTAGTTGTTTATTTTTTAACAAAACCTCAATAATAGATATTATTCTCATATTTCACCATCCTGACTCCAGTCTGTGAATATCATATGGTAAAATAAGGACTAAGACAAAATATCTGATGTTAATTTTGCTTTATATTACTTTGAAAAAATGTAATATTAACCAATTCTAACCAGCTATCAATTATGTAATTTTGTAATGAGAAATCACTTTTCAAGGGGATTTTAAATGTTTTCCTAAAGAATTTATAAGCAATCATGCTTCTTACATCCTCATTTGAGTCTCCACTTGGTAGGGTTTTTTTAGGTACCAGGAATCAAACTCAGGACCTTGTGCTTGCCAGGCAGGTGCAGCACCACTGAGCTACATCCCCAGCCCTCTACTTGACAGATTTGCAGAGACTGTTTTTCCACATTTGTATTTCTTCCTCAGACTTCCAGAGTACTGTTACGCTTGTTTTAAAAATGAATGAACAGAAATAAAGCAGTTAAATAATGAGCCATGTATATACAATTTAGTAAGTTTGGAAGCTTTTTTTGTTGTTTTTCTAATTTTTTAAACTTTTATTAGTACATGTTTCAGTACATAATGTTACATTCACTATAGCAGATTGGTACATGGACATAGCACACTTCAATTCCCTTCTTTTTTCCCCCTCCTTTCACCCCTCTTTTACTTTTCCAGCATCAGATTCATTTCTTTATAAATTATTATATACACAGATTGAAGACCAGACTAATAGGCCAAAGAACATAGAAAACAGGTAAGACTATTGCACTGTCAAGGTACACTTTTAAATACATTGTCCACTGATTACAATGCCTTCTTTTTTTTTCTTTTTTCCTAGTATCTGTCATTTATTTCATACTTTATATGTATATTGAGTTTTTCATGTATGAGAAGCCATGAGATATTTCACTGTGTGGGTCTGAGTTACTTCTCTTAACATTATGGTCTCAAGATGTATCCATATTCCTACAACTGACTAAAGTTCATCTTTTTTATGGCAGAGTAGTACTTCATTATGTATAAATACCACATTTTTTATCCATTCTTCTGTTGATAGTGACATAGGCTGTTTCCAAGACTTAGCTATTATGAATTGTGCTGCTGTGAAGATGAGCATGCACACATCAATATAGTATTATGTCTTTAAATCTTTTAGGAAGATGCCTAGAAGGGAAATAGGTCAATGGAATTTCTACTTTTAGTCTTTTGAGGAATCTCCATCCTGATTTCCATAGTGATTGGATCAGTTTACCATCCAAATGACAATGGAGGATTCCTTTCTTCCCACAGCCTCTCCAGCATTTGTTATTAATTGATTTCTTGATGATAGCCATTCTTTCTGGAGTGAGATGAAATCTCATTGTTTTAATTTGTATTTCTCAAATGGTTAGCAGTGCTGAACATTTTTTCATGTATTTGTTGCTCCTTTGTATCTCTTCATTTGAGAAGTATCTATTCATTTCAGATGCCTATTTTTAATTAGGTTTTTAAATTTGGGGGCTCTAATTTTTTTAATTCTTTATATATTCTAGATATTAGTCCTTTGAGGGGTAGCTGGAAAAAATTTTTTCCATTCTGTTGATTATCTCTTTTCTCTATTAGTTGTTTCCTTTGCTGTACAGAAGCTTTTTAATTTGATGTGATCCTATTTGTTGATTCTTAGTATTATTTGTTGTGCAATCAGGGTTTTTCTCAGAAAGCTTTGCTTATACCTGTGTCTTCAAGAGTTTTACCTATTTTATTTTCCAGAAGATTAACTGTCTCTGTTCTAATGTTTAGATCTTTGATCCATTTTTATTTTAGTTTGGTACATAGTGAGAGGTTCAACTTTCAGCAGATGGATAGCCAGTTTTCCCAGCACCATTTGTTATCTTTCCTCCAGCAAAAGGATTTAGCCCCTTTTGAGTATGCCTGGAGTTTTCTGTATCTTCTGTTCTGCTCTGTTGATTCATGAATCTGGTTTGGTTGGGGAGGGGGGGTTGTTGTTGCTGTTGTGATTGTTTTTGGCAAGTACCATCCATTTCTATCACTATACCTTTGAAGTATAACTTGAAGTCCTGAGATTGTGATGCCCCCTGCCTTGCCCTTGCTGTCCAGAATTGCTTTTGCTATTGTGGATCTCTTCTGGTTCCATATGAATTCTAGGATTGCTTTCTCCCGTTCTCTAAGGAATGTTATTGGTATTTTGATTGAGATTGAATTAAATCTATATAACAGTTTTGGAAATATGGCCATTTTGACTATATTCATTCTGCTTATCCAAGAACAGGGGATATCTTTCCATTTTCTGATATCCTCCTCAATCTCCTTTTTCAGAGTACTATAGTTTCCATTGTAGAGGTATTTCACTTTCTTGGTTAGGTTAATTTTAAGTATTTTATTTTTCTTGATGTTATTGTGAAGAGTATTGTTCCTTAATTTCCCTCTTAGTGAGTTTATAGGAATGCTACTGATTTTTGAGTGTTGACTTTGTATCTTGCTATACTGCCACATTTGGATATTAACTCTAGGAGTTTCTGAGGTCTTCTATGTAGAGGATCATGTCATATGCAAACTATGATAATTTAACTTCTTCCTTCCATTCCCATATCCTTTTATTTCTTTTTCTTGTCTTATTGCTCTAGCTAATGTTTTCAGACTATATCAAACAGTAGTGGTGATAGCAGACATCCTTGTCTTTTTCCTGATTTTAGAAAGAAAGCTTTCAGCTTTCAGCCTTTCTGCATTTAGTATGATTCTGGCAGTTCTCATACATGGCTTTTATCAGGTTATGATAAAGACCTTCTATTCCTATTCTCTTCAGTTTTTATCATGAATGAATGTTGGATTTTGTCAAATGCTTTTTCTGTGTTTATTGAGATGATCGTGTGATTTTTGTCCTGGGTTCTCTTTATGTGGTGTGTTACATTTATTGATTTGCATATGTTATACCATCCCTGCATTCTTGGAGTGAATCCTACTCGGTCATGATGTATGACCTTTTTGATGACTGGCTGCATTGTTTGCCGGTATCTTATTGAAGATTTTTGCATTTGTGTTCTTTTTTTTTTTTTTTTGGAGTTTTTGTAGTTTTATTTAAGCACAAATAAACATGCATCTGTGTTATTTAAGGACATTGGCCTGTAGTTCTCTTTTTGGGTTGGGTCTTTTTCTGGTTTTGGAATCAGATAATGGAAAATGTATTCAGTCAGGACTGGAGACTGATGCAGCTGCTAAGAGGTGATTGAATACACCAGAAATTTCTGAAATTTCTGTGGTGAGCAGGACTGGATGAGAGGAAAACAACAAAAATGATTCAGAGATGTGACAAGGGAAGCACTGATTAGAGTGGAGACTAGATGGATGGATTCAATTTGGGTTCAATCTTCTTGGCCAGTGTGGAGTTATAGCATAAAAAGAGCCTGTTTGGTGCTGGGCTGATGCTGTGAAGGGAGGCATGGTATGGCTGGTGTTGAGGGTGCCATGTGGGACACCTGGTGGAGGTGCAAAGGATTTGTTCTTCCTCTGCAGATAAAGAGTCCACTGTTAACTAGCTGTTATGTCTTTGTATATTTTCCTTGTTCTTTTTCTCCATTTGCTTGTGGGTGTTTTTTTTCCTTTATCCATGTAAAGTTTAGAAACTATGTAAATGAAACCTCTATTTCCATAGTATAACTAATTGTACTAATTGTTACACCTAGTTACATTATAAAATTAGACAACTGTTAGTAACAGTGAAAATTTACTATCTCTCTTCTTTATCTTTCTTTTACAGCAGTAACTGCAACAACATAAAAAAACCATAACCTAGTCAACGAATATTGTTAGGAAACACATCATTAATTGTGGCCTGATCCATGTACCAAAGAAGCCTTTTCTCCTTTTGTTATGGCACAAACCAAATAAATCCTATGACTAGAAACCTTCCAGCTTGTATATGTGGCTTCTTCTACCAACCATAATCCTGCAATAAGAATTAAATAGCTTAAAAAAAAGAATTAAATAGCTTTGCTTTTGTTCCCCTGGAAGGTTGTTACATCCCAAGGTAACAATGTTCCCTTATCCACTGCACCCCCTGTTCCTATGACCCTGCTAACCGCTCTCAGCTGGAGTGGGGACCATATCCAGTGCCTCTCCCAGGGTGGGGATTCCCCTGCTCTGTCCTTTCCAGCCTTCATGCTGTTGAGAGAGAACATGGTAAGGGCAGCTCCAGAGGCCCCAGAGTCACTGGCATTTTTTCTAGCTTAAAGTATTTGCTCAGACTGAGTTCCCAATTCTAAGTATCTGCTCTGTCTCCAAGTGACTCTTCCTTAGCCTCTGTAAAATGAAATCTGATATATTTCTTTTCCCTTTAGTTATCGCAAACTTGGTGCTCTGTCTTCCTTGCAGCTGGATAAGATTTCCCCTCTCAGTCCTCTTTCTCATTCCTTGTGGAGATAGAAACACCTCTGCATCCCACAAAGCATTACTCATGGACTATGGAGTCCTCCATCCAACTTGAGCCTGGCTCAAACTTCAGTATCTCCCTCAAAAAACAAAGATGCCCTTGGGTTATGGAGTGGAAGAACTTCAATGAATAAGACCAGAGCTTCTGTTTCCAAATGTCTATCAACCGACTAACAGATAAACAAATGTGGTACACCCATACAGTGGAATATTCTTTAGTCATGAAAATGGATGGAGCTCTAAAATTGATAAACAGGGAAGAACTCTAAAGCTATTATGCTAAGTGAATAAGCCAGTCACAAAGACCATGCAGTAATTATTCATTTGCATGAAATGTCTAGAACAAGACATCTCTAGAGATAATAATTAGTTTACTAGCTTTTTCTACTGACAGTGAAGGTTGAGGTGAAGAAATGGAGAAGGGGTGATGATTACAGCATTCAGGGCACCATTTTGAGGCACTGAAACAGGTCAAAAATTGTTAGGTAATGGTTTCACATATCATTGGGTGTACTACAAGTCATTTAGTGGTACAGTTATGTCAAAATACAGCAGATTAGAAAATATAAGACTCTGCCTCACAACATATACAAAAATCAATTCCATGAGTTAAAGACTTAAACATAAGATTTGAAACTAGATGAACATTTTTAAAAAGCGTAAAGACGCGAGTCACTGGGAGCCCCGCCCCATTCAGCCCGTGCCAAGCACACCGGCGGGGATCACCCAGAAGGTGAGGACCCCTCGCCACTGGCCATGCCCATGGTGGCAATCCACTTAGCCACACAGGTGCCTGCAGGACCCTCCCCCACTCGTGCCTCTGGCCTCTTGGCAGCACGGCTACCTGGTTCCACACTACAAAGACACAGGGGACACCAGACCACTGTACTTGATAAGTTGGAAGGATCATCACCTCCCATCGAAAACTGGACTACCTTCAGGGGAAGGGCAGCTGGAACCTGCAGTACAACCTTGCAGAGTTCAACCCTACAAGAGGATAGGGAGCTCAACTTGGGACTTGCAGCTAGAAATCTGCCTGAATCTCATGGGTCTGCGACTGGCTTGCTGAGACTCACTGACTTATATCTTCACACTGCTGCCCATGTTGTCTATTGTGACAGCAGAGACATACCCTGAAGGAGGCCCTTCATTTTCATTTTTCATTTCCAAAATTATTATTCTTGGGGATTTATTTGCTCTTATTTTTAATTTTTTTCCTACTCTTTTCAAATTTTTATTATTCCCTTCTTTTTTTTCTTTCTTTTCTCTTTCCTTGCCCTCTCTCTCACACTCACTCTCTTGCTGTCCCACATTGTTCTTCATCTCCCTTTTTTTTTCCTGTTCTGGCCCTAATGTGGATTTCTTCTTTATTTTTCTTTTATTCTCTTTTTCCTTCTCTCACCTGTGTGCTCTGGCCTCACTGCTAACCTTCCCTTATCCTTCTACCTACCTATCCCTCCCTCACCAACTCCTTTTAATTCACCACTGCAAAGGGAAAAGTTGCTATATTGAAGAGTTTATTCACTATAAACATATGTTGGGTAGGTCCTCAATTTTGATTTAATTCACACAGTTAAAGGTGATAGATTAATAACT
>NW_004624780.1:4453098-4509753 GCF_000247695.1 Heterocephalus glaber
ATTATGATTCACAAATAATATTGTAGTGATTATAGTTAAAACAAAATATTACCATTCGTCTTTTTTTCTTTTAGTGTACATCTGTAGAAATGACTCACCCCAGGGCCAGGTGACAACCATGAACAGCACCTACATCCCAATGCCCACTGAAGATATGCAAGTCAGGCAATCCTAAAGCTGCTTGTGCTGCCTTGCTGCCCTCACAGGAACCATAGTGAAGTCTCTTGACCACAGGTCCCCCAGGTCCCTCTGTCTCCTAATGGCCCTGGTGCCTGCCCATGTGGACACACCCTGTGCAATGCAGAGTGGCCCCCTCAGGAGCTCTCAATCATCAACAGCAGGCATGTCTGAAATTACTGGCCTCAGCAAAGCTGCCTTATAATAAAACCTACATTGTAAAACACCCGATTTGCATCTCCTCATAGTATTGCGTGTGATAGTTGTGCGCTTTCATCCCTGTGTCCATTACTAAACTGTGTTTCGATGGGGCCATATGCTTTCCTTGGTTGTGGTGCCAAACCGACTAAGCCTCAGTTATACAGTCACAATTTATGAAATCACTGAGAAAACAACAGTATTATTTTTCTTTATATGACAACATATGGTAACACAAATTTCAAAGCTGGCTCAATGTTTGTCCTATTAAAGAATTTGTAAGTAGGCACAAGAACATAGGAAAGGAACATTTAATCAGCATCCTATGGGTTGTTGTAAACTTGTAATTTGGACAAGAACCTTTTTTAAAACTCTCAAAACTTTCTAATATAATCCTGAAACAATATAATTTTAATAATCCAAAACATTTCTTAGAATCGTAGGCATATATACTAGAAATACCCCATTTTTCTCTTACATAACTCAATCTTAAATGTTCCCTTTGTCCTTTTCCCAGGACTGTATTAAATCAAGCGCTGTCATGCTTCTCTGATGCCCTCAACTCTGGCTTCCTATAAAGCTCTGCAAACCAAAGGACAGAGCTGGTGACTAGCACCACTCAGGTTCTCTGTGAGATTCCTTAAGTGGGGGAATCAAATGTTTATCATTAAAATAAAACCTGGAAAATACAGTTTTATCCCTACTTTCTGAAATCTAAATACTAGAAGAAATAAAGCTATATATAATTGATTACAAATTAAATTATCACCCCATGGTCCTAAAGTTTAAGAGGTCCTCAAGTTGTTTATGAAAATAAAGGATCTAGAGGTGTCTTATCAGGTAAACAATAGAGTAAACCAGGCTTACCATCAAAAACTGCCAAAAAAATTTCTGATACATTAGTGTAAGCAGTTTTCATTTATAGTTATGCTATCATCACCATTGTCATAAATATTACATAAGGTGAAACATTGCCTGTACTACATACTACTCTTTAAGACTTCCTTAAAATTGAATGTAGAAATTTAAACAATTTCATCTTGACCAAAAGATTCCATTAAAAAATAATGCAGTTTTTAAGAGAGTACCTAGAAACATGAAGAGCCAGTGAAAGACACAAAGGGAACATATGCCCACTTGTTTGAATAAACACCCTTCCTAATATTCTTTTCTATGGCCCTTCATAGATAATCCTGAGAATATCTCATAAAGGACAAGAGAACACAGAAAGCCTCCTCCATAGTTCAGGCCTAGAGAAGTGTAACAAACCCCTGCCCAGATATATATATATCTCCACTGTGGGAAGAAAAAACACTGTTGTCCTCAAAATACTGACGAAGACTTCCTGTGGTGAGGGAAAAGAAATAAAAACACTAATCTTGGGAGAGGGGAAGAAAATGTCCTGGGTCCCAACTATAGGGATCTCCTGATTTAGGAGTATAGGATCACTGACAAATGCATACTCACCTGAGAGAGTTCAGGTCTTATCTAAGACTGATTCTGAACCACAAGAGTGGAAAAACATTCCCCTGGTGTTCGCCACCAAATGAGAAATCTTCTAATAATCCAGCCACTGAAAAAAAAGATAAGCTCCTGAAGATGTTATAGGGTCAAGAAAGTTGGAACTTTAAAGATGTGCCACACTCTGAATTAAATGGAATCCTTTATTATCATAGCCAGCCTTCCAGAGTGGCTTGCCCAAAACATTCTGGGCAAAGGAAAGGCAGTTTGCAGGGACCTTTTAAGGGCTCTTCTATTTGGGGAGGGCTCAGGGAGAGGGGGAACACAAGCAGAATTTCCCAGGAGCAGAACTTTGTTAAACTAGTCGGGGCTGGGGAAGTTTCACACAGCCTAATTAAAGCAAAATATCACGGCGGGGGTGGGGAGCTTCTGTTTACAAGGTAGTAAAGATAACATACTTGCAGACTTACACAGGTGCAGAGCATTCTGTTTGCAAGGCATAAAGATAACATATTTGCAGATTCACACAGGATGTGGCAGTCTGTCACACATTAACTGAAGGGATTCCCAAGGGGAGAGGGCAAGGAGACCACCCAGAATTACTGGACTTTACACAAATGGAGTTGGGTTGGCTATCACAAAGAGGTCCTCCATGAGGCATAATCCCACAAAGAAAGAAAACTCTAATGCTAAGGGGAGAAGAAAACATTGAGAAAAGCCTGCCAGCAATCCCATTCCTACCAAAAGCAAATGGTAACAGCAGAGAAGAGTGAAGCTAGGGGTGCACTGAAATAGGCCATGCCATCAGCACAACCCAGACCCAACTTTCTGTATTGAAAGCCTAGCAGAAGGATGTGCCCATTTCCAGTAATAAATATGATTTACTATTTTTGGTGTAATGCTTGGCTTTAAATTAAAAAGAAAAACGATTTAAAATTCAAGAAAAAACACACAAAGTAATCAACAGAACTACACTCAAATATAACACATAACACGTAAGTTGGAAATATCAGGGTGTGAGACCAAAGTGAACCTAAGAAAGTCCATCTTGGCCTGTAAATGAACTCCCCTCATACCCCTCCCCTTATAGAGTGCTGGAATTCCCCACAAGACAGCCGCTTGCTCTGCTCCTGTAAACATGCTTTATCACCACCGGGAACAGATGGTGCCTGGTGCCTCCCTGTAACCACTGAACCCTGTAGCCACAGAAGGCCCTATCTTGGCAAGATAGGTGGGATGAAAAAGAGCTGGGATGTGAAGGATATTTCACAGCTGGCTGAAGGACATAGTGGCCTCTCCCTGAACTTCTTTGAGTTACCTATAAACCTGTACTGTCCCCTGCTTTGGGGCTTCACTTCTCCTAGAGAGTGGAATCCCCGTGTGTGAATAAACTCCTTTTAGTTTTAGCTCTGTCTTTGTCCTGGTGTTTGGTGATTTCCTGGCTCACTTAGCATAACACAGGGAACTTCACAATTATTAATAAATTAAAATGTCTAATAAGAAAGGGCCAGGGATTTAGCTCAGTGGTTCCACCACCGGCCTCGCAAGTGCAAGGTCCTGAGTTCGATTCTCAGTACCAAAAAAAAAAAGAAAGTTGAAATCTCTCACAACACAAAAATGAAAATGCAAGAGGGACTTGTAGGGGAAAGGGGTATGTAGTCAGGGAAAGAGTAGAATAAGGGCTTCATAAGGTTTCCTGGATAATCGTGACTGGAAAGAGTTAAAACTTTACTGGAGGGAGCAATTAAAAAGACAAGAAGAGGAGCTGATAAGCAGAGCTGGAGAGGAACCCAGATGAACTAACCAAAATAGCTGCCCCTCTTCACCTCCAGTAAAATTCAAAAGAGATAAAAGGGGAGGGAGTTACCCAATTTAAAGGAAAACTCTCATTTAGTATATAAAAATATACATGTACTCCCACTCTAGGGTCACTATATTACTGCACTAGAAAACATGCATGCTCTCAATTACTAACTTTAAGTTGCCTTTCTATAAGACTCCTCCTAACTAACCTATAAATCCTAGAGATAAGGCACTGACTAGGACAAATGGGCAGAAGGAAAACTAAGCCTACCAAAAGAATGTACATATAGGCAAAGGCACCCAGATTTAGGATCTTGTGGTCTAGGACTCGTCCCAGACAGCCCAGAAAGCTAATCAGGTTGTGACAAGTTCAAGGTACCCACCTGGGGGAGAAAGGCTCTTAAAACCTAATTTAAGGAGCCAAGATCAAAAGGTCCTCAGGGAATCTATCTTTCTGCCTCTTCAGAGCCCCTTTCTGTCTTGTTTTTTCTTCCTTACAAATAAAGTGTCGCCTTTTTAAAATTCCATTCCACTAATTCTTTGGTGCTGAGTTTAAGAGCTCAGTTTGCTGTTAATCCCAGCAGAGCAGCAGTCCTGACCCCAGCCATGCCATATTCATATTTAAATACTAGAAATTTAAAACTCACAGAAAGGAAGGTCTTTTAGGGGCTCAAGAATAGACTTGGGCTGGGGATTTAGCTCAGTGGTTCCACCACCGGCCTCGCAAGTGCAAGGTCCTGAGTTCGATTCTTGGTACCAAAAAAAATAAATAAATAAACGACACAGCTGAGGAAAGAATTCATATCTACTGGATAGTACTGGATAGTGGAAATCATACAATCTAATACAAAAAAAGAAAAAATGTAGAGAGGGATACAGATAATCCAGGAGCTGTAGTATAATAGCAAATGCTGTAACATATTTATAATTTTAATCCAAGAAATAGGAGAGAAAGAACACTGTAGAACGCTTCAGAATTTTCTTAAAATAAGATATCAAACCATAGAAAACATTAGGCATGATAATTACCAAAAGCAAACAAAAAAAAACACCTGGTCATATTTAGATTAAAACCACAAAAAAAGAGAAATCTGGGAGGCAGCCAGGCAAGGAGATTACATATAGAGGAACAAAGCTAAGAATTAAGAGCAGAATTTCCTTTGAAAACATGAAAGCCAAAAGGCAATGAAGTGACACTGTAAAAGTCTTGAAAGGGGAAAAAAAAACCTGTTAGCCCCAAATTCTGTACTAAACTGAAACATTTTTCAAATATCAGAGATTTTTGAAGGACAATTGTTAGCAAGACAGACTCCATATTGCTGCTTGACCCACCTGCCTGCCCTTTAGCTGAACTGCCATTTTATTTTGTGTCACCGTGTATGTTGTTCCACAAATCTTGTATTATAATAAAAATAATATAAATAATAATAAGTATTATAAGTACAAATTTTTAAAGCCCTAAGCCACCAAGTAGCCAGAGATTTGGGTCACCTGAAAGACTAGATCTCCAGATTAAAAAACCAGGTTGATTCCCTAGCTAAGATGGTCCTGCAAAATCAAAGGGGACTTGACCTCCTGTTCATAAAACAAGGAGGGTTATGCGTAGCCCTAGAAAAAAAAAAACCTGTTGCTTCTATGCTAATCAGTCTGGTGTCATTAGAGATAATTTAGCTATGGTCAGGGAAAATTTAAAGACTAAATATGCTCAACAAAAGGATCAAAATTGGTTTCAAAATCTATTTGACTGGTCCCCATGGTTAACTACCCTACTTTCTGCTGTAGCAGCCCCCTTAGTTATCTTACTTCTGTTTTTGCTTGTGGGACCTTACATTATAACTGCTCTGACTAAGTAAGTATGTTAAACAGAGGGTTGATACAGTTAAACTGATGGTGTTGAGACAAAATTATGAGATTTTAAAAGATGTTTAAAAAAATTCAAAGAGTAAATACAGGAATCAAAGATTTAAGTTACAAGAACCAGTGGGGAATGAAGGACCCTTAGCAAGACAGACTCTATATTGCTGCTTGACCCACCTGCCTGCCCTTTAGATGAACTCAGAAGATGGAAGCCTAGAAACCTCCTCCCCTTAGAGAGTCTCTTAGAAACAACAATTAATCAACTATTGTTTTACAAATGTTCTAACAGCAGGACGTTCCGCTTCTGTACCTTTTGCTTGCTTTACTAGTTCTATCCCATAGGAGGGCCTAGGAACTGTTGGCCTCAAAGGTGTATAAAACATATTTGTCAACCCCCAGTCAAGGCTCGAGTCCGATGCTCGGCTCAGGTCCTGGCCGGTAGTAAACATGGATTTAATATCAGTCTCTGGCTGGTTCTCTCTCACTGGGTAGAACCATTTTTATGCACTCAAAATGGATAGAAACCACTGTAAGCAGACCTGCTCAATAAATATTAAAAGAAATTCTTCAGGAAAGAAAGAGAGAGAGAGAGAAAGAAAAAGGAAGGAAGGAAGGAAAGATGTGGATGTACATAAAATCAAGAGTGCTAGAAATGTTAAAAATGATGCAAAGAAATTTCAAATTTCATTATTTTTATCACATTTACAATCAAATGATTAAAAAATCAAATGATCTGCTACTGCAAAGGATACATGCAAACTATTGTATACTTACAGAATATACATGACAATAAAATGTGTACACAGCACAAAGAATGGGAGAGAGAAACTGGAAGTGTAAAGCTCTTGAGTGAGATGTAAAATGACAATATTATTCAAAAGTGGATTATTATACATTAAAGCAGGGCACTTCCAGGCTCTCTTCTCAAAGGAGTTATACACTTGAGCCTGTGATGGGGTCTGGCCAATTCCTGGGATGCCCACAAGGCCTTTTTTCCATTGTCACAGTGCATATTACATAGCTACTTTTTCATGGCACTAATCAATTCAGGAACCATGCCCTCCCTGGCCCTACCTTTACACATTCTTATTTTCTGGTAAAACTGCATGTTTTTAAAAATCTTTCTGCTCTATGGAGAACACAGTGAAAGGACTGATCAACCATTTCAAATGGAATTTAATGCCAGTATGATGTACTACTATGATGATAGGACAGGTGTACAGGTGTATCCTGTGGAGGAAACACTGCTTAAAGAATATATTAAACACCAAATTGAATATTACTTCAGTACAGAAAATTTCAAACGAGACTTCTTTCTTCGGAGAAAGATGGATGAACAAGGTTTCTTGCCTATTTCTCTGATTGCTGGTTTTCACCATGTTCAGGCTCTCAACACAAACCTTAATCTCATCTTAGAGGCACTGAAGGATAGCACAGAAGTTGAAATTGTGGATGAGAAAATGAGAAAAAGGGTAGAACCAGAAAAATGGCCAATCCCAGGCCCTCCTCCACGAATCATGCCACAAACAGATTTGTCTCAACTGATTGATTGTCCAGAGTTCGTACCAGGCCAAGCCTTTTGCTCACAATCAGAGTCTAGCCCAAATTCTCCAAGAATTGGAAGTCCCCTGATTCCAAAGAAAAATACTGAAACAAGTCGTCTTCAAGCAAAGTTTAGAGGTTTGTCTACCAGTTTACCTGACTTGGATTCAGAACCTTGGATAGAAGTAAAGAGGCATCACCTGTCCCCAGTCAAATTAAAGGAATCAACACCTATACCTGAAGAGATGAAATCAATAGTGTCTTTCAGGAGAACAATAACAAGAACTTGATTCTCTATTTAATGAAAAGATGGAATAAATGGATGAAAAAACACATTTACTGATTGGTCTGATAAAGATTCAGATTATGAAATTGATGACCGGGATTTAAAAAGGACTTTGATTGTAACTCAGACAACACCTTATATGAGAAAACTTCTGGAGGAGACTGAACAGGAAACCGCATGTCTTAGACGAAATTTACATGAGAAGTTGCTAAAGTTAATAATGGCTCATGAGCAGGATCTATGGATGCATGGAAGATGAAAAACACAGCCATGAAGGTAATTATTTCTGGCCAAAAAAAAATCTTTCTGATCTGCCTTCTGCTCCCTATTCTCAATGTAAATTAGCTAAAACCATCTAGCAAGGCCCATACCACTGCTCAGATGCTCTGCTGCCTTCAGTCTTCCTCCAGGAGATAAACCAGGCCATCACCTTTAAACTCAGCTTCCCAGGACATCTCAGGGCATGGTCAAAATGTAACAAATTCTTTTTGAGAATGTAACACATGTGGCCTCTAATCCAATTCCCTAACAGAGTCCTTGATTTCATCTGAAGCCAAGAGCCACTATCCATTGATGAGGTTAGTGTGTCCAAGGTCAATCCCATTCCAAAAGCCATGCCACTGAACACAGGAGGCTTTTGGGAGTGTTCTTGATCCAAAACATACCAACAGTCAATGTTCATTTACAATGACACGTAGACACCGCTCATCTTGTTAATTATTTCTTACAACATTCCTGAGCACCCATCAAGAATCCTTTCCTTCTGTTCAAAGAATGTCTTTGGAAATTTTTGGTGCATATTTATAGGAGGAAAGGTCATTTTTTAAATTTAATATATTTTTATTTTATTCCTGAATGATACTTAGCTGAATTAAAATCAAATTTGGCAGTTATTTCTTATACCATATTGAAAATATAGATATGCTGTCTTTTGAATTTCTTGCTTTTATTAAAAAGTCAACTCTTGGTCTGTCATTCTTTTGAAGAAAAACTAACATTTTTCTTTGCGTTTAATAATTTTATCTTGATTTCCAGCCATTTCACAATTAAAGATCTATGAGTATAATCCTTTTAATTAATTTTACTTGAGATTCATCACATTTCTCAAAATGATGGATTTGTCTTCTATCAGTTCTGGGAAACTGAGCTATATTCTTATCAAATATTGCATCTGACCCATTTTTCTCTCTTTTTCAAACTCCAGTTGCTTCTCATGTTACCTTTTTTCTCTCTTATCTTCATCTATATTTCCCATATTTTTTTGTCCATGCTGTATTATAGATAGATAGCTTTGGGTGTTAGGGATAGTTTTATATTTCTTCCAGCTCACTAGTGCTTTTGATAGTTATATCTCCTCAGGTGCTGTAAAACCCATTTTCTAGAGTTTTTAAATTATCCTTTTATCTTCAGAATTTCTATAGACTCTCTCTAAAATCTATTTCATCAATTCTTATTGTTTTCAGTTCAAATTTGGTTTTCCTCATACTGAATATAGTAAGTATAGTTTTTTTTTAAATAATATGTATCTCTATGAGTTTGATTTTAATGTTTCCTTCTGCTATTTCTTTTTTGTGGTAATTCATTTTCTTTTGTGCCTAACTGTATGCTCACAATTGTATGCTTAAAATACATTTTGAGAAAAATGTTGAGGTCTAAAATAATGTTTTCCCCAAAGTTGGTTTCCAATTGTTTTTCTCAGACTGCATGTTGCTAATGGTCCAGGACCAACTTTCCATATTCAAGAATTTGGATGAGTCCATGACAGAAACCTGGCTTCAATACTTGTGAAAGAGGATTTATTTTTAAGCATATTCCTACACCTCCATCACAGGGATAACATTTACCACACCGCCTCCACTTGGGCTTCAACTTCTCACTCTTCAGACCCATAAGGGCACCACAAATTTAAAAAGCTACTTTTTCAAAATCAAAAATATCATTAGTGTTGTATCAGCTTTAAATAGTTGTGCTTATCTCTATTATCATTACTTTTGCAGATCTTCTCCCAGAAAAACCTCACATCTTAGAATATTCTTCAGAGTTTGAGGATTTTTCAGATGATTTTGTCTTCCGCATGACAGTTGGTCCCATCACCTAGTTCCCAATTATTCAAAGTAGATATCTCAAGATTATTGTTTTTTAATAGTAGATATGTACTAAAAATTTTACAAAATGAATTTTTAAGTAAGTTTAAGACAATAAATATTTAAAGAAGTAAAACATGAAACATTATACAAGCCATGGCATTTTGGCAATAAGGCTCTGTGATCATCTTGTTATCATACAAACTCTTACTAAGACTTCTTCCTTCCCACTTTGGATGGTTCTACAAAAGGCTGGATATCTATGTAGTATTGGGCCAAGAATTCAAATCCAACAAGGTCAATGTTTCTCCATCAGTGAAAGTTTGATGAGCCCATCAATAAAGGTGCATATCCCTAGAACTAAGGTGTGAGGAAAAGACTATAAATGGCAACGTGTTTCTTGTTCTTACTAATGCTTCACTGAAGAATTCTAATTTAATGCCTGCATTCAACACTACTAAATTTAATAAATCTCAAATGTATTGATGAGGCTGGATAATCTGAAATCTATTTTTATATCTTTTTGACATTTTGATTTTTTATCTGCTTGAGTATAATTGACAAAATCATATATATTTAAGGAGTACATCATCTTTTTAGATACTTATATATATTAGGAAGTGATTACTACAATCAAGTTAACATATCCATCACTTCATATACTTATAGTAATTTTTAATTTCCTCTGCTTAGAAATAGTTTATAAAGTAAAAAAAAATACTGTTATGCAAAGAGAAAAATGTGCTCAGCACCTCATTTCCAGAGACAGATTGAAACAGTTAAGTGAACACCATTCTGTATGATTTCTTGATATAACTCTATACATTAATGCATTTTTAAATGGTAATGCCATATCAACTGTTTTGTAACCCACTGTTTCAGAGTAGAATAGACACTTCTCCACCTCAAAAGCTAATGTCACTGTAGTCATCTCTTAATGATACAATTAACTTTTCCATGCCCTCGTTAACCTCCTCACACCACTCCTTCTGGTCTTATCTAGTAATTGCCTCCCTTCTACTCTCATATGATCTTTTTTAGATGAGACTTTCACTTTCAAATAACTCCATAAACAAATTCTTAGCCACAAATTTTAATCCAAACATGACAGATGATGTCAGTAATTGCTGTAAATATCAATGAGTTAATGATGGATTCTAAAAAAAATTTTTAAACAAGACAGATGATTCTTGATGTTTTGATAAATCTTGTCAATAAAAATTATCCACCTAATTTTTAAATTCTTTCAAGAAATCTGGGGTTTTGTACATTTTAAAACTCCAAATTCAGAACTTACTCAGAAAAGATTTTTGGTTGTTAATATCTTTTTGTTTTCTATTTCTGACACCAGGAAAACACTTTAAATTTATAAATTAAATTCTCCCCAAAATTAAGAATGTCTTCTGCTTTTATATTGATCTTATGATTTCTGTTCCATTTTTTAAAAATCATAGTTCTTTAGAATAACTGATAAATCGAGTAACTATTCACCATTTTTTCTCTTAATCTTTCTCATCTGTTCACCACTTGATCCTTTGTTCTATAATCTGGAAATATCCACCATTTTTAATTATGTTAGCTGATTGGAAAATTTTACTCATTACCCTGTTACGTATTTTAAAAGTATATCTATCTGTTTACCATGACTTGGGAATTTTAGTTCTCAAAACACAATTCAAATTTGTTTCAGGACACACACACACACAGGCAAACACAAACACACACTCATGATAATGAAGAGTCCTAGGATATAGTTTGATTAGTACTTTTGCACAAATTCAACACTATCTCTCCATCTCTTAGACTGTCCTCTTATTTTCAGTATCAGACATGTTCTCTTACTGTAGCTCAAATTTGACCATAACCATCCTCAGGCTTCACTGTTATACTTTACAATACCAGAAGAAACAGAAAATTTTATGATTTACGAAAAGTCTCAGGGTTGTTTCTGATTAGCCTGATGTTCAAAGTATTCTGCAGCAAGGAATTATAATGGGATTATTCCTTTTAAAGAACAGTCCCAGCAGGAAAAAAAAAACAAAAAACGATTTCCTATGTTTGGTTTCTTTTTTTTTTTTTTAATTTTTTTTCCTATGTTTAGTTTCATTATAACTTCCCTCCATTATCTAGCTTCATTTCAACTTATGCTAGCTTCTTCATTTCTTCCTCATTTCAAGATACAGGCTTGCCATTTCATAGTATCCATACTTCTTATATTTTATTGAATAAAGAATTCAGTGGTATATGAACTTTAACTGTTCACTGTACTAAATATTTTTCTTTTTTTAAAGACACAGTCTCCCTGTGTAGTTCAAGCTGGCCTTGAACTCACTATGTAGCCTAGGCTGGCCTTGAACTCACAGCAATCCTTCTGCCTCAGCCTCCTGAATGCTGGGACTACAGGTGTGCACCACCATGTCTAGCATGCACTAAATATTTTTCAGAAGCAAGTTCCTTCTCTCACTTTGAGGGTGATGCTCCTCATTTTAAAATTTTACTTATTGTTAAGCCAAAAACTTGAAGCAATCTAAGTGTACATCAACTAATGAACGCATAAAGAAAACATGGTTCCTATACATGACAGAATATTTCAGCAAATTAAAAGGATAAAATCCAGCCATTTGCAACAACAAGGATCAAACTAGAGATCATTATATTAAGAGAAATAAATCAGGCACGGAAAAATAGCTAGCACATGATCTCACGCATATGTAGAGTCTAAAATACTTGGTGTCACAGACACTGTGAGTAAAATTATGGTTAACAGAGACTGCAGAGAGTTGGGGATGAGGGAGGAAGGGGAAGAGGTGGATCAATGGATCCTCCATTACAGTTAGACAGAAGCAGGAAGTTTTGGCTTTGCTATTGCACAGTAGGGTGACAAGTAACTACATTGTGCTGTATAGTTCATAAAATAGCAGAAAGGATTTTAATGTTTTTCCTATAAAGAAATGATACATTTTTGAAAAGACTTATTTGTTTACATTGGTTTTTAACATTATACAGTATACATATATCCAAATATGAGAGGGTCCCCTATGAGTACTTACAATTTTGTTTTATGTGTCAGTCTAAAGAATAAACTCAATACAAATTTGCTTATCATTGAGCAATTAGAAGTTCTTTTTAGGACTTCTAGTATATTTTTACACTGGGTTTGCTTAGAATCAGTTATGTCTCAGCCTAAAAACCTGGATGTACTCTGTGTCAAAAATCTTGCTACTCTGCAAGGGATGTAGCCAACTTTCATGCTTGTAACTGTGTATGGCTCAGCCACCTCTCTTTCTGAGTCACCTGCCACAGTCTTCTTTAAATGCATTCTGCAACCTTGCTTCCAAAAAAACCCCTACCAACTGAGAAAGAAATCTACCTACCAACACTTCTCAAGTCCCAGTTCAAGAGGACTCCAATTCTGTTTGGCCTTCTTCAATGTAATGTTATTACCACATGAAGGTAGTGCTTCTACTGCCCCAGTTAAACAGTAACCAGGAAAATCTGTATTTGGGAAGTCACATAGTTTCCCTTGAAGGTTTTCACCCATTTATAACAAAATGATGGCTTCAAATATGAGTGTGGAAGTCTGCCAAATTGCACAAATATTATCTAGAAAGTAACATAAGGTAGTAAATATAGGAAAGCTCTGGATATTCAGGACATCACCATTTGTTTGGACAAGTGTTAGAGGAAGGACAAGTAGAAGGCTGAAAGGCATGTAGAAAGTTCCTCTCAGGTTTTCCTGGTTACTGTTTATCATTATCATTTATTGTTGTTATGAACTCCAGAAGATAGAGCAGAAGTGAACCATAGAGAGGGCCTCTCTGAGGCTCCTGGATGAAAACTGAAACCCACTGGGAAAGTGAAGAAAATCTCTGCAATAAAGGTGCACCAGACCACTGTGGTTGGTAAGTTGGTGGGATCAGCACCACCTATCAAAACCCAGACTCGCTTTGGGGGAAGAGCAGCTTGAACCTGCAGTAGAACCTTGAAGAGTTCAATCCTACAGGAGGCCAGGGAGCTCAACTAGGGCCTTGCAGCCAGAAATCAGTCTGAAGCTCAGTGGACTGTGGCTGGCTTGTTGAGACTAATCAACTTAGATCTGCATACTTCTGCCCACACTGTCTACCATGACAGCAGAGACATACCCTGAAAGAGGCCCTTTTAAAAAATTTATTTCATTTTTTTTTCTCTTTTTTTTCTCTCCCTCTCCCTTCTTGTTCTTGATATCTCTCCCTTCTTGTTCCTGTTCCCGTCCAATTTCAGATTTTTTTCTCTCCTTCCTTCTCTCGATTTTCATTTTTAAGGAAAGTAAATACAGTTTCTACCTTTCCTATTGCTGTTAGTTTGTTCTGTTCTTGTATTTGTGCCTTTGCTCTGTCTTTCCCTCTTGTCTTCAAGTTTCCCAAAGTTTGTATAATGTTCCTGTGTTCTCTAGCCTCACTTCTTTCCCTCTCCTTCTTTCTCTCTATCCCTCCCTCCCCAACTCCTTCTAAGTCCTCATCCCAAAGGGTAAATTTGCTATATTGAAGGGTTTATTTACTACGAACATATTTTGGTCTGGTCCTTGATTTTCATCTAGTTCATACACATAAAGGTGACAGATTAATAGCTACCAAAAATTGGCATTTTCTGTGCTGTGTTTGTTGCTATTGTTGATGCTGAGTGTATCACCTGAACTAAGGTGTCGTGATTGATCTAATCAGTTGTCCTTCCTGGAATGATAACAAGATTGCCTAGAGTCATTAGAGACTCAAAATCTAAAGACCAGCTATACCTGGAAGACACCTCTGAGAAGTAATCATTCCATAAAGGTTTGAAATAAAAGCAACAAAGATACTCACAATAAGCAATACTGAAGTAGCAACCCAGGAATTAAACCAGAAACAGCACAAACAACAGAAAGAGAAATGAGAAGACACCTAAACAAGGTGCAAACCCAGACTTCCACCTCACCAAAGGCAAATTCTGGAGGCAATGAGGTAGACAAATCTGATAATCAACCACCTGGACATCCTGAATTGATAGCATAAGAAATAACAAAACAGATGAACAAAGCTCTAGAAAAATTCAAAACAGAAGTAATTTCCCAGATAACTGCAGAGATGGTGAGCAGAATGAAAGACATGATTAGAGACTCTAGAACAGAAACAGGTAAAAAAAAAAAAAAAAAAAGATGAGCTCAGGACCATGATGGAAGCCATGAATGCCCAGCATAGGAAAGAAATGGAAACTATGAACTCCCCAAAGAGGAAAAAAATGGAATCCATGAAACAGAGTCAAACAGGTATACAGAAGATTAAAAGCTCCATTGAAAGTATTCACAGCAGAATGATCCAATGTGAAGACGGAATATCCGATATAGAAGGGAGGATTGTGGTTAGTTACCATGATGAGAGATTTCTTAAAAACAGTAAGGGACCATGAAAAATCGATCCAGCAGCTGCTAGATGACACAAAGAAGAATAATGCAAGACTGACAGGACTCCAGGACAAAGCAGGAGAAAATGGCATAAAAAAACTGTTCCCAGAAGTAATGGCAGAAAAATTCCCAAGCAGAGGAAAAGAATTTGACATACAGATAAGTGAGGCAAATAGGACTCCAATGAGCCATGATCAAAAAAATCTACACCTAGACATGTAATAGTAAAGATCCCAGAAACCCATCAAAAGGACAAAAGACTACAAGCAGTTAGAGAAAAGAAACAAATAACATACAAAGGAAAGCGCTTCAGAATTACAGCAGACTTCTCAACCAAACACAAGTCAAGGAGAGCCTGGAGTGAAGTATTTCATACCTTAAAAGAAAACAACCTCCAACCTACATTGATGTATCCTGCAAAGCTATCTTTCAAAATCAATGGGGAAATAAGATACTTCACTTCCACAACAAAGAACACCTTAGAAACTTAATGAATACCAAACCAGCACTCCAAACAATTCTAAATAATATCCTAAAAAAAGACAATGAGTGTCACAACTCCATGAGGCCCAATAGAGCAAAGCTATTAGGCAAGGCAAGAAATTAAAGGGAAAGGGGGGTAAAAAAAAATAAATAAAAGAGCCAAAAACAGGTAAATATCAAGACAAGGGTAAGTCAATACATAACAGTTATAAACATCAATGTTAATGATGTTTATTCACCTCAATTTGCCAATCAAAAGAAATAGACCAGGGCTGGGGATTTAGCTCAGTGGTACTGTGCCTGTCTTGAAAGCACAAGGTTCTGAGTTCGATCCCCAGTACCACAAAAAAAAAAAGAAATGAAATATATTGGTGCAATGGATTAAGAAGCCAAATCCAACAATATGCTGTATAAAAGAAACACACTTAATTCAAAAAGAAATTCATAGATTGAGAGCAAAAGGATCAAAAACAATTCTGCTTGGGCCAGGGATTTAGCTGAGTGGTTTCGCCACCTGCTGCGCAAGGGCAAGGACCTGAGTTCAATCTCCGGTACCAAAAAAAAAAATTCTGCTAAATAAATAAATAACAAAAAGAAACAATTCTGCTTTGTGACAGGAAGCTGCTAAAAAGCAGTAGTAGCGATCTTATTTGCACACAAACTAGATTTCAAACAAAAACTAATTAAGAGAGACAAAGAAGGTCACTACATTCTTGTAAGGGGAACAATCCAAGAGGAAGAGATGACAATCATAAATATCTATGCACCAAACACTAGTGCACCCAACTATATAAAACAAATATTAATGGATATGAAAAACCAAATAAGCACTAATTATAGTCAGGGACCTCGATACCTGTCACTGATAGACACTGTCACAAATAGATAGATCATCTAAACAAAAAATCAACAACAAAATACTAAAACTGAACCAAACTTTTGAACAAATGGACTTAACAGATGTCTACAGAGTATTCCACTCCACAAAATCAGAATATACATTCTTTTCTGCTGCACATGGGTCATTCTCCAAAATAGAACATATGCTAGCTAATAGAACATGTTTAAGTAAATGCAAAGGAATTAAAGTTATCCCCTGTATATTATCAGACCATAGTGCAATGAAATTGGAGCTCAATAGCATAAGAAACCTGCAAAAACTTCACAAACACATGAAAATTGAATAACACTCTCATGAACAACCAGTGGGTCACAGAGGAAATTAAAGAAGAAATTATACAGTCTCTACAATTAAATGATAATGCCAATACAACATACAGGAATCTATGGGACACAAAGAAAGCAGTCTTAAGGGGGAAATTCACAGCAGTGAATACTCATATTAGGAAAACAGAGTGAGCTCAAATAAACAACCTAATGCTGAATCTCAAGCTTATAGAAAAAGAAGAGCGAGACAAATCCAAAGTTCCTACAAGGGAGGAAATTATAAAGCTCAGAGCAGAAATCAATGCAATGGAGACTAAGAGAATGATATGAAAAATCAAAGAATCGAAGAGCTGGTTCTTTGAAAGAATAAATAAAATCAACAAACCCTTAGCCAACCTTATCAAAAAAAGGAAAGAAAAGGCTCAAATCCATGCAATTAAGAATGAAAAGGGTGAGGGCCGGGGATTTAGCTCAGTGGTTTTGCCTCCTGCTGCGCAAGCGCAAGGACTCGAGTCCGATCCCCAGTACCCCCCCACAAAAAAAGGGTGAAATCACAACAGATCCAGCAGAAATCCAGAGGATCATCAATACCTACTTCAAGAACCTGTACTCAAATAAAATGGAAAACACAGAAGAAATGGACAGATTCCTAGATACTTCTGAATTACCAAAGTTGAATGAACAAGACCTAAAAGTTCTAAAAAACCCAATATCAATCAATGAAATTGAAAACATAATTAAAAATTTACCAACAAAAAAAGCCCAGGTCCTGATGACTTCACTGCTGAATTCTACAAGAAATTTAGGAAAGTGTTAATGCCACTATTTCTCAAACTCTTTAATGAAGTTAAAAGAGAAGCAATACTTCCAAATTCATTCCTGGAAGCAACCACTACTTTGATTCCAAAAACAGAGAACCTAACTGAAAAAGAGAACTATAGGCCAATCTCCCTAACGAACACAGATGCAAAAATCCTTAATAAGATACTAGCATACAGAATATAGAGGATCATCAGGAAGATCATATACCCTGACCAAGTCAGATTCCTCCCTAGGATGCAAGGATTGTTCAACATATGTAAATCAATAAATGTAATACACTATATTAACAGAGTCAAGGAAAAAAACCATATCATCATCTCAATAAATGCAGAAAAAGGATTTGAAAGAATCCAACACCCATTCATGATAAAAACCCTACAGAAAATTGGAATAGGTGGTCTTTATCTCAACCTGATAAATGCTATCTATGAAAAACAATAGCCAAGATCATACTAAATGGTCAAAAACTGTAATCTTTCATGCTAAAATTAGGAACAAGACAAGGATGTCCACTATCACCATTACTACTCAATATAGTTCTGGAAAAAGCTATAGCAATGAGACAAAAGAAAAAAATAAAAGGAATAAAGACAGGAAAGGAAGAAGTTAAATTGTCATTATTTGCTGATGACATGACACTCTACATAGAAGACCCAAAAAACTGCCAAAAGACTTCTAGACTAGAGAAAACAATCCAAAAATTCATTTGGAACCAGAAGAGACCTAGAATTGCAAAAGCAATTCTAGGCAACAAAGTCATGACGGGGGGTAATCACAATCCCCCACTTGAAACTATAGTACAAAGGTACTATGATAAAAACAGCATGGTACTGGCAAAGAAACAGACCTGAGGATCAGTGGAATAGATTAGAAGATGCATAAATAACTCCAGACACACTCAGCCACCTCATCTTTGACAAAGGAGCCAACCACCCTCACCAGAGGAAAGATAGCCTCTTTAATAAATGGTGCTGAGAAAACTGGGTTTCAACCTGCCAAAGACTAAAACTAGACCCATATCTTTCACCATGAACTAAACTAAAATCAAAGTGGATCAAAGATCTAAATATTAAAACAGAAACATTAAGCTTGCTGGAAGATAGGTTAGGTAGAACTCATGAAGACATTGGCATAGGAAAAGACTTTATGAACTAAACCTCAGCAGCATGAGAACTAGCACAAAGAATCAACAACTGGTATCTCATCTCATTAAAAAGCTTCTGCACTGCAAGAGAAACCACCAACAGAGCCAAGAGACAACTTACGATGTGGGAAAAAATTTTTATCAGGTGTTTCTCAAATGTCTACTATCTAAAATACATAAAGAACTTTAAAAAATCAGACCCCCCCAAATTTAAAGACCCAAATCAAAAATGGGCATCTGAAATAAACAGACATTTCTCAAAGAAATAAAGGCAGCAAATAAACATATGAAAAAATGTTCAACATCATTCAAGAGATGCAGATGAAACCAACACAGAGATTCCACCTCACTCCAGAAAGAATGGCTGCTATCATGAAATCAACCAATAACAAATGCTGGCAGGGTTGTGGAGAGAAAGGAACCCTTCTCCATTGTTGGTGGGAGTGTAGACTGGTGCAACCACTGTGGAAATCAATATGGAGATACCTCAAAGAACTAGGATTAGAGGTTCCCCTTTGACCCAGCTATTCCCCTGCTGGGTATCTTCACAAAAGAATTAAAAGAATCATACGTGTTCACCCATGGTTATAGTGGTACAGTGTGTAATAGCTAAAACTTGGAAACAGCCCAACTGCCCATCAACTGGAGACTGGATAAAGAAGATGTGTGTGTGTGTGTGTGTGTGTGTGTGTGTGTTTATAAAATGGAGTACAACTCAGCCACAAAGAATGAAAAACTAGCGACATTTTTAGCTAAATGGATGCACATTGAGGCCATACTAAACTGAAATAAATAGGACACACATGTGTAAATACCAAATAGTTTCTCTGATGTGAGAGACTGAAAGTGTAAATAAGGATCAAAATGCATAATAGATAATGTGAAAAACAAGATGAAAAATAACAAGCCACTTCACCTGACATCAAAATATAGCACAATGGAGCCATCTTGCTCTCCTCGTGTGCTAGTGTTGATGGATCCTCCCTCATTCAGATTTACCAACAGCACAGATCAAGAAAAGTTGCCCACATTCAGGCACAGATATGGAAAGGAGAAACCGAAATAAGGTACACAGAACAGCTATAGTTGATGACAAAAAGTTGATGATAAAAATCAAACTGGCCATGAATAATATAACTAGTACCAAAGAGAGACACATGGTTGAGGATGATGAACAGCTGTTCAACAGTTCCAAAATCCAAGCTTCCCTCTCTGCTAACACCTTGATAGTACTAGTCATGCAGAAGCGAAGCCAATAACAGAAACGCTCTGTGAAATATTAAGTCAGCTTGGAGCTGACAGCTAACAAGCCTTAGAAACCTTGCTGAACAGGCAAGGGTCAGCAAACCATGAAAACCAAAGGCACTAGAAGGAGGAAAGGGCAGAGAGAGCTGGAGGAAGAGGAGATCCAGATCACATAGATGGCACAGATAATCTGGATAAACCATCCAAGCTTGACACTAAAACTTCTCCAATTTTTAGACGCTAACATGGGCTACATTTAACAAATCAGCTCTGGTTCCAAAGTTATACAGACCCAGAGAATACCACCTGTTACTAGTTCAGTCATACAAATATTTTATGTATTAACAATGGTGTTTTAGGGTCTGGGGATTTAGCTCAGTGGTTCCAGCGCCTGCCTCACAAGCACAAGGTCCTGAGTTCGATCCCTGGTACCCAAAAAAAAAAAAAAATCCAATGGTGTTTCAAGTCATTTGGTTTCTCATTTTGCACTTCTTCGCAGGATCTAGTCTTCTAATGAAAATATGAAGTATTGGTGCAGTCTGGTAGTGTTTTAGTTTTTTTGTTGTTGTTCTGGGTTTTTTTTGTTTAGAGAAGTGTAATTTTTAGTTTATTTACATGGTATTTTAAGTATGTGTATATACACTACAGAGCATATTGAACAATTCTATTTATCCTCTCCTTCTCCAAGCAGAAATAAAACAAACCATCTTTAAAGACCAATAAAATAAAGAGTTCAGAAACAGATGCATGTATTTTAAACTGGCTATTCAGCTCCTTGCCTTTTCTCTCCCCAAGAAGCTCTACTTTACAGATTGTGTGACACAGGTTCCTTTGTCCACTGGATTATGGATGTGGTCAGCCAATGAGAGGCATGGACAAAAATGACACAGAGGGAGCAAAGAGAAGTCAAGCTACTTTTATTCCACTGCCTAACTGGGAATACACTTGTATCTCTGTAGTTTGAGCTTCCATTGAGTCTCTCTTCAACAGCTATGTCTCTCATCAGGTTCCAGTGGCATCCTCCTCTCCTCTTGCCACTGTACACCTAAAGATGGTAACAAATTTTCAATGTTTGCTTAACATCCTTAAACCTGCCCATACCTCAGTGAATAGTCCTTTCATAAAATTCAAATGAAATCCTTGAGTACTGACTGTTATTTCATGCTGGAGGCTAAACTGTCACCCAAACTGGCAAGGACAACACACCCTTAAAATGGAGCTCTTGGGTCTAGATTAGTACCTGTTTGATGAGCTCATGGTAGCTACCTCGCTGGAGGGATGTGGGACACAGAATCAGTGGCATCACAGCTGCATATTCTCTGTCCCCTGTGGTGGCAGGAGATGGAGTGAGGATAAGGAGTAAGGTGTAAGGAGACTGAGTGATTGTGCTACTTAATTCCTATGACAACCTGAGTAACAACACAGATGGTGAGCTTGGCTGCCTGAAGAGAACAGAGAAAATGAAGCAACTTAAAGTTGTTAAACTCCCCAATTTAAGCACAATTGGACCATCAGAAAGCCTCTATACTGGCCTTATGGGAATTCCTTATTTCCTGAGGCTACAGGGCAAGTATGTCTAAGAATCAAGATGTAAGTTTGAAATCTGCAATGTTAATTAAAATGTGCTACCCCATGAGATTTCTTAAGTTAACATTAAATGCACTGTTAAAGAAATAATGAGATCCAGAATTCCGAGATAAGTATACTTGGGTTGACAAAGATAAGGCTGGAAATGCAGAATTTTCAAATCTCCTAACCCTTTCTTGGGGGAAGCAAGCAGCCCTCAGCTCTATTTGAAGGAATTCACCTTTCAGTACATAAAATCTTTAACTGACTTCATCTGAGTAGCTTCATAAAGGGGAACTCACAACCACAAACCTTTCCTATTTCCAAGCTTTGAGCAAAAGTTAAATTGTAGTATGCCCAGAGAAAAATTGCAAAACTTCGCTTGGGAGGAGAAAATTTATACATCAAAGTGTTACAGAATATGTGTGACAGGCTCCCAAGGGTGTAATGACAAAGAGTTTAGATAGGGACAAATTTATTAATATGGAGTCATCCTTTAAGACTTAGGGTTTAACATACTAGCTTCCTCATCTGAGAGTGGACCCTACCATTTGCTTAGATGGTTATCTGAAGCATGGATGCTGCAATGAACATCAGTTTAGCATCAGTTTATCATAAAGTTTAGATGCAGAAATTCCCTGACAAACTGTAGTAATAAGGAATCTGAAAGAAATGTAAAAGACATTCCATCGTATATAATTCACGTAACCAGTTTATAACCATACACCCCGAAAAGATTTATAAGACATTTTTACTGTGAAGGCATTGAGAAATACTTTGGTGAGGAAAGCACCAACATTGTTAGAAATCTCTGTAATGTTGGTCATCTGTAGGCCAGACATAACTGTAAAGAATGCTGAAACAGAACATGATTCCTTGATCTCTGGTAATAATGGCAGAGGACAGGTAGCAGGACTTAACTCTAGGGACAAGATGGACACAATTCCCAGAATCCACAAGGACAGAGTGATAAAATTCTTTTACCTATAGGGATCCTTGGAAGCATCCAATGGATCAGAGTTTCTAAGAATGAAATACATGGGCAGCCTAGTCAAGATAATTCTAGTGTTTTCGTGGGTAGAACCTAATGTGAATCACCACAGTGACAACTCATAGGCCATTACCTCAGAGTTCAAAGTCTCAGCCTCTTCATTGAGGAGGAGGAAGAGGAAGAACCCTAGGAAGGAACTTCCAAAGTAGCCACAGGAATATACTATAAATATTCTACCTAGCTGTCCTCATAAGTGTCATGGGTCCTTTTAACACAGTTACTAAACTCCAGGGAAAGGCAATAATTAGACTTTTAGGGAATTTTTATTTACTAGCTCTGAGCTGACACCAACCGTGAGAACTCACAACATCTGAAGAGCCTCAAGGGGACCTACAATGCCTCTGTCCACAGATATTACCATCTCCTGTGAGGAACCCTGGGTAATGCTAGGTGTCTTGGATGAGCCAATTCAATTACTTTGTTCTATTTTGACTTTTTTCTCTTGAAACCCCTCCTCTAGGTCTACATCTATAGCCATAGCTGGGGTCAAGGGGACCCCTAGTCAGAGATTCTTTGCCCTGATGTGTCACTTTGAAGGACAATTGTTTAACCATGAGTTTCTAACTGTCCCACAGTCTCCTTTGCTAGGAAGAGATTTACTAGCAATTCTCAAATTCTGGCAAAGGCCAAAACAGATTTTACCTGTTGGAACTAGATCTCTCTAACCTAATTAGCCAACAAGTGGGTCCTGCTGCATGTACAATGGAATACTTGACTTAAGAAAACCCTTCTTCTTTACACATCAGAAAAGGGAGGAATTTTTTGTGTATCTTGACCCAAAGTCTAGAACAGAAACTAGAAGTCCTGACTCCCTCCCCATTAGGTCAGAATGATTCTTGAGACCAAAGTTGACCTGTGGTTAACATGGGAATGGCTTGCCAAGTATCAGGCCAAACTCTTAGCACACCTGATGTTAGTATAAAATTTTCACTACTCCTAATACTGCCTCTTTGATGCCCACAGGCCCAGAAGCTAGCTACTCCTGTGAACAAGTGATCTCCCACACTTATGCAAGCAGGCAGGACATCAATAATCTGCCTTTTGAAGACCCTGAGGAGATGTGGTTCATTGATTAAAGCAGCTTTGTTCAAGAAGGACATCAAAAGGCAGATTATGCCATTGTCAGTTCACAACAGGTCACTGAGGCCAACTTCCCCCAGGAACTTCTGCTCAAAGAGCAGAGATAATGGCTCTTACTCAGCCATGATATTAGAAGGCGGCAAGAAACCATGCATCTAATATGCCTTTCTGGTAATACATATCCATGCAACAATCTGGAAAGAAGAAGCTTACTGACTAATAAGACAAGCAGGAAATTCTACAACTCTTAGAAGGAGTCTATCTTCCCAAGCAGGTCATTGTCATTCATTGCAAGGGATCCCAAAGAGACATGTCCAAAGTCTCCTTGGGAAATCAAAAGGCTGACAGGGAGGCAACAAGGGCAACCCTACAGGCCTACAAGATTCAAGCCCAGTAATGGCTAACCTATGGCATGCATGCCACAGTGGGGTGTTTGTATCATTGAAAGCTCTAAAAGGCTCACCATCACTACCCTAGCCTTATTCCCAGTTCCTAAAGAACCACTCTGGTCCTTCCTCAAGGGATGCAGTGAAAAGCCATAAAAATCCTACATGGAAAGTGGTCCCTATAATCTACTCAGGACTAAGAAGAAAGCTATTCCTGAAAACCTCTGAAGACCTGGTGCTCCACTTCAGAAAGAAAGACTCTAATATTGCTCTGGGAGCAGGTAAAAAGAGTCACTAATGACCCTAATTCACCACAGCTTACATAGGCACCTGTATTGAGGCTCCTGTTTTTAATTAGGTCCATTATATGGTAATCTTGCTAAGGATATGGCTCTCAGGCTCTTGATAATCATCTAACCTCATTCTTTGGCATACTTTGTCCTCCACAAGAAGCATGGAAATCTGACCTGCTCCTCATACTTGGATTCTACACTCCAAACATATTAAAGTTAGTTTCTTTCTCCCATTGAATAGACAGCTCGACATTCACTAACTCTTTTTTCATTGTCTTCTGATAGTTTTTTTTTCTTCTTCAGTCCAGCCAGTGAGCCACAACACCTGAAGGTAGCACCCCATAAAGAATCATGAGGATTTGTGCCTCTCAGGAGGAAATGAGACAGGTGATTAGGGCATGGCAAAACTGTCTGGGGAAATAGGTGTGACCTGTTAATTACAAAAATCCAAGAAAACATGAGCATAACAGTTCCCAAAGCCCTGTGTGTGGACTTCTTGAAAGAACTTGAGCAGGTTTTTGATAGGACAGCCTAGACTTGTAGTCTGAGGAGTAGATGATACTGTAAGTGTTCTCTCTTATATGGATGGATCACCCTCACGCTGCAGGGTGCCCTTCTTTTCCTACTTTTACTTGACCCAAACTCACTCTACAAAGCCTGTTTCTCTTCCTACCTTTAATAGAACTTTGCTACTATTAAAAGTGCAAGGACCCGAGTTCGATCCCCGGTACCAAAACAAACAAACAAACAAAAACAATCCCAGACATCTCAATTTCTAGAGAAAAATTACATTCTCAATTTCTAGGAGAAAAGAATAAACCAAATCCAAAATCAACAGAAGGAAAGATCAGAGCTGAGATTAATGAATTGTTGACTAAATGAACAATACAAAGGATCAATGAATCAGAGTTGGTTCTTTGAAAAGGTAAATTTGACTGATAAACCATGGGCCAAACTAACCAAAAGAAAGAAGACACACAAATTACAACAGATACCACTGAAATTCAGAGGATTATTAGAAACCATTTTTTTTTTTTTTTTTTTTGGTACCGGGGATCGAACTCGGGTCCTTAGCTTGTGAGGCAGGCAGTGGAACCACTGAGCTAAATCCTTGGCCCTAGAAACCATTTTGAAAAACATATTCTAAAAAACTGGAGAACTTACAAGAAATGGATAAATGTCTAGACACAGATAACCTAAAAGAATTAAATTGAGTGGATACAAAAAATCTAAACAGATCAACAATAAGCAATGGGATTGAAGCAATAACAAGGCTTTCAACATAGAAAACCAGGACTAGATAGATTTATCACTGACTTTCACCAAATCTTTAAAGAAGAATTAATACCAATGTTCTTCAAACCACTCTATGAAACAGAAAGGGAAAGAATGCTTACAAATTTATTGTAGGAAGATAGTATCACCGTGACACAGAAACTAGGTACTTAGCAAAAAGAAACTACAGAACAATATCCTTTATGAACATAGATGCAAAAATTGTCAACAATTCAACCACACGTTAAAAAGGTCATAAGCCCAGACCAACCTGGTTGCACCCAGGGATGCAAGGACAGTTCAACATACATAAATTAATAAATGTACTATGCCACAAAAATAGAATCAAGGAAAATAATTACATGATCATTTCAATAGAATTCAGGAAAGGCTTTTGACAAAACTCAACAAGCTTTCATAATAAAAACTCTGAATAAAATGGGTATAGAAGGATTTTTCTTCAAAAAAAAAAAACAAAAACAAAAGCTGTATACAACAAACCCACAGCCAACATCACACCAAAATGAGGAAAAACTTAGTCTTTCCTTTAACTATGCTGGATTTTCTTTATACACCTCAAATGAAACATCCAGCAGACAACTGCAAGCAGAAGCAGATATGAAAATCCAACTGTGTCCCATTTTGGCAGACATTAAAGAAGTTCACAAAAATGTATAACAATTTGTTTTGTTCTGCTTGGAAAATAATTATAACCTATTTTTAAAATGTTATTTATCATAGGGTTGATTTCTGTTTTTAAATGAGTTAATATACATTCTCGTTTCTATTTTAGTTTCTAATATATTAACATATAAACCAAAGGTCTTTGAGGCTCTCAATAATGTGCAAAGAAGTCCTGCATCTAAAATGTTTGAAAGCACTGCTTTACAGTACTGTATTTGCTATACGCTGACTGTACACTTGTGATAGCCAACCCGACTCCATCTTGCGCCTCAACGCCATTTTGTACCTGTGCTTGAGCTTGAGCAAAGCACCCAAAACCCCCACATCCTGCTTGGCAGTAAACTTGCTGCAGTTGCAGGATGTTTTGTAGCTCATCTAGTGTGTGTGTGAAACTTCCTTGTACCCACCCACCCACCCACCCACTAACCTGGCATGGTTCTGCTTCTGTAAGATTCCGCTTGCTCTCCCCTGAGCCCTCTCCAACTGAAAGCATGATTTAAAAGGAGAAATCAAACTACTTCCCATTCCCCAGGAACCTTTCTGGTCGCCAGCCCCCCTCGGCCGCCAGTTATAATAAATGAGCTCGAATCTGGCACAGAGTGTGGCGCATCTCTATTGTTCGAACTTGCTTGTCCACAACACCCTCACAAAATCCAGCTGCTGACTCCGAACCCCCAATGTGACAGCATTGCCCTGCTGGCCTTCGGGTCGCAGTGCAGGTTAGACACGGTAATGGGTGGCGCCCTCTCGCGTGGACTCACATCCGGTCAGAAGGGACTCCGCGAGCTCGGTGCGCTTCTCTGCACGCAAACAGGCCCTGTGAGCCCGGGCAGAGGGCAGAGATGTGGGCGGGATCAAGAACTGTCACCAGAACAGAACAACGTGACACCCGAGTTTGGCCTTCCACCCGATAAGTGTGAGACAATTCTGTGGTAGCAGCACAGTCCACGGTGTTTTGTCTCGGCAGCTGGAATTAACACAATCCACAGCAGAGATCCGCACCAACCCCAGAGAACAAAACAGAACAGCTAACCGTAGTCATTTCCAAAATGGACCCACTGAGATGGGGAGACCCTCCAGCGGGGGACCTCGACGGGGGAGTTCCGGGCAGTCGGGGGTCCTCGGAAGCCTGTGGGGCTTCGCCCGCATCCGAGCTTCCCACGTGGTTTCGTCTGCGCTGACCCTGCGTCCTTCCCCGCGGCCGTCGCTCTGCGTCCTCACTGGAGAATCTGTACTTCACAACAAACAGTTCGTGCACGCAGCACAAGTTATTACTTTGCAGCAGTTATCTGGCAAAGGCAGTCTTATTCTGAGTGGAATTCAGGGCATCTGCGCGGCGCTGTGTAGTGAAGTCCGAGCGTCCGAGCGCGCACGACCATCCCCACCCCGCCGCGCCCCCAAGCGGCCGCCCCGAAGCGCTGCCAGGCGAGCAGCAGCGGCAGCGGCGAGAGCGGCAAGGCGACCCCGGCTCCGAGTAGGGCGCGACAGGCTGCGGGCGCAGCGGCCTGCGGCCGGACGGGCGGTCCCAACGCGCGTGGGCCTGGTGTCCGCTCTAAATCCCTCTCGGCGGCCGCGCCCGGCAACGGAGCCACACGGGACAGAGGGAGAAGCGCGGCCGACGAGAGGACCCACAGCCCGGCCTTTGGAGGGCGCCCGTACCGCTGTCTACACCGCGTGCCCGCGCGTACTCCTCACCAGGCTGTGTGCCGCCTGTTCTCTCTGATTCTCCACAGGGCCTTTAGCTAAAATTAACGTGATGTCATTGTCAGAAACTACTCCATGCGAGGAGCGTTCGTTCAAGATCCATGACGTGACGAGTGTCTTTGTCCAGGAGGAAATCCCAGCCAAGCGCCCAGAGCAGGACTTATTTCTTCTAAATTCGGACCCCACTCCGCCACCTGTTTTCATCTTCTGGTGTCTGCTGATCACTGCCTCATTTGCCTCGGACTGTAGACTCCTCCCTCCTAGTCTCCATCCATGTGCATTAATTGTGCTTGGGTTCTTTTCAGATCCCAAGGATTTCTCATAAGTATGAACAGGCAGACACAACATCAGTGGCCCCGTAGACATGCCTAGTAGGGGAATCAACACACTTAAAATGACTGCTGAGATGGGATTTTAGGGATGACTGAGATTTCAACAGGGCACTAATCCTGAAAAGGAGAACTGGGTGAGTAAACACAGGCACCAAAAATACACCTGGCTTGTTCCCCATCGGGTCTGCCAGGGCAAGACTAGCACAACTTTTAAGCAGTTTGGCTAAAGCTGTTTCCACCTTGCTTCACACCACTTGGAGCAATGACAGTAAATGCTTAGAACGTGTTAGTGGTTAAGTATTGAGTGGATTTCTAGTGCTTTTTCTTTGTTCTTTTGGTCTCCTGATCCTTTCCTGTTCTTTAACAGAACAGACTTTGTATCATTCTACTTGTGGGTATAGCCCTCTCCATAACAGATGTTATACGTCTAAAGAGGAGGAAATATGTCCCATGCAGACCTTATACATCACAGTACCCAAGAGTACCTGCCAGGTGGTGGGGTTTCGAAAAACATTTATGAAATTCAGTAAAATGACATCTGCTTTAAAAACCTGGATTATGTTTAACTCCAGGGTTAGACTCGGGCAGTCATGAAAAAGAAAATACAATACCCTGGAGAAGGTCAATTTGTGAACATATATTCAGTCACATTTATATATAATTTATCACTGATTATAACTCCTTTAGCAAATGGCAAAAAGTCCTTTAATTTTTCTTATTTGTAGCGGCATCCATGTGCACCGTTCGGTAGTTCAGCTGTTACAGTGGAGACCTGCAGACCCGACAGACATCTGAAAGGCACTCATAACCAGAAATGCCCCATTTTTCCATCACACTCCAGTATAATAAGAGGTCAAAACCTAAGTGAAAAGCATACAAAATATGTGGAAAATATTTTAAAGCAAAAGAAGTTTCAGTTAGTTTTTTTAGAAAAACTTTCTAACTCATTGAAGACTCAGGAATTCCAAGAACAGTGAATTCTAGTTACTACCTAGGTGTCAAAAAATACGCATTACAATCACAAAATTTGAGGCTATCTGAACAAAAGGCAGAAACTTTTTACTCTTATATGAATTCAGAGATTTAAAGGGCAATAAAGGCTGTTCATTTAGGACAGATCGCAATTTTTTAAATATAACAAAATTATGTGCTATCTTCAAAGAACTGAGGGGCCAGGGATTTAGCTCAGTGGTTCTGCCGCCTGCCTTGCAAAGCGCAAGGTCCCCAGTTTGATCCCCGGTATCAAAAAAAAAAACAAAACTGAAATTTCCATCTTCAAAATTAATCTTTTCCTTTAATAATAAAGCCACTGTGTACAATTTGGCAAGTTTAAGATTTTATCTAAAATTCTATTTTTTAAATTACAAGGTTATGAATAATTATTTAGGAAGTCACTGGGAGACAACAAAAAAGAATTTCAAGTATTTTATTTATTGTAAATGTTATATTTGTATTATGTATATATACATAAACCAAAAAAATTACTAATGAAATTCAGTTAATAAACCTATTATTAAACTTTATTATGAAAGGTTGTGAAAAATTGTTTAAAATTTTATTGACCATACCATTTCTTCCATAGTAAAAATTTATTTTTTACATGGTTGAGACAGTAATTCAGACATCACATTAACTTTTGTACTTATCTAAGAAAACCTTTTCTTCTTTTATGCAGCCTAATTTCTAGGAAAATATGAGTCAAAAAGAGACATGATCCAGCACACCTTCGTAAATGTAAACATTCTAAATGATTTAATATCAAGCTTCAAAAATTCAGATTTTAGACATAAAGTGCTCATAAATTTTTAAAGTGGTTTTATAATAGCTCAAATGATTGACTGTAATTACTCCATTATTATACCCATGAGTCAACAGTGTATCTGATTAGATCTATTAAATACCTCGTATTTAGCTTGTACTTTAGCTTCAAGCTTGTACTCTTTAAAAATAATGCTATTTTAAAAGGATGTCATGCTTTAACATAATGCATAATAGAAATTCTAAAATTAATTTTTCTAAGTCATTTGTAGTGGAAGATCATAAAAATGGAAGCTAGTAAGTGTGTGAATAAACATACACTCCTTTAGCATATTTTATACTTAAACAATATTACAGCATCTTAATCATGGTTCTTCTGTATTCTTCTGAAGACAGAATATCCATTTATTCATGTCATGAATGAGAAACAAGATTCTAGTGTACAATGGCTATTAGTCTGTGCAAGATGAAAAGATTATTATTAACAAGACATATTATTGACAAGTAATTAGTTTTCAAAGGTATTAGATTGTCACATGTTTGGTCAGAAACTACATTAATGATAACCAAGGTCAAAAATTCAGGACTACATTTATGCACATAATGACAAATCTGACACTAATGCAGTTAATTCAAGAATCACTGCTATAACATGTTCAAAGTAACATAATCCACGTTAAGTACATTAACCTCATAGATGACCAAATAAGACATTTCAGTGCTGGAAATGGATTCCTCATTTGACTGTATGTCCTTGTATTTCTCAACTCCCCAGTTTGTTTGTTTTGTAGAATTTGTTTCCATTCATAATTGCAATAGGAAGAAAGACTTCTCGAAAAAACACCAGCAAGCAAAACATTCGCTCAGTTCTCTGAAGACATATGTAAAAAAAAAAAGTATAAAATCAAGTGAGGGAACTATACAAAGGAGGTGCAGGAGCAGGACGAGCAGGAATTAAATTTCCCTGAGATGACACTTTTGGTTGTGGTGGAGGTGGCCTGTAGTGGGGAGAAAAGATAGTTAATAGTGTGCATGGACCAAATGAAATAATGCTGCATTCATGACAAGCTCAATATAACACTATTCTCAGCCTTCCTTTTAAAACAGGTAAGGGTACTTTACTTTTTTTTTTCATTTTTTTTCCCCATTAACTTTATTGGTACATTTTAGGTATACAAGACAGTTACATTCATCATTGGGATCTTGTACCATTACATGAGTCTCTTGGTTCATTTTTTTTTTCCCCTTCCCTTGCCCTCCCTTCACCCCCTCCACCCTTCCCTACTTGCAAAGACCTTGTTTCCATTTTTTTTCCTCTTCTCATATTTTTTCCTTTCCCTTTTTTCCCTTCCCCTACCCCTCCCAATTCCCCTGTTCTTTTAGACCTTTTCTTCCTGTTACACAATATCAGTTATACATTTTTTAAATTACAATATCAAGATCTAGGAGACATTACCATAGATTTTACAGAATTTAAAAGGATATAGAAAGCATATTACAAAAATCTTTTTTGAAATAAATTTGACAACTTCTAAGAAGGAACTTAGAAGACAAATTAATGAAACTAACTCTGGAGGAAATATAAAATTTGAATAGCACCTATTAAAGAAAGTATATTCCTAGCTTGAAAACCTACCTAGAGGACAACAGCAGGCTCATAAACATTTTAACTGATAAATTATATCAAACAATTAAAGCAGAAAAAAGAAGGGACACTTCTCCCCTCATTTTAGGAAATCAACATTGTGCTAATCCTAAAACTGGATAAAGATAATAGAAGAAAAAAGTATGAACATAGATAGAAATTTGTTTAACAAAATAAACTCTTAGAAGTCAGATCTGGCAGTATGTAGAGAGTGGTTTTGTTATAGGGATGGCAGTGTTGGTTCAGCATTGGAAGATCCACCCCCAAAAGTCATCATTTTAACAGAGGAAAGAAGAAAGCCATATGATCGTGTCATTAGTTGGAGAAAGAGTATTGGACTAAATTCTACAGCTGTTCATGGTAAAAGCTATCAGGAGACTAGAAGTAGAACAGAACCTTCTCAACAGATCAAAGACATGTACTCCATACTTCCAACAAAAACTCCTTTGATGACTGGAGATGACACAATGCCTTCTCCCTAAAGTGGGGAACAAGGGCATATATGCCTACTCTTCATCTGTCCATTAGACTTTGAAACATAGGTCTAAACCAAAATAGTCTGGCAATGACACAACTAGGATAGGATTGGCATGGCAGAAGCAAAATCTTTATATGTAGATGAAATGATCATCTACAGAGAAAATACTAAGAAATCTCTAGGAGCCCCTAGAGCTTGTACTTGAATTTAGCAGGATTAGAAAACACAAGGTATATATAAAAATTCAGGTCTGTGTATACTTGCTATAAATGGAAGAACTGGATATTGAAATTTTAAAGTTATGTAGGAGTACAAAGGACCTAGAAAAGTAAAAAGAGAAAAAAAAAACAGTGTTGGAAGGTGTTTAGTACCCAATTTTAAGACTTCTTCTAAAGCTACAGTAATCAAGGCAGTGTTGGTGTAAGGAAAGACATATAGATCATTGGAATAAAACAGAGAATCTAGAAATAGAACCACACATATATGGTCCACTGAGTTTTGAAAGATTATTTAACATTAGCATTTTATAGAATATAAACTCGATTCAAGAACCGAAGAAGAGATAGTGTCTTCAGTAAACGGCACTAGAACACCTGGTATCTGTATATAAAAAATTAACCTCAACCGTAAGGGTACTTTATATTCTGAGATTATTATTAATATGATATTGCTCAGTATAAACCTAGCTCTATGTTTACATATAGAGAGCTGAACTTCCATCTCCTCAAACAATATCCACTCGGCCAGTTAACCTTGCTATTATGACTATGCCAATCCATCTTCGCCCTTAACCTCTCTGCCAAATCCAATCTTAGTGTCCCTCCAGTCTAACACCACACCAGAATACCACCTGGTAAATATATCTCTTGCAATTTATAGATTCTTCTCATCTTCAGTTGGATTTCAGTGTGCTCATACTGAATAATAAAGACCATGTATCATGACACTTCTCAATGCTGCAAAGCAATTGGAATTTGGAGGATTTACTGGCGGGCAAGGATCAGATGCATTTTTTTTTTTTGGTGCTGGAGATCGAACTCAGGACCTTACGCTTGCAAGGCAGGTGCCAGAACCACTAAGCTAAATCCCTGGCCACTCAGATGCATTTTATACAATGTAAAATGTAGTAATAAATTTATTCCTTTCCTGCTGATTTTAAGGTCATCTATTGAGTCTTTAATTTCAATTCTTGTGTTCAAGTTCTAGAATTTGCATTCTTTTTTTTAAAGTCTCTAGTTCTGTAATGAAATTCTCAAACTTGACTATTAATTCCAAGACATAATCACTGTGATTATTTTAAAGTCAATGTCAGATGACTTTTAACTGGATACCTTCTCAGCATGTTTTTATGGTCCATTGGTTCTTGGTTTCAATGACATTTTCTTTTCTTGTATGCCTAGCTTTTTTGATTGGGGGCCAAACATTAAAACAAAGAACTCAGTTGAGGATATGGTTCATCTTTAATCCTGGGTCCCAACACAAAGCCTGGGATGTTGGCCAAGCTACATCCTCCAGTTTTTATCCCCTCTACCCTGTGAGTTAATTGAAAGCTTTCCACTTTCTAACTCCTCACTGATCACCTTCAGAATAGGTAGATGCATCCAGAATAGAAAATGTAGTAACTCAAAGCTGAAATTACCTCTCCACTTCCTTCTGAGCCCCATCCCCACAACTTCTCATCTCCTTGGCCTCCTATGCCATTAAACATGTTTTTCTACCCCGCCAGGCTCTTCTGGTTCTTCCCAACCTGTTGAGTTTCCTATTGCTAGTTACTCCAAAGGCTTTTGCTTCTGAATTTTATACATACCAAAGGCTTCAGCAGCAGTTCATTGTAAGGGTTGCTCAGGCTTCTTTTTAACATTTCCTTTTATCATTATACTAAAATGATGAAATTCATGCAGTAACTGAGCCATTTCCTATTTTAAATGGCTTCTACAGAAAATCAGCAACTCAGTTATTAAACTAGCAGGATCCTACAATGATACATCTAGTGAAAGTAGACTTATTTCTATTTTATGTTTCACTGAGAAAAGTTTCCATCTCATTCCAGCTGCTTTATTTATCTTTTTCATGGGACTCTGCATGGAATTTTTTCCTTTTTCTTTTTATTTTGACGAGTGGAGTTAGACGTTCTTACCATAGAATTTTACAGGGTTTTACTAGCTTTCTTTACTGCATTATATGTAGGAGTGTGGTGCAGTGCTTTTATCTGTAGCATTTATGGTTTTTTTTAATTTTCCATTTTTCAAGAATAATTTCTGCTTTGTTAATATTTATACACAGGCCACTTGTTGAAGTAATGAATTAAAAATATAACCAAGTGCCTACGTCTTTCAGCTGATGTTACTAGATATTAAATCCTCCTAAGTTATGCAGAATTGTTTTTACAATTTTGATAAATTATGCACTAATGTAATGCCACTTTTTTAAAGTGCAGATTTAAGCCTGTACATTATAGAATCTGATGACTTGGCAAAAGAATCAGGTGCTTTCAGCTTTCTTGAGAAAACCTTGTATGTAGCGTTTGCACTGACTAACAAGATGGTATTGCTGGGTTTTTAATTTAAACTAATTAATTTGGATGTTTATTGCATTATCTTGGTTAAATATTGTTTGTTGTTACTTCATGCTGGGGTTTAATTTTCCTTGTTTTCTGACTGGTAGGTTGATAAGACTATGAACCACGTAATAGTAGAACATTGGCTAACATTTACTCATATTTAAAAACATGAATAAGGGTCGGGGATTTAGCTCAGTGGTTTCATCCCCTGCTGTGCAAGAGCAAGGACCCAAGTTCGATCCCCGGTACCAAAAAATAAAACTAAAAACATGAATAATCCCTGCCCTGCCATAATGTGACTGAAATTGTTCTGGCTTGGCCTCTAACAGTACGCAGCATGTCCCACCAGCCATGCCCCAGATTTGTGGGAGATATATTGTCAAAATCGAAACTGCAGTCCACTTTTGAAAACAAAAGCTGAGCATTTTTTCCTGGCAACCGACCTTCTCTATAGTTTGTGCTTTCGTTTTTCTTCCATTTCTTTAGGATTAGTTTGACTTTTTTTTTTTTAATTAAGTTCTGTGAAGTTGTTTACTCTGAAGATTGTACTGGAATATTTTTTTTTCTTTTTTTTTTGTATTGGTACTGGGGATCGAACTCGGGTCCTTGGGCTTGCGCAGCAAGCGGCAAAACCACTGAGTTAAATCCCCAGCCAAGCTGATCTTTCACCAGGTGTACTGTATGTAAGGGCTTTTCCTGCCAGAAAGATGCTTAAACAGGATCATGTTATTGATCGTCTGAACTATTTAGTTATTTTACAAAACCACAGCATTGTGTCAGATAAGATTTGGTAAAAGTTTTGTGCACATTTCCAGGGGTAGGAGGGTTGATCCCTGAAATTTCTTGATCAGAATGAGTAAATACTGGTGTTTGATACCTGTCTTAATGAACATGCTCATAAGGTGACTGATAAGTTGTAAATATACCTGAAAAACAAAGGGGTAGTTTTGATATTCTGGTGTCAGTATGGAAGATCTTACACATTAATTTAATACTCAAATGCATGAAGATGTTTGTTTGTAGCACAGTAGCCTTGACTTAGTTTCCTTTGGTCAGTACTGTGCCTTTTTGCCATGGCCAGTGCTCCTCATCCCTACAAAGACATCTTATTTATTTCAATCTGTAAACTGAAGTGAATAGGAACATGAGTTTTAAACCATGTTACATTAACTTATTTCTGACATAAATTAGCCTAAGTTATTACAGGAACATGACTGTTACATAATTTGTATCAGAACCTTTCTATAAATATGTGCTTATTACATTTTGGATGCTTCCAATGTACTTTATTTGCTGTTTGTAATTCCGAAAAGGATATACAAACCAGTATGTCTATTTCATGGATATTTAATAGTGACATCTTCCATGTTGAAGGTAATGTATTTTTTTTTAAGATTTTAAAATTGCTATTTTGTTACAAAACAGAGACCTATTAACAGTTTGAGAGCTCCTTATGTGCCCTCAGGGAAAGAACCCTCTGTGCAACAGAACTACACAAAATCTTCAGCCCATTCTGAGGGTGAATATATACTACATGATCTTGTGTATTTAACCTTATCTTTTTAATTTTAAAATTGAAATTTTGAAACTTGGTTGTGCTCTGCTGGAGGGGGTTGGGATAAATTGCTTAGGTGTTTGCCTACTTGTTCAGTAAATTACATTTGCATCAGTGTATGTATATACCTGCCAACCTTAAAAAAAAAGATGAAATTCACATAAAAGTTCTTTAAAAGCCTTTCTATAAATTGTGTTGTATCTAAACTTGTCCTAAATTAAATTGCCTACTTTGCCCTAAGTTAAATTAAAAGTAAGAGAAACTATAAGGCATTAAGCATGGATTTTATTCTAGTCAGGTAATCTAATCAAATTCACTTCAGACCTTGATGGAAACTGCTGAGGCTGCTTGGCTGCATAGACTGGTACTGGAAATTGGTTTGCATGTACAGCCTAAAAGGAAAAAAAAACAATAAAAAAAGATATTATCACAATGTAGTCATAAATATGTTTTATGTATAATTAATATACTTAAATTAAGAGATTACTTATAATTCTGTCATTTTAAAATAGTTTGCTTAAATGGGCTAGGAATATAGCTCAGAGGGAGAATGCTTGCCTAGCATGTGCATGACTCTGGATTTGATCTCCAGCACCACAAAAAAAGTTTTGTTTTTTTGCTTATTCAATCTATCTTTACCACTGAATGTGGAATACCACAGTACCTTGGTTCATGAATGTTTTTGTTGGCAAACAATTTGGTTCACAAACAGAAGCATTTGGCAAAATTTTGTTTTTGTTTGCAAACTCTGCATCAAGTGACATACCCAATCACGGCCATCTTTCCTACACAAAAACAAACGTGACGATCTTTTCCAAAATTGTAAAACAAATTAAGTTCGTGAACCGAGCTATCACTGTACTTTATTCTTTTAATACTGTATTAGCCTTCTTGTCACCAGGACACAACACCTGATACCCACAACTTTAAGGAAGAGAGGTTTAATTTAGCTCATGGTTTCAGAGGATTCAGTCCATGGTCAGCTGGCTCCAAGGCACAGTAATCACAGCAGAAGGGCGTGGGAAGGAAAGCTGCTTAGTTCACTGCAGCCAAGAAGCAGAGCAGAGGGACAGCCCCTGAGATGAGGGAGCCAGAGACCAGATATAGACCAAAGTCTATGCCTCCATGACCCACGTGGTCACACCCCTAAGTGTGATCCACCAATCACCTAGGTAGATTCCAAAGTCAATAGATTTGACACTCTCTCCTAACTACCACAAATCCTATAATTTTTTTAAATTCAAAAATATCAAATTATAATCATTTTGGTACACATTAACTATATTATGCCAATATATTTTAAGTAAAATCTTTTTAAAATGCATTTCCAAATGGATACAGTACCTAATTGGTACTGTAAATACCACAAATCTACAGTCCTTACTTTTGGAATTCATGATATTCTTCCTTGATAAGGTAGCTGAAACAACATTTTACAACAAAGTAGGACTATATATTTCAGCCCTAAATAAGAAAGTAAAATAAAAACATTTTTAACACATAAGACATTCTATTGGGAAAAGGAAAGATCAGACAGAATTACTCATCACTGATGAAATGATTTTGACCAAAGTTTTCTGTACTGTGCATTGATTCCTACAGCTCTGTGGGGAAAATACACATAGAGTTAGAAAAGACACTGAGCACTCACTCTCTGGTCCTGCCATAGAACAGGTGGTCTATCACCTGCTCAATTTTTCCCCAAAAAAGGACTTGCAAGTATTATAAAATCCAAGAAGAGATGCAGTAAATGTCTCCATCTCTTCCCACCAAGACTTCAGGGAAACAGTTTGGAAGGATAAATTCTACTTTTTGGAATAATAATTTGCTGAGGTGACGGATACATCAATTAGCAACACTGACTTTTACTACAATGTACATGTTAATCAAAATATCACATTGTACCCACAAAAAAATACACAATTATCTGTAAAATAAAAATAGTTTTATACTAAAACTAAAAATTATTAAGTAATCAAGGTATTCGATTTTTCTAGTTTTATCTAAAAATTCCACATTAACAAATTAAACATTATGTCATACCCCATACAATTATGTATATAATTATGATTTGCCAATTAAAGTATTTCTTAAAATTTTACTTCAACTTTTTTTTGGGGTACTGGGAATCGAACTCAGGATCTTGCATTTGCAAGGCAAGTACAGTACCACTGAGCCAAATCCCCAAACTTTTAAAAATTCATCTGACAATATACTTTTACGTGTATGCAAAGCATGATAAAGTCCTCATGTTTAGAAAAGGAGTAAAAATATTAATTTTAAGTATTATATTACATATACATGTTAAAATTATAGAAAATTCTCTAAAAGAGATTCTGGCTATATAACAATAGATAATTTATCTAACAGTGCACCTAAACACTAGCACAGGAGAAAACTGAAATATGGAATGATGGAAACTAAACAAACCCAAAAGAATACAAGAATAATTGGGTACAGAAAAAAAGACAAAGACAGGAAAATAAAGAAATCAAAATAACATGATAGAAAACACTGTATTAATAGTTATAGCCAGGAATAGTAGTGGACGACTGTAGACCCAGCACTTGGGAGACCGAGGTAGGAGAATTGGTGTGAGTTCAAGTCCAGTCTGAACTACATAGCAAAAGCCTGTCTCGAAACACCATAAAAAAGTTACAATCTGTGTAAATGAATTAAAATCTCTAGTTAAAAGTAAATGTTTTTTAAATTAAAAATCCTAAATATTCGATTTACATGAGCAGACAAAGAAAGGCTACATGTGATATGGGATAAATGGCAGCTAAAGAAAAGTTACTATTGATGGACTAATACAGAAAAAATAAACTTAAGGTAAGAAATTGTCTTTCCTAAACTCATACATAACTATTTTCATGCCCAAAAGCTGAAAACAGTTGTAACTACTATTTTAAAAACTTGTAGTTATCAACAAGAAAGATGTCATCTACAAGAATATAGGGGAAAAATTTAAATGTGCTTTAACTGAAACTGAAAGCTTTTCGTCCAAGAATAAGAATAAACCAAGAATCACTGCTGTATCCCATAGCAGCAGAAGATCCAACCACAGCTATTGAAGAAATAAAAGGCACCCAAACTAGAAGGAAAATAAAAGAATATCTATCAACAAATGATCTGATCATGTATCTGTGGATGTGTGTGTACACACTAGGTCTCAAAGCATCCAAAAGAAGTTACTAGAGCAAATCCATGAGTTTGGAAGGGCTGTGGAGTACAAGAACATACAAAGATCAGTTATGTTTGAATATACCAGCGGTGAACTATCCAAAAAGAAAATTAAATAATTAATTTATAATAACTGTCAAAACAGTAAGCCTACAAAGCAATGCTAAAAGAAAGTACACTTAAGTAAGCAGAAAGACACCTAGCATTCATGGAATCAAAGACTTAGTGTTGATCAAATGTCAATACAACCCAAAGCAAACTAGAGAATCACCATAAACTCCATAAAAAATTTAACTTTTTGCAAAAACTGAAAAATTGCCAGGTACAGTGGCACATGCCATAATCCCAGCACTCAGAGAGGCTGTTGCAGGAGGATAACCACAAGTTCTAGGCCAGCCTGGGCTACACAGTGAGTTCCAGGCCAGCCTGAACTACATAGTGAGTCCCTGTCTCAAAAAGAAAAGAAAAACCAAAAAATCAATCCTAAAATTCATATGGAGTTATAAGAGGCCTGGAGTAACCAAAATAATGCTGAAAAAGGGCAAACAATGTGGGAGGTCTCACACTGCACAATTCATAACATAATAAAATGCAACAGTAATCAAAATAGTACAGCATTAACATAAAAGATAAGCAAAAAAACCCAATAGAATAGAACTGAGAGTCTGGAAATAGTAACCATCATCAACAGGCCAATGATTTTTCACAAGGGTGCCAAATCCATTCAGTGAGGATCAGAACAGTCTCGATGTGCAAAAAAATTAATTTGGACCCCCTACTTCACACTGTACACAAAGGTTTAACTCAAATGGATAAATGAACTAAATGTAAGAAGTAAAACTACAAAGCCCTTGTAAAAAAAAAATACAGAGGTAAGTCTTCATGATGTTGGATTTGGCAGTAAGATACAATACCAAAAACATAAGCAACAAGAGAAAAAATTGGGCTAGTGGTGTACCTCAGTGGTATATCATGCACAAGGCCCTAAATTCCATCCCTAGTACCATAAAAACAGAACACACACACACACACACACACACACACACACACACACACTAAGGAAACTGGACTTCATCAAAATTAAAAACTTTTGCATCAAAAGCAAGAAAGTGAAAAAAAAAATCTATGAAATGGGAGAAAAGATTTTGAAACAATATATATGATAAAGGCATAATATCCAAAATATATAAGGAATTCCTGTAACTCAACAATAAGAAGACAAATATCCAATTTAAAAAATAGAGGACTTAATAGAGATTTATTCACAGAAGACATACAAATGACCAATGACCATATGTGACATGATTTGGATCTAAAAGGCTCAGAAGTGGGGCTTTTGGAAGGTCACTGGGTCATGAAAACTCTAACTTTATCTGTGGATTAATCCATTGATAGAGTCATAATTTGATGGCATCACTGGGAGGTAGTGGATATTTGGAAGGTTGGTCTACCAGAAGGAAATGGGTTGTCGGGGGCATAACCTTGGGGCCTGTATCTTGTCCTCTGCCTCTTCCTCTCTGGCTCTCTTTCTCTCTGTCTGCTTCCTCATTGCCATTAGGTGAGCAGGTTCTCTCTGCCATACTCTTCAACTGTGATGTTCCACCTCACCACCGGTAAAATAATAGAGCCAGTTGACGACAGACTAAAACTTCTAAATCTCTGAGCCAAACTAAACCATTCATTCTGTAAGGTGACTTTCTCAAGTGTTTTGTTACAGCAACAGAAAGCGGACATGAAAAGATACCACAAATTGACAGAGATTTAAAATAATAAAAATTTTTAAACAGAACAAAAAATAGTACTACTGGTGAAGACAAAGAGAAATTGGAACTCTGATACACTGCTAGTAGGAGTGCCGTATAGTATAGTACAACCACTATGAAAACACATTTGGCAGTTCCTCAAAAAATTAAGCACAGGATTATTATATGACACGCTGATTCCATAATACCCAAAGGAATTGGAAACAAATACTCAAATATATGTATGTATATACATGTTCATGGCAGCATAATTCACAAAAAAAGATGGAAGCAGTGCAAGTATCAAGAGATGAATGGATAAACAAAATGTGGTATAAGCATGTAACAGTGCTATAGTCTAAATGCAAATGTTCCTCCAAAATTCGTATGATGAAACCTGATCCCCAACATAATAGTACTAAGAGGTAAAAGTCTTTAGGAGACAACTAATTTCTTTATAATAGACATTTCACCCAGGATCAGTCATGCATGCCTGTAATCCCAGGTACTCAGGAGACTAAGGCAAGAGGATCTCAAGTTCAAGGCCAGCCTGGACAACTTGGCAAGATCCCATCTCAAAAAAACAAAACAAAGAATGACTTGAGGGAGCCAGTTTGCCCTTCTACCATGTAAACATTCCATTATATCGGGAGCTTGGCCAGGCCCCCAATCACCTGGGCGAGGGTTGATGATAGATAAAAGAGACAGGGACAACAATTTGAGAATGTAAGGGGGTCCAGAGGGTTAGAGCTCTTACCAGGCTAAGACCTCGACTCTCTGAATTTGTCACTTTTTATTCAGCCTACAACTTTCCAGGGGGCATGTAGGAAAATGCAGGGAACAGTGGAGTGGACAGCACAGACACAAGCAAGGTCTAGTAAGAAACAAAGCGATCTTGCATGAATATGCCATTGACTGATGAGAAACTTGTTTTTCCCTTGGGTTAATATTTACTCCTCTAGAATTCTGTGAGTCGGAGAGTCTCATTATATTGCCTTCTGAGGCGTTACAGCATCATGGGTCATTGAAACCTCCACCGTAGCCAGCGGCATAGGGAGTTTTCTGCATGCCAACTGCTGGCTCATCTGGCAAGGCACACAAGCCTAGGACAGACTCAGACTTTTAATACAGAAAGCCAATTTATGGATATTAGCTTGCTCAGGGTGGTCTCCATCACCACTAGAAGGTATGAATTTTGAAGGACAGAGTGAACTATACACTGAAACTGCTATGCCTTTACCTTGAACTTCCCAGCCTCCAGAACTGTGATAACAAATTTTTGTTGCTTATAAATTACCCAATTAGAGGTAATTTTCTAGACCAGCCCAACTGGAGTAAAACAGAATGTTATTCAGTCATAAAAAGTAATAGAGTTCCTATAACGTACTACAACATAGGTAAACCTTAATGACATTATGCTGGAATAAGCCAGGCACAAGAGGACAAATACTCTATTATTCCACTTACAGGAGGTAACTACAACAGGCAAACTTCCAGAGACAGAAAGTAGAATGGTGGTTGTCAGGTGGTGGAAGTAAAGGAAATGGGGCATTATTGCTTCATGGGTATAGAGTTTCTCTTTGAGGCAGAGAAAAAGTTTGATAGTGGCAATGGTAGCAAAACCTCATGAACATAATTAATACCATTGAATTGTATTCTTAAAAATAGTTAAAAATGCCAGAGGCCACATTATATTTTTAATAGCCTGTTAAAATTTGTTAAATATAGCAGAGAAAATGATTATAAATCTATGTTAATGACACACAATACAAAAAGGTAATTCATGTCATCATATATAATGTGGATGGGTGAGATACATAAAGGAGCTGAGATTGTGACTGAGATTGTAATAAATTTAAAGTAGGTATTATAACTTTAAGGTATCCGATGTAATGCAATGGTATCCAAAAAGCATATATCTATAGAATGTGCACAAAAGGAAGTGAGAATCAAAATATGTCAAGTCTTAACAAATTTTAAAATAGTGAAATCATATCAAGTATCTTGACCATAATGGTATGAATATAAATGAATATAAATCAATACAAAAGGAATCTGAAAAAGTTCACGATATATGCAAATTAAACATGCTTCCAACTAACCACTGGGTGAAGAAGTCAAAAGGGATATACATATAAACACATCTTGAGACAAACAAAAATAGAAATATAAAATATCAAAAACATATGGGGTGCTGCAAAGGCTATTCTGAGAGATATTTATAGCCAATTTATAGAATACTTATATTTAAAAAGGAGAAAAATATTGGATAACCTAATGTTTTACCACAAAAGCCAGGAAAATAAGAAAAACTAAGCCAAAGTTAGCAGAAAGAAGCAAATAACAAAGATCAGAGAATATATAAATGAAAAAGTGAGAAACAAAGTATCAAAGAAAGAGCTGGGCTTTTTTATAAAATGATAAATATTAACACACTGTTAGGCTGAGAAAAAAGACAAGTAAACTTAAGAAATGAATGAGAAGAAATTAAAATTGATAGTTCAAAATTACAAAGATCATAAACGAGCCGGGCATGGTGGTACACACATAAAATCCCAGCACTTTGGAGGCTGAGGCAGGAGGACTGCCATGAGTTTGAGGCCAGCCTGGCCTACATAGCGAGTTCAACTCCAGCCTGAACTAACAGTAAGACCTTGCCTCAAAAAATAAAACAAACAAAGGATCATAAGGGACTACTCTGAACAATTACAGGCACACACTGGAAACATTAAAAAAGGGTAAATTCCTATAAGCATTCAACCTACCAAGACTGAATCATGAAGAAATAGATGATCTGAACAGACCAATAACAAGTAAGGATATTTGAAATCAGTAATGTAAAAATCTCCTATCAAGGAAAAGCTCAGGACTTGGGAGCTTTACAGCTGATTTCTACCAAACCCTTAAAGAACTAATACCAAGTTTCTCAAACTTTTTCAAAAAAATTGATGAAAATACTTTCAAACTCCCTTAATGAGGCCAGTACAATATTACCCTGGTACTGGGCTGGGGATTTGATTTAGCTCATGGTGACCTGCCTTGCAAGCACAAGGTCCTGAGTTCAATTTCCAGTACAAAAAAAAAATTACCCTGGTACCAAAGACAGACAAGGATACCATAAGAAAAGAAAATTACAGGCCAATATTCTTGATGAACATAGATGTAAAAATCCTCAACAAAATTCTAGCAAACTGAATTCAGCTATACATTAGAACATTTTTATACACGAATAACAAACTTTCTGAAAAAATTTTAAGAAAACAATTTATTCCAAATAACATTCAAAATAAAATACTTGGGATAAATTTCATCAAAAGAAGAATGATCTGTACAATGGAAACTACAAAATACTGATAAAAAATTCAAAGAAGACACAAATAAACATTAAGAAATTCCATGTTCACGAACTGGAAGAATTATTATTGTTAAAATGCTCATACTTCCAAAGCAATCTACAAGTTCACTGCAATCTCTATCAAAATTCCAATGGCATGAGTTTAAGTAAGCCCATGCACCTAGAGCCATGTGATTTTCAACAAAGGTGCTAAAAACAAGCACTGAAGAAAGGACAATCTTCAAATGATGCTGGGAAAACTGGATATTCACATGGGGAAGAATGAAACTAGAACCTTGTCTCTCACTGTACACAAAAATTAACTCAAAATGGCTGGAGATTCAGCTCAGTGGTTCTGCCGCCTGCCTCGCAAGCGCAAGGTCCAGAGTTCGATCCCCAGCACCAAAAAAAAAAAAATTACCTCAAAATGTATTAAAGAATTAAGTATAAGGTTTGAATCTATGAAACTATTAGGATAAAACATTGGGCACTGGAAGGGGCAAGGAGTTTCTGAACAAGAACCTAAAAGCACAAGAAACAAACCCATAAGCAGACACATGGGATTACATTAAACTAAAAAGGTTCTTCATAGCAAAGAAAACAATCAACAGAGAGAAGAGATAACCTACACAAAGAAAATATTTGCAAATTATACATTTGACAAGCAGATATCCAGAAGATATAAGTAACTCCAAAAACTCAATAGTGAAATAATAACAATAATCTGATTTTAAAATGGATAACAGGCCTAATAGACATTTCTCAAAATAAGATATACAAATAGCCAATAAGATGCAAAAAATGTTCAATATCACTAATCATCATGGAACTTCAAATCAAAACAAAAAATTTGGTGTCATGTCACCCCAGTAAGAATGGTTTTTCCAAAAAGACTAAAGAGGGCCGGGGATTTAGCTCAGTGGTGCCGCAACCTGCCTCACAAGCGCAAGGTCCTGAGTTTGATCTCCCGTACCAAAAAAAAAAAAAAAGACTAAAGAAACATGCTGGTAGGATGTAGAGAAAAGGAAACTCTTGCACACTACTAATGAGAATATAAATTACTATGGCCATTATGGAAAACAGTACGGATTTTCCTCAAAACTTTAAAAATAAAATCAACAAATGATTTCACTATCTCATTTCTATGAAAAGCTCAGGACCTGGGAACTTCACAGCTGATTTCTACCAAACACTTAAAAAACTGAAAGCCAGATCTTAAGACATGTTTGCACACTTATGTTCAACACAGCATTAGTCACAATAGCCAAGAGGTGGGAACAACCTGAATGTCTACTGACAGATGAATAGATACAGAATATATAGGCCATACATAGAAGAGAACTTCATGCAGCCTTAAAAAGGAAGTCACATGCTATAATATAGTTGAATGCCGAGTATTGTACATTGAGTGAAATAAACCAGTCACAAAAGGCCAAATACTGTATGAGTTCACTTACATGATGCATGTAAAATAGTTAAAATCACAGAAACAGAAAATAGGAAAGTAGCTTCCAAGGGTTGGGCTTGGTAAAGGAATTAGTGAGTATACAGTCTCAATGTTAGAAATCTATAAATTTGTTGTGCAAAAATATGAATATATTTAACATTATTGCAAGATACACATGAAAATGGTTGTTAGTAAATTTAATATTGATTTTTTTTACAATAAAAAGTCTTGAAAAGAGTTTAACTGGCTAATTTTATTTTATATATATATTTGCCACATTAAATCAGAAAAATACATATCTAAGATGAAGATATATAGATTATTTCTAAGTAGCATGCACAAGGACTATGTTACCAACATGCACATACGGTAATAGAGAAAATTACCAAGAAATACGGTTAAGGCAGAAAAGGGCATAAAAATTTTTATTTTCTTTTTATAAAGGAAAAGAGTGGGACAGAGTATATATGTGTATCTATATACTGATATCTAACTATTTCACATCCACAAACTTGGAAAGAATTTGAAAGTCTGACATTAACAATGCTGGCAAAATGTAGACCAACAGAAATGCTCATATCTCACTGATGATACAATCACCCAATGGTGCAACTTCTTTGAAAAGCAATTTGGCAATTCCAGAAAACATTCACAGATCTGTCTGGCCAGCAATCTTGGTTACTGCTCTCCAAAGGAGATACCACTTTGATGGGATGCTCTGTGTTGTATGATACCAGATGGGATCTGTTGAATATGGTTGGTGTGATTAAGAAATGAAATTAATTTTATATAATTTAGTATGAAACAAATAGCCATATGTGAATGGTAATTACTACATCAGCACAGTTGAGATAGGAGATTAGGGCATGGCAAAGCTGTCTGGGGAAGTAGATGAGACCTGTTAATCATAATGACCTCCCAGCACATGTGCAGAACAGTTCCCAAAGCCCTGCATGTGGACTTCTGGCGAGAACTCGAGCATGTTTTCAATAGGATGACCTAGATCTGACATTGACCAAGGCATGGGATCCCAGCACTGCTTCTCAGAACTTTTATGTAGAAATTCTCAAGGGTTTCCTCAAGATTTGGACAGTATAAAGAACACACAAGAAGAACTTGCTATCTTGGCTTTTCCTTACAATAGCCGGCCCTGCTTTCTCCAGGCTGTTCTTTTATCTTGCTTTTTCCTCTTTTACTCAGCTCAAACTCGCTCTGCAGAACCAGTTTCTACCCCACTCTTCACTTTTACTTTCTTGAATAAACTTGGCCACTGCTTTTCGCTCATTTTGTTCAATTCTTTGTTCAAGATGAGAACCTGGACTCTAACTCCTGAGGGAGAGGCAAGCAACCCAGAACCCTGTAACGTTTAGTTGGTGGCACTTTTAGAAGCAGGATATCTGATAACACAGTCACAGAACACAAACAGGCACAACAAGACATCAGCAGAACATTCATCTCAGCCTTGTTCAGAGTAGTAAAGATCTGGAATCTGGTAATAGAAACATGAATTTTTTCCCCCTGCAATACTAGGGGTTGAACTGAGGATCTCTGCACTGAGCTACATACTAAAGCACCCTTATTTCTATTATATGTCCTTCTGTGGCTAGTAGTCTCCATTTCGTTGGTGCTACAAGGTTGTTTCTTGCCTCCAGGATGGAACCACTTCTCATGCTCACGTTTGTCTTTGACCCAGTTAAACACCTCCCTTCCCCCTTCCCATGCCCTTTGACCCAGTTGGCTCTCCTGTTTCTTTCAACACCCCCCCCCACCCTCACCCCAGCAGTCACACCCTGCAGCTTCTCTGACAGTTCCTAATTATCTCCACAAGACTATAGTTAATCCTTTCCCTGCAAAACCTATGTCATGCCTCCTCAGGCTTCTCTCATAATTTTTACAGGACCACATTCAAGATGTTGATTCTGGCCACTCCTCAATATACTCCCATTTCCCAAGATCTCTCTTCCATGTAGGCTGCCCATGCTGCCCATTTGTCATGCTCAAAGCAGTCATGAGAAACATTGCCCATTTTCCTGCCTCTCCCTGTGTAACAACAAAAAGTCAGGAAAGTCATGCCTGGCCTGAATGAGGCCCTCTGAACAAACATGCAGTCTTCAGCAAACAGTAGGAAAGGGCCATGCTATGCTCAACAAACAGAATGGATGAACATAAAATTTAGGACGGGATATACCATCTCCCGGGCACCAAGGAGTCCAGTTTTATATGCACACCTGCACTGACTGTCCTTGGACCCTCAATCATTAACATTCCACTCCAGATTCCTTAGCCCTTCCCAAACCTTATAAGAACCTAATTTCCCTCCTCATTGGATTATGAAATCTTCCCCAATTTCAGTCTTTGTTCACAACTGGACGGAATAAAGCTTTTACTGCTCATACCAAAGACTGTGGCCTCTTGCGTGCTATTTGTAACACATATCCAGACTTTTTTACTTTATTTTATTTTTTATTTTGAGACAGAGTATTGCTAAATTGCTATGTTACCAAGGCTAGGCTTGAACTTGTGATCCTCCTGCCTCAGCCTCCCAAAGTGCTACAATTACAGGCACATGCCACCATGTGTGGCTGAAAAGTAGTTTTTTAATATCATGCAGTATTTATGTATTTATCAACAGAGAAAATGAACCGCAGCTACATGTAGTAATGGAGATAAATTATTAAGTAACAGTAAGGGAAAAGGTGAGATATATGTGCGAGACATCAAAGCATTCTAAAAAGTATAAAAGCAAATAAAAATGGTACTATGTATTACCTAGGAATATATGCATATCAGTAGAAGCAAATCATCACCTTAAAACTGCACTCTATAATAAACACTCAAGAACAGTGATTAGAGGTCCTATCAGTACAATTAGAAACAGGGAAGTTGAGTTAGCCACTCCCTTCCCTTCATTCAACTGTAAACACCACCATAATGATCACCCATGCTTCCACTGTCCTAAAAGTGGTACAAAATGGGATAACAAGAGTTTAGGAGATCACTGACACCAGTTAGGAGAGGCAGTGGGAGGCACCTGCAGTAGAGGTATCTGACTGTAAATACTGGAAGCCTGAGCTATTGGGCTCCCTTTTTGTCCTTTTGCCTGTTCCTGCTGCTACTGTCCTGTGATCTTCAGTAAACACAGCTACTTTACTGTTTACTACGAGGTGTATGTCTGGGAATTCTTTCCTTATCATACAGAAGAACTTGGACTATTTTTGGCCCATTCAACTGTAACACAATTGCTGAGACAATTAGGCCTTTTCAGGAGCTCAGTACCAGGTCTTGGGAACATGTGCTAGGGAAGCCAGATATTGAAACCAGAAAGACAGCAAGTAGACAAAAAAAATAGTGATCACCTAGCTCCCACGTCATTTCCCAATCTTGGTTTCAAGGCAAGGCATGTTTAATGTCCAGATCCTCTGAGCCAAGGACTCTGCTGGTATTCCTTTAACTCAAGGACCACCTAGAATGCCCTCAAATATTAAAAAACTATCTATGTTCACATTAGTTCTATGTAACCCGTTTATTTTGGTACCAGGGATCGAACTCAGGTCCTTGCGCTTGCAGGGCAGGTGGCAAAAACAATGAGCTAAATTTCTGGCCCTATGTAACTCTTTTTTAATTTTTTTTTTTTCTAGTGCTAGAGGTTGAACTCAGAGCCTGGTGCATGTTAGGCAAGCACTCCACCACTGGTCTACAACCCAGCCCTTTTTTAAATTTTTTAACATGCAATACTTTAACACAGTAAAGAAAATAATTTTTCATTTTAAGCTTATGATTTCTGTAGGAGGAGTACTGGAGAAATATGTCGAGGAGCACTTACCGGCTGTTGAGGAGCACCCACTGGCTGTCGAGGAGCACTTACCAGCTGTCTAGGAGCACCCACTGGCTGTCCAGGGGCACCCATTGGCTGTCGAGGAGCATTCACCGACTGTCTAGAAACACTAGCTTGATTTTTGCCATCAGACCTGAAAGATATGATTATTTTTGAGCTAACCTAAGATTAAAATACTTCCAAATTACACATCACATGAATTTTTCTTTTTCCTAACACAGGATAATAATTTAGGTAGTGGTGGTGACAATGCCAACCACAAGAGCTGAAGTCTTTAGGGATTTTTATCAGCTTCCACACATGATTAATCCTTATCATACTAAAAAGTATTACTAACCATGTTTTATAACTAAAAAGCTGAAAACTAAGAAATTATGTAATTTGATCAATTAGGCCAGTATACCCTAATATTTCTTCTCAAATCTCCTATAATCACAGAAGAGTTAAAAACATATTCTCAGACTACACATACAGTATCTGAAGTAGTCACTAAAAAATTAGGAAGTACAGGGTTATAAAATAAGGTTGCTTAGAAAAACATCAGCTAGGGCCGGGGATTTAGCTCAGAGGAACTGTGCCTGCCTAGCAAGCCCAAGGTCCTGAGTTTGATCCCTAGTACCAAAAAAGAAAGACATCAGCTATATGTTAGACATCGAGGTGCCAGTGAGTCAGCTAGGGAAAAATTTGGCACTGTCTGCATAGACTGGTCAGTCAGAACTCTAACAGGCAGTAAGAGAAAGAGTAGGAAGATAAATTTGTTTAGAAAACACTAGAAATTAAAGCAAACATCAAGACACTCTGGAAAATTATTATGTAAAGAGATGAGAGGCACCAATGAAGCAAAGATGAGCAATCAAGACTAGCGATGGGCATTTGGAAATCATCATCATAATAACTACTTATTAAGTAATTACAATGAGTGGGTTTTATTTACTAATATTTCCTCATTTAATTCTTACAAAAACATTCCCATTTTATAGAAAATAAACCAAGGCTCAGAGAGCTTTATTTATAGTTTCAGTTCATAATTCCACCAAAGGAGAAACCTAAAACTTGAATCCAGATCTGATTACAAGCTCTATGCTAAAAAACTACATTTGGACACCAACTCATTAGAAGTGATTACCGAAAGAGTTTTATGAGAGCTCAACACACAGACTAGCAATGTCAGGTGTCAGAGTTACGACATGCTTAACAATCTTCTACCAAAACTCATAGCTTAAAGTCTATTTAAAAAACTGAGAATTGAAAGCCTTCCTCCATAAGAACTGAAACAAGAGGGCCAGGGATTTAGCTCAGTGGCGCCACACCTGCCTCACAAGTGCAAGGTCCTAAGTTTGATCCCCCGTACCAAAAAAAAAAGAACTGAAACAAGAAAAATTTTAACATTTGCATGTTTTTTTACCCTATATTTTAATTTCTAATTAAAGAAACCAGGTATCACATCCTGAAATTCTACTTACCCCACTCTCACAAATCAGCATTAAACAAATGAAACCACAAGGGCATTGTCAGCAGCATACAGCACAATCATTTCCATACCTTTAAACCCATGATTCTCACAGCAAAGGAACAGAGAAATAGCTTAGAACCCAATTTTTAAAAGACTGACAACTCCTATGATAGGACTAACACCATCAGTAATTGCTCTAAATTACTTAATAGAAATTAAAAAGCCAAAATCTAAGTACTCATACATTTGTGATCTCTTCTTTCTGAAGTACATTTTCCGTAGTTCATCTCTCTTGATGAAGAGAAAAGTAGCAAGCACAATAAGTGGAACAACCAAGAAGAAGAACACCAGAAGTCCATCCCTCAATGTAGTGCTCTTTTCTAGAGAGATGAAAAGTATTTTAATGGCCATTAAACTAAGTGTTAACTCATCCTACCCAGAACATATCAGGTGGTTATAAATGTTTTACATTAAACTTGAGACACTTCTAAGTAAATGGACACACCTAGAGACCATACTCTTTAAGTGAAATAAATTGGACCCACATGTGTAAATATTGCATTGTTTCTCTGACGCGAGAAACCGAAAGTGTAAATAAGGAAAATAATAATAATAATAATAATAATAATAATAGATACTGTTGAAGAAAATATTCAAATGGGAAGGGGAACTAGGGAGGGGGGAGGGGAAAAGGAAGGAAGGGAAAAGAAAAACAGGAATAGAAGAAAAAATGGAAACAAAGCTTTTGTGAATGAGGAGAAGAGGGATTGATGGGAGGGGAATGGGGAAAAAGAATAATAATCAAGATATATCATGTACAGGTACAAATTCCCTATGATAAATGTGACCATTGTGTATATCTAAAATGTGCCAATAAAATTAATTTTAAAAAATCAAATTGATATAAACTGAACAGATTGAGGAGTCTTGCTCATACTCCATCCCTATCCACTTCATTTTTGTCTTCCCAAATGTAACTGCTCTTATTCATATCTTATTTAAACTTACAGTATTTATTTTCACACATATACAAGCAAGGCCAAATTGTTAACCCTTTCTTACACAAAAAGTAACATACAATAAACACTGTTTAGGAGATCACTTTTTTCATTTATCTACATACCATTCTAAAACATACATAAAGAGCCTCTTCATTTTCTGCATAAGATTCCATTGTGAGGATGTTCTACTCATACTTTGATTTTTCCAGTCTTTTGCTATTGCAAAAAATGTTACAACGTCTCATTATATAGGTTGAGGCATAGCTACAGAATAATTTCCCAAAAGCCAACTTGCTCTATCGAAGGGCAAATGCAGTCACCACAACTTAGCAACCCATAAATATGTAATAATTTCTCACAGCCTCCCCCAGAGCCAAAATTTTAGACTTTTGCCAACCTGATTAGTGAAAAATTGTATCTCACACAATTTTAAATTACATTTCTTTTTTATACTGAGTTGTGCACTTTTTGTGTTTAAGGCAATATTGTTATTTCCTTTTTGTGGTCAGTCTTTTGACTAATTTTCTACAAGAGTTTTTAATTCTTTTTTTCCTTTTTAATTTCTAAAAGTGCTTTATATCTATTTTAAAAATCAGCTTTTTCAGTGATGTATGATGGAAATATTTTCCCCATTTTGTCATTTGTTTATGGTACAATGCTTTTCTCTGTGCAAAAGTTTATTATTTTTGTATAGCTGAATTTATCACTGTTATTTCTCATGGGTTATAGAATTTGAGTTTCATTATAGCTTTTGAAAAAAATCATTAGCCAGGTGCAGTGGTTCATGCTTGTAGCACTCCGGGAGGCTGAGCCGGGAGGATCACAAGCAGGAGGATCACAAGTTCGACCTCAGCCTGCACTGTTTAGTGATTTAGCAAGATCCCATCTCAAGCTCAGTGTAAAGGTCCTACATTCAATTCCCAGTTCCACACATACAAAAATGATCATTAATTATGGCTTGGAATATAGCTCAGTGGTAGAGTCCTCAGCTACAGTGCACAAGCCCTGGGTTTGATCCCGTGCACTGAAAAAATTTCATTAATTAATAATTTGTTCTGTGTTCTTTAAAGAAACAATACAGTAATGTAAAAAGGGAATGCTAAACTCTGAAATTCTCATGATTCTAATTTTGTAAAAGTACTACAAATTTCTGTAAAAAGTTATATAAAAACATATGTGGAAACATTCACCCCAATTAAATATCGCAACATAAAAATCACAGCAAGCTTAATATTTCACTTTATATTTAGTAATGACTAGACAAAATTAAAATGAAGGCATACAACACTGTCAATATTATGTTGAAATTGATACTTTTATATTGTTTGGTATCATTAATTTAGAATTTTTATCAATAATCATAAAAAGGATTATACCTTCAATCTAATAATTCCATTACTTGCAATTTATTCACCTGAAAAAAATTCATATGCCTTAAGATGTATACTATAATGTTAACAGAGCATATCAAGAACTTAGAAACAACCTAAATGTCAAATAATCAGAAACAGCTAAGGCAAGTTACAGCATACTTCTACATGGTCATTAAAATCCACAAGTCTGCTTTCATGTCTAGCCATCATGGGACTAAAACTAGATCTGTCAATTAACCCAAATGGCTCAAACAATCAGACAAAATATATGAAACAACAGTTTTCAAGATCCTGGCACCAGCAATGAGGAATTAATGATCCCTAAGAGAGAAACTTTACACCTGCCCCAGTTCACTACCTAGAGAAAGTTAACAGAGCATAGGAGGGTGGGATAACATAAGCAAAGGCCAGTGGTCTCCCTGAGAGGACAGATGGAGCAGGCATTCTGGAGAACCTAAGGAAACTGGAGTGCACTGGACAAAGTGACAGAACAAAAAGAGGTACAGAGAGAATCTGAAAACCTGCAATGGGTTCCCCTCAAAACTCAACTGGACACTGATCAATGGTTCCATTTTGGGAATCTATCAAAGGCTAGAGGAAAAAACCAAGTGAGGGCATTAGTGAGTAAAATTTCTGCAGCTCTCAGGATGAGGCCACGTGTATGTTTGTACAGCTTACATCAGAAAATCTCGTAATTAATGTGGTACTGACTGTAGACAAGAAAGGGTTTTGCCTTGGTAAAGGGGCAAAATCACCTGCCAAAGGCTGTGTAGGTCACACCTAACTAAGCTTACAGGACACACAGAAACAAATTATGTCCAAGAAACTTAGCCTACGAGAACAAAGCTTATTAGTACCTAATAAGGTAAAATTCATGATTTCTAGAATTCATGAAAATATTACAAGGAATGCAAAGAAGGAGGGCAATGTGATACAAAATGAGGGAGAAAAAAAATCAATCAAAACTGAGAAGTGTTACCTATTAGATAAGGATCTAAATATTAAACAGAAACATTCTGCTGGAAGATAAAATATATAAAACTCTTAAACACATACGCATAGGCAAGGACTTTCTGAATAGAACTTCAATTGCACAAGAAATAATATCAAGAATGAACAAATGAGGGCCGGGGATTTAGCTCAGAGGTTTCGCTCCCTGCTGTGCAAGCACAAGGACTGGAGTTTGTTCCCCGGTACCAAAAATCCCCAAAAAACAAAGAATGAACAAATGAGATTATATCAAATTAAAAAGCTTTTGCATACCAAAGGAAACAAATGACAGAGTGAAGAAAGAACCTACAGAATGGAAAAAATTTTTTGCCAATTACACCTTGGAGAGAGAACTAATATCTGGAATATACAAAGAATTAAAAATTAGACTTCCCCCCAAATAAAAGAAATAATTAAAAAATGGGCAACTAAATGAATAAACACTTCTTAGCAGAAGTACAAATGGCCAATAAACACATGAAAAAATGTAAATGATGCTGGTCATTAGAGAAATATAAATTAAAACAACACTGAGATTCCATCTTATTCCACAAAGAATGGCAAACCTCAAGAAATCAAAGAATAACATGTTGGCAAGGCTGCGAGGATAAAGGAATCTTTCTAAATTGTTGCTAAGCACCATGATAATCAGTAAGGAGATTCCTTAAAAACTAAAATAGAAATTCCATTCGACACAGGTAGGACTAGGGAACTTCTAGGTATCTTCTCAAAAGAGTTAAAGACATCATACCCCAGTGATGTATGCATACCCATGTTTATAACAACACAACTCATAGTAGCTAAATCTTGGAAGCAACCTGTATGCCCATCAACAAATGAATGGTAACAAATGATAAAGAAAATGTGGAATTTGTGCACAAAAGAGTACTACTCTACCATAAAGAAAGGTAAACTTGAGTCATTTGTAGGAAAATAGATGCACCTTGAGACCATAAATTTAAGTGAAATAAATCAGATACACAAGCTTAAATATCATCATATGGTTTTTCTTATATGAGAAACCCAAAATATAAATAAAAAGCAAAATAAAAGATAACAGGAAGCAGGGAGACAGATCTTTCTCAAAGGGGAAGGGAATGAAGAGATGAAGGGGAGGAAGAGGGAGGAGGGGGAAGAGGATAGAAAAAGGAATTAAGGTGTGTTATGTACATTCAGCAACTTCTCATAATGAATGTAATCATTATGTACTACAAACATGTACTAATAAAAATTTAAATTGTTTAAATATTTTTAAAAACTGAGAACCTGAGAAGAAATAGGTAAATTAGCAGTGATAGCCAAAGAATTCAATATTCTTCTCTCAATAGTTGAGAGACAAGTGGGAAAAAAAATCAGTAAACATATAATAAGATTTGAATATCTATTAGTTAATATTAATTAGAACATTCAAAAATAGCCAAGTACACATTCTTTTCAAGTGTATACAGAACTTTTACAAAGATAAACCACATTCAGGGTACTAAGACAAATTTCAAAAAATATAAAAAGATTCAAGTCATACAAATATCTTAACTACAGTAGAATAAAAATTTTAATTAAAAAAATAAGATACCATAAAATCCCCAATATTGCAAAACTAAATGAAACATTTATAAATAAACTGTTGAGTCAAAGGAAAAAATAAAAACCTATCAGAAATTTCCAAATGAAGGAAGATATATCTAAATTATGGGATAAAAAAATGGTAGAGAAAAATTGACAGCACTGCAATGCCTATATTAGGAAGACGAAAGGCCTCAAATAAATGACCTTATTTTTCACCTTAAGAAACTAGAAAACTTGAAAAAGACAAGAAAATATGTATTTGTTAAAAGAATTGCATTCATAATGTATGAAGACTCTCCAAATCTCAAGATGACAAACTAACCAACTAAAAAGTTGGAAAAAATTTGGATACATCACTTAAGAAAATATGGGGATGATAAATATGCATGTGAAAAGATGCTCAACATCATCAATAATTAGAGAAATGCAAATTAAAACTATACTTCAGGAAGAACTAGGACCCAAGTATTCCCCTGCTGGGTATCTTCCCCAAAGAATTAAAAGAATCATACCACAGTGATATATGTTCACCTATGTTCATACCAGCACAGTTTGTGATAGCTAAAACTTGGAAGCAGCCTAATTGCCCATCAACTGGAGACTGGATCAAGAAAATGTGGTTTTTGTATAAAATGGAGTACTACTCAGCCATAAAAAATGAGAAATTAGAGACATTTAT
>NW_004624780.1:4509978-4525095 GCF_000247695.1 Heterocephalus glaber
AAAAATAAGAACCAAGAGAGATTATGTAGAGGTGCAAATTTCCAATGATAAATGCCATTATATTGAATACCTAAAATGTACCAATAAAATTAGTTTTTTAAAAATAAAAAATAAACTATACTTAAGGGCCAGGGATTTAGCTCAGTGGTGCTGCGCCTGCCCTGCAAGTGCAAGGTCCTGAGTTCGATCCCCAATATTGGGAAAAAAATATCACTCACTATATATCTAAAATTAAAAATACTGACCATAGCTAATGTTAGCAAGCATGTGAAAAAACTGGAATCCTCATAACTTGGCAGTGAGAATGCAAAACAATATACAGTAATCTATAAGGGATACCTGAAACTACATACACTACCGAACTTGCTGCAAAAAGTCTATAGTCTAGCAGGGAATAAAAACAAGTAACTAAGTAATTATTATAGTATGTGATGTACTAACAGTTCTAGGCTGATTAGTTCAAATTTAGGAAGTCAAGGAAAAAGTCTATAAGAAGTAAGATATAAACTGAAGCCTGGGCAACAATTAGCTAAGCTCCAACAAAATGGAAATAAAATGGCTTGAAGGCTCAGCAGTAAAAGAGAGTTGCCTATTAGAGGAAATTAAAGAAGTTACAATCTGAGCATAAAGAGGCTGGAAAGATAAGCTCAGGAAAATCATGCAGAGCATTTAAGCTATGTGAAAGATTTGGGGAATTCATGCTAACAGCAGTGCAGAAGCACTGAATTCAAAACAGGACACTGACATAATCAAAATTAAATATGTGAAGGAAAACACTAAAACTTTGCAATGTAATGTGGAACATGGATTATAAAAAGCAAGATGGGTGGGCTGGGGATTTAGCTCAGTGGCGTCGCACCTGCCTCACAAGTCCAACTTCTAAGTTCAATCCCTGGTACCAGGGGTGAAAAAAAAAAGCAAAATGGAAAACGGAGGGCCTTGATATGAAGCCATTATGTAAGGCAAGGCAAGAAATTGGAAGAAATGGGGACTGAAATGGAAAAAGCTAGGCATGGTGGTGCGCCCTATAATCCCAGTTACTTGGGAGTGACAATTTGGTGAGAACTTGTCTCAAAATAAAATTTTTGAAAGGGCTGGGGATATACTTCAACGCTCCTTGGGTTCAATCCCAGTACCATAAAAAACAAAGAAAACAGCCTGGGATGTAGCTCAGCAGCATAGCACCTGCCTGGCAAGCACAATGTCTGAAATTTGAACCCTGGTACCAAAACAAACAAGCAAAAAAAAAAACCACTACAAAAATCCAGAAATATCTGCAAAGAATTTGGAAGGCATAATCAAGACAATTTAGTGTATAGCTGATGTGGGAGGTAAGGGAGAGGTATAAGTATACCCAATTTTTGTCTTGGGCCACTGGGAAATGGCTGTGATTCTCTTCAGTATTACTTGCCATTGTATGTAGGTCCACTGTCCACACTTCCTCCGTATCCTTTAGTCTCACAATTTGGGGGAGCCCAGCCATTTTCACAGTGACAATTCTTATTGCTATTACATACCTTCAAAACAATCAAAATACCACTTTTGTTAATTGTGAATGTTGCTCTTTCATCAACTATAGAATGTAAACCAAGACAAAGGACTAAAATACAAAATCATTTAAACTGTTTTTGAGAATGAAAAATTTATTGACAAATTCTCCAACATCTAAAAAAATCCAGAAATCTTTGGAATTCTCATCTAATACTTGGTGGGAATTCTCATTCTCCATCACTACTTTCATAAACAAACCAAAAGAGAATATACCTACCCCATGTCCATGACACTTTTCCTGAACATCACAGTCATAATTCAAAACAGATGCATTTACACACTGGAAATTCCTACAAATCTGAGATAAAAAAAATTAAGTAAAAGAAAAATCAAACACATTAATAAAGAACTACTCAAATTATATTATTGGAGAATTCTTTTTAAACTTTCCAGGAATAGTTAATTCCAATGTTACAGTTTTGAAAATGTAAAAAAAATGTGAAATTAATTAAATGACACAGAACTAATGATCACAAAAGACAAAGAATGATATAAAGGCCAAAAACAAAGGTAAAAGGACAATCTATCCTATAAGAATATAGATGCAAAGATTATACATAAAATATTTACAAATTGATTTTTTTAATCAAAAGTAACCACGTAGAATTGATCTTAGGACTATAGAAAAGTATCGGGAAATCTACTACTATATACCTCTCATAAGTTGTTACTATTAAACAAATATCAAGAGGACAGCTGATAAACTCTAAAACACTTCAATTATTTATTCTTCAAAAAAAAAAAAGAACATTTTGTTGGCAAAACAAAACCTATTATCCAGTGTTATATTAAAGTAACAGGCATTTCTATGAAAAGCAACATTGAAGAAATCATTATAAGGTTCTAGAAATTAGTTTGTGCAGTGAGATATGAAAGGGATGAGTCCTAAATGTTGAAAAAGAAATTGAAAGGTCTCACCTCAGAGCAAACATTAAACCAAAGACCTAAAGGAATCAGTTAAAAACTTAAAAGAAAGCCGAGCATGGCAGTGCACAGCTGTGCCTGAAATCACAGCACTCGGGAGGATCGCCGCGAGTTCCAGGCCAGCCTGGGCTACATAGTGAGTTCGAGGCCAGCCTGAACTGCATAAACAGACCCCATCACAAAACAGACAAACAAACTTAACAGAAGCTTTTCAGTTTTCTGGGAAACTGATACCTTTGCGAAAGGTGCTCTTCTGTGGTAAGTTAGGAAAAAAAAAACCAGAAGACCAATCTTTTTTTAAGACTGTTGAGTGCTATTTAAAGTTTTCTTAGATAACCAACTACACAAGACCAGAATATTTAAGTGCACTAATGAAATAAAGGACAATTTGAGAACAAATATATAATGATATAGTGAAATATTAAGTTATCTTTACTATTCTAAAAAATATACAGGTGTGAAGAATTGTGCTTAGGAGTCAGAGGGTTCTAAATACTGTTTCCTCTAATAATTTTCAGTCAATTTTAACATAGGAAATATATTCATGATTAAAAATCCAAAAAGTACACAAGATTCTACAGTAAAAAGTCATTTCTCATCACTCCTCTAGATGCCCAGTATCTTTAGATGAGATCTGAAAATACTTTTTTCATGCAACCATAAGTCTTTAGAGAAGACATTCGCCAGTAGTTTCCCTATACAGTTAAAGAGTCTACTTTCAATAACTGATTAGCATTGCATACCTAGTTTATAAATTGTAAAGTATGCAAATTTTAGTTCAATAAAATTGTTTTCTTTAAAAAAAAAGTGCATATACCTGAAGCATTAAATAAGATCACAGAAATAAGATGACATGTGTCAATAATTGGCAGCTTTACTTTAATAAGCAGAAAAATTCCAAATTCTTTATACAAGAATGTGTTGTGATGAGTAATGTTTACCTTGTGGATTGAGTAGAACCAAACTATTTGGGGTAGGACAGCAAGGCTGCATTTTAAAGTGTTTTTATTGTAAAAGACAAATGACCAATTACAGATTATATTTATTACAGATATAACTAACACTTAATATTCTTATATATTAGAAGCCCTAAAAATGGCAACCCAATAAAAAGCAGTAATATATGAATATGAACTTCTCAGAAAAAATGCAGAACCTAATAAAAGCCATGAAAAGATTTTCAAGCAGTGAAGTACAAATATTAAAAGAGTGATGCTGGCAACAGTGGGGGAAATAAGACATCTTCATATATAATTAGGAGAATGTAAATTGTTACTGCCTTAATTAAAAGGTAAATTGCCAATTTCTCTCAAAACCTTAAAATCTTAAAATCTCAAAACCTCAAAATCTTAAAAATTTATCTATGGAAGTGTTCATAAAAGTAGATAAGATTAAATTCAGAAGTGTTCAGCACTTGCCAAATAAACTGCAGTCAAGAAAATTTTCCATACTGGGGTAAAATAACTATCTATAATGAAATAAGATGGGATTTTCATAAAATGACCTAAAAGATCTGTGCCTTGTGTTGTTGAGCAAACACATTTTAGAACATTATTAAAAATCTAATCCATTTCTGTTTTTTCAGTTTGTGTATGGGGGGAGTTATATCTTTATAATGCCCAGAGAAAGGACTGCACAGATTTACAACATAGAATTAATAGTAGCTTACCGAGGAAAAGAGTTGGAAAAGAAACGAGTGGGATATCAGCAGGAAATCTTTGTTTTCTGCTTTTTACAATGTTTGTTTTAAATTTTTTAAATGATACATGAGACTCTCATATAAAAAATGTTTTCCAAAGGAAGAAAAAACTTAGATTGAGGCATAAAATAAAATCTACCTATTCACAAGGCACATACTTAAAACAAAATGACAGAAAAAAAAAAAACACAGCTGGACACATTTCTGTGGCTCTATTTCTAGGTTCGGTTCCATTGATACCTCAATATCTCCCCTCCTCCTTAATGCCAACAGTGTAATTATAGTAGCCATATAAGTCTTATCTGGGTGTGGTGGTGCACATCTGTAATGCCAGCACTCAGTAGAATGGGACAGGAGGATCACTGCAAGTTTGAGGCCAACATGGGCTACATAGTGAGTTTGAGGCCAACCTAAACTGCATGGCGAGACCCTGTCTCAAAATAAAAACAACAACAAAACAAACAAACAAAAAGAAGGGGGGGATATATAAAGAGTCTTAAAATCAGGTATTGTGATTTCTTCCACTGCGTTCTTTTTCAAAATTATCTTAGCTATTCTAATTCCTTTGTTTTTTCATATACATTTTAGAATGGTCTTATCTACATCTACAAAAAAAGCTTGTTGGAATTTGGGTAATAGAAGCATTAAAACTATGTATAAATTTAAAAATAAAATGATACTGAAAAACCAGACAAAAAAATCTACAGGCAAACTTGAAGTGTAGTAATAATATGGATTAAAGTCAAATTTAAGATAAAAACATTAAAATAAATTATAGGGACAGTTAAACTAATAAAATATATAATCCACAACTTGAATAGAATAGTCAAGAAACTGCCACAAATACAACATCAACATTCTTAGTGCAAAAATTTTTATAATAAAAAAATGAAGGGCTGGGGATTTAGCTCAGTGGTTCCACCATGTGCCTCGCAAGCACAAAGACCCGAGTTTGATCCCCGGTACCAAAAAAAAAAAAAATGAAAATGGGAAGCTACCAAGGACTTAAAACATTTCTTCCTCTAAATCTTCAACACCTTAAGAAGAACAGTAAATAAGAATGTAAGAATGTGAAAGATCTGAGTATGTAATTATCAAACACAAGATCCTATAAACAAGAGTACACACTTCTAAAACGCACTCATAACATTCATAAAAAATGATATGTGGTCAGCTCAAGGGTGCGTCACTCCAAACTCAAAGCAAATACGTGATGACTTCCACAGCAGAGAGTCAGTACATCTTCACAAAATTTTTGCCTTCTGTGCTAACATTTTGAGAAAAGAAAAAGGAATGTATTGGTTATTATTTTCAAACCAGATAACCAAACTTTTTTTCTGTTACATTACTTCAGAGAAAAATCTTACAACTCTGGTAACACAGAGGTTTGTTAAGTAATCAAACATCCACTACACTGTTCCACCATACTTCTAAGTTTATGGCACAGTAGACTCATTCTGCCTGTGAGTGTCAATGAAAGTCTCTGAAGATCAAGGCTGTACTATTTTCAATAAAGTCGACAGAACTTCCAATACTGCTTCTTAAGAATGGGGTACCAGTTGCCCTTTGTTTTTATATTTAATTTTTAAAATCAAAATAATATATTAACAGGGTTTGAAAAATCAAATAGTGCTGAAAGATTTATGACAAAAAAACTTTTTCACCCACTTATATCTAATCAACCAATGTCTTTCATGATACCAAAAGTTTAACTTTTTACACAACCACATAATGCCACTCCTCTACCTTCTCCAAGTACGTACTATTTAATATTTGCATCATTAATATTGAGGTATAATTGAGTCAGTACACAGTACTTCACTATTCACTGACCAAGTTCAGGACCTGGTGAGAGGCTAAAAATAGGCAATTAAAGGGTCATCTTTCTTTCCAACATAGCATTCCACATGCCTTAGGTACACTGCACCCCAGAATCACTTACGTGCCCAGTCACAGACTGCTCCGGCCAGCCACCAGCCTCCCCGCATAGAAGCAGAGCCTGCCTTGCTAAATTTACTGCATGGCTGAGAGAGCAAACCACAAGGCACCCTCTCTGCAGGCAGGCAGATTGGAAAAGAGAAGACAGAAGTGGCTGAGCCACTCATGCCCAGAGTCTCTTCTGAAAGTCATCAATATGATCAGTCACTTTTGTCTCCCTTGGAGGGGAGTGAAGAAGGACCGCACTGAGGTCAGCAGTGTTACCTTAATGTAAGTTCTTGCACACAGAAACATGCAAAGTTCAGAGTAAGCATCCCATTCCAACCCTGCAGACAGAAACACTGATGATTTCAAAACTAGGAACTCTAGTTCTCTTTTCATACAGTTTTTGTTTATACTACAAGTAGAACTGGCCTTTCTTGTTACAGGATTGGGCTTTGTCATAGCCTTATTATTTTCCTTCCCCTCAAAGAAGTTACTGTTGTCATTTCCTCTTTAAAATGTCTTCTTTCTCTAGAAACTTGCTGCAATCAGAAAACGACTGCTTTCCTGGCCCTGTACAGAGCTGATGTCTTGGAATTTCTCTTCAATACTGTTCTGTTCCCTTGACTACAATTCTTTCTCTTTCCATTTTACTTCCTTGTTGGAACATTACTTTAGATCAGCAGTGGTGAACTTACCAAGCTGTTTGTTATCACTGAAAGCTCTAAAAGGTTTGCCATCCCTGCTTTAGATGATTGTCTAAGAAAGGATGAATAAGAGGTGAATGTTCTGGGTACTGGAATGTGTGAGATGTTTTTACTATGTCCTCTAAACATGAAAGTATTGCTCCCATCTTCCAGAATTCAGCTCTGAATCTCATTTCTTTGTATGTGATCTATTCTTGATGTATTTTGGTTTTTGCTTCTGGATATTTTGAGGGTTTCTCTTCAGCAGTAAACTAAAATTTCACATCCATTTTCTGTGTCCATTCTTTAGAGATTTAAACTTGTTGGATCTAAAATTCTTTAATATATCCACTCTGGTTTCTACCTTTTACTCATTTTGAGCAAGAATTCTCCAACTTTGTTTAATAATCCACCTCAGGTTCAGTGCTGGGTGCATGAACTAGAACCAGGTACTATGGCGAGGACAGGGACACAGTCGTCTCACAGCAAGACAGCGAAAGTACTGTCAAAAATCCTACCTTCTGTTCTCCTGCCTAGAAGAATGGACTGCCAACTGTCAATGCTTCTTGGGCAGACAGGAAAGGCAGCCAAGGGGCTAACCTCTCTAAGTGTAAACTAAAAGCAGTTGTATTTGCAGTCCTGAGTTTTATCTTACTCTCATAACCAATACTTCCAAGTCAAGTCTGTCCAGGGTTCAGTGGAGCCAAGAGGTGGGGCTCCTTGTTCACGTCTTTTCGGATTCTATTGTAAATTGTAGGCCCAATGCTCTGTTGAAATAATCTCAGTTTTTCAAAATGTTGTCCAAATTTTTATTTACTAATGAGGTCTTTATTTCATGTTTTGAAGTGTGTTTCCAATTTATTCCTTTATTTTCTGAGCAGTTTTGGCAAAGAAGTAGATAAACGAATATGGCAATCTAGCAAAATTTGCAAACTTTTTTCCAATTCATATTTTTATTCTTTTTTTTTTTTTTTTGGTACCGGGGATCGAACTCCAGTCCTTGCGCTTGCGCAGCAGGCGGCAAAACCACCGAGCTAAATCCCCGACCCCCATATTTTTCTTAACTTTATTGTACAACTGTGATGGTTGCTTCTAATGTCAATTTGACTGGGCCACTGGGGAGCCCAGATAGTCAGTTAAACATTATTCTAGGTGTTTTTGTGAGGGTGTTTCTGGAGAAATGTGATATTTCAATCAGTGGATTGAGTAAAACAGCCTTCCTAATGTGACATAACCTCATCTAATCAGTTGAAGTCGCGAAATAAACTGGAATTCCTCCTACCAGCCTGCGTTTAAGCTAGGACATCAGATTTTTTTCCCTGCCTTTAGATTTGAGCTAAAACTTTGGCTCCCGGTAGATTTCAAGCCTACTGACCTTCAGAACAACCCTATCAGCTCTCCTGGTTCTCAGGACTTTTAACTGGAATGTGGACTGGGGTAACACCACTGGTCCTGGATCTCCAGCTTTCAGAATTTGTCAGTTACCATAATTGTGTGAAGTAATCCCTTACAATAGATTTTATATATGTTTCCTACATACACATATAAACATATTTCTCTGTGTGTGTGTGTGTGTGTGTATCCCAGGGGTTCTGTTTCTCAGAACAATTTCTCATTGACCAATATTTCTCACGTTAAGCCCAGGCTAAAACAAATAAATATGGCCCCCAACTAAAATGTACAAATATTGAGGAAAAAGTACACTGGTCAGGATGTATAACTCAAGGATAAAAGCTACAATGGTATGAGGAAGAACTAAACACTATGCTTTTTCTACTAATTGCAGTCTCTTCTACAGGCTCCCTATTATGGTTTCAATGTTTGTGTCTCTCCAAAATCCAGATGTTGAAACTCTAACCCCCAATATGATGATATTTGGAGATGTGGCCCTTGAGAGGTACACAGAGACAAATGAAGTTATGAAGGTGGAGCCCCATTCTGATGGGATTAGTGTCGTTACAATTAGAGATGCCAGAAAGCTTACTCACTTGTGTTCTTGTGCTCTCTCTCTCTCTCTACACACACAAAGAATGAACCACTTGAGGTTCAGTGATTTAGCTCAGTGGTGCTATACCTGCCTTGCAAGTACAAGGTCCTGAGTTCAATCCCCAGTACCACGAAAAAAAAAAAAAAAGAAAGAAAAAGAAAGAATGAACCATTTGAGCACTCAAAGAGTTACCATCTGCCACAGGCCAAGATGTCTCAAAAGAAAACCTATGTAGCCAGTGCCTTGATCTTGGACTTCTCAGAACCATCCATTTGTAGTATTTCTGTTATAGCAGCCAAGCAGTTTAAAACACTCCCACTAACATCTAACTTCTGGTTTGTGAAGCTGCATAAACAAAGACGGACTATACCAAGACTTGACTGCAGTGATGTCTGTTTTATTATTTTGTTTGTTGTTTCACCGACATTTTTTCCATCTACCCAATACACTTTCTGATGTCTTTCTTTTCTGGTAAGTTCACCTGAGTCATCAGCTTCCCTCACAGCCATGGTTAAGCAGAGGGCAGGCAGGTAGAGTGGAGCACACAGCTCCGATCCTACCACTCATACTGCATCATTCCTTGGCATATCACAACTGGCCCTTCAAGTTCTGCCTTTCAGTCTTTTTCTAAGACATCTGAATTTCTCGCTAGAAGAACAACAATCCTACCAACTTTGAATGCACTGAGAAAATGGGAGGTTTGTCCTCCTCTGCTATAAGTGTAAAGGTCTGTGAACAGAAGGAAATAAAGCCAAGAGAGAAGCACCAAGGGAAGAGAAGGGAGAAGACACAAAGGACCATTATCTGAGATTCCAGATTCCAAAGGTTTTTGTTTTATCTGATCTCCTAGGATTGGAAACAATAAATTTCTCTTTATTCTTTAATCTAGTCTTGGTTGAGTTTTTGACAGATTTAAAAGTACTAACTCAAACAACAGAGCAAAATTTTACATATTCAAAAAAATCATATAATCACATACTACAGCTTCAGAAGTACGAAAGTATACTCATCAAGCAAACAGAATTAAGGACTATGCCTAAAGAAAAATACAGCATTACCAAACAATATTCAAGCCAACAATGTAAGATTATAATATAAACTACAAAAAGGGAAATACTGTATATGTATATATAAATTGAGTAAAAAATATTTTTAAAATATAAATGTAATGTTAGGGAACTTATTGAAATAAACTAAGACATCAAAAGATCAAAAGAAAATAGTAATTGTCTCAATTGCTATCAAAACACTACTGACAAAATTTCAAATCCATTCTTCTTTCATTCTTTTTAATCAGAATTAAAAAGATATTCGATTTAAATAATAAATATTATGCATCTCATGGCAACAGCCAAAATTACATATAATCTTGGAAAGCTATGTATATTTTCAGTTGTGTTAAGGGCATGACAAATACATACACTACTATCTTTATTATTCAATACTATTCTGAAAATTCTATCATTGCAATTATACAAATACAATAAGTCCAAATAGTAAATATCAGAAAGGAAATTAACTCTCTTCATTTACAGATGATGAATATTTACCAGAAAATGCTAATATAATCAACACAAAAATATCTATCACTAAACACATAGCCAGTAACAAAAAATAAATATATATACACACAAATAACTTTTTAAAAATACCAACAGTAACCCATCAGAAATATAAACAAAATAGCTTTTCTTATAAATAAAAAAGTAGAAAACACTAACAAATTAGAAAAATAAGAGGAAGGGTGCCTATTCATAACAAGTAAAAATGTAAAATAACTAGGCATAAAACTAATCAAAAATTAAAATGGACCTTTATTAACTGCACTTTTAAAACAAGACCCCAAAAAATGGAGAGACATACCATGTTCTTCTATGGGTGACTCAATAATGTAAAGATGTCATTTTTCCCCATAATAAATGTGTAAATTTAATGTCATCCCAACCAAAATTCCAAAGCGCCTTTTAAAATTGTTTTGCACCTTGACAAAATGATCTCAAGTTCATCTGAAATGATAAATAAATGAAAATAGCCAAGAAAGCTATGAAAAAAGAATACGGGGGCATTTGTATCACTGGATATTAAAAATATATTATAAAATCATTCAAACTAAAACGAAGGCAGAACTGACACATAAGCAGTCAGACAACTCAATGGATATAAGAATAATGATCTTATACTATTCTGAAGAAAGTCTATCAAACATGTAGTTTATGTATATGTAATATGAAGGTGAAAATCATAAAAGAAAGGAATAAAGGATCTGAGTGCATAAAAATGCAAACATGGCAAAAAGTGTAAGACGCAAGCAATAAACTGGGCAAGTGTGTGTGTGTGTGTGTGTGTGTGTACATTACACATGGCATAACCAGGCAATTTTTAAATCAACAAAAACATCACAAGGCAAATCACGAGAAATGAATTTATATTATAAGGCAAAGAAATTCAATACCACTAATAATTAAGAAAGTAAAATTTTAAAAATCACCACTGAAAGCTTTAAAATGGCTAAATTTTAACTATGGTATGGAGAACTTAAAATACTTTATATATAACTGTTGGTAGGGAAACTAATCAAAAACCTTTCCAGGGCCAGGGATTTAGCTCAGTGGTTCCGCCGCATGCCTCGCAAGCGCAAGGTCCCAAGTTCAACCCCCGGTACCTCCCCCCCCCCCCGCCAAAAAAAACCTTTCCAAAGAGAAATCTGGCAAAACTTTACCTAAAACCTTAAAAGTATATACACTATTACAGTAGTTTAACCTTAGAATACAATTAGAATGTCCTGAAATTTTTATTTATAAATGCAGCATTGTTTATAATAGCTGCAATAATCAAGTTTACTTGCAATGACAGACACAAAAATATATGGGGGGGTTTTTAAGAAGTGAAGAACAGAACTAGAAATGGAGACTTAGTAGATACTGAAATAACTTGAGAGTTCACTCATCTGTATGTAACAGGCTACAGTTTGTTCTCTCAGTCTCTCTCCCTCTCCCCCTCCCTCTATAATATTCTATGTAAATTGTCTTCAACTTACTCTAGGATTCTGCTGCCTCATCTCTTATATATGGCTTAAGCTTGCCACAGCCTTTCAGTGTAGCACCTTATTCATTAATTAACTTTCTTAATTATATTAACTATATATTCTCCTCAAGAGGAATTTGGCCCAGGTTATTTTCTCATATGTAATCACTGGTATAAATCATGGGCTGGCTAACTCTAGGCTCACATCTGATCCAAACAGCTGTGGTCAGCATGGCAAGCAGCAGGGGAAGGGCAGAAAGGGTGACATTTCTGGTACAGAGGGACACACAAACAGTCACATACACACTCAAAATCCTGGAAATCACTTAGTTGTCCCAATAATAGCAAACTGGCTAATAAATTTAGGTAGGGGAAAGAAACATGCACAGTATACTGCAAAATGGAAAATAGTTATATGATCCCAATGGAAAAAAATACAAACGGTTAATTATAGTTGTTCTTAATTATCTTCTTGGTGACTTTGTATTTTCTAAAATGTTTATAACAAACATAGATTTCTCTGATAATTAGAAATTAGTGGCCACTTACTTTGCATAATGATTTTTAATTTTTTTTCATTTTACTTTATAAGAAAATATTTTGATTACCTTTCCAACATCACATTTTGTGCCTTCATTTACCATTCCTGGATCTGGAACATCTGATCCTAGCTGGAAATCCACACCCCAACATTTTGTGCCTCGGCTAGGTGTCTGAATAATAGCAGGCACAATTCCAAATACAGGCATTTCTTGCACATTCTCACACTGAAGCTTTCCACACAAAGCATTCCTATAAAATGAAATAAATAATATGAATATAAAATAAAACCATATATATAAAAAAGAAAAATCACATGTTACATTGTATGTGCAAAATGTTTGCTGCTATTTGGCTGAAGGGAATCTGAAAAAAGAAAATATATGAGAGCAATAGAGGTCAAAACAGCTCTTTATAGTGAAGAAATGAAGAGCTAAATGGATGCAAATTATTAGGGAACCAGCTGGTACTAATGCACCTTCTTTTCCCATTCCTAAACCCTTTTCACTACCTACCTAGAGCTTAAAATTGTCTACTAAAGTTGTTTACAAATATGATTTTATAAATGCTACTACACAGGAAATATAGCAATACAAAATACAATCATTTTTCATGAAACAAGGAAGCTCCCTTCTAAACATGTTCTAAGGGTTAGGAATATGTCTCAGAGGTAAGGCACTTGCCTAGCATGTTCAAGGCCACGGGTTCAATCCCCGGCATTAAAACATACACACATATTCCAGTTTGCCTCACTGCCACTTGAAGCAATATCAAAATTCAATCATAGCTTCTTAAAGAGTTACAGTAAGGATTATATTTTGTAATATAAGTAAGAAAGGACCCTAGCCCTCATTGCCTGGCTAGCTCTTAGTTTGTTACCTAGAGACTCAATGCATTAACTCATTAATTCACTAATTAAACATTAGGACTCTATAAAGGCTTCCTGACTGAAATGTCTCTAAGGTCACGTGAGATAAATGCCTTTTCTACATCATCTGTGTTATTGTTTAGATCTACAATGTCTCCCCAAAATCTCACGTATTTAGAGATGGGGCTTTTAGAAGGTGATTGGATCAGGGAGTGCTATACTCATCAGTGGACTGATCTATTGATGAGTTTATAGCTAACTGTACTGTTAAGAGGAAGGGTCTGGTTGGAAGAGGTGTGTCACTAGAGGCATCTCTTTCTGCTTCCTAGCTGCCAAGAAGTGCATAGCTTTCCTCCACTATGCCCTTCCATCATGTTTTTGCCTTAGAGCCAGCTGACCGTAAACTGAATCCCCTAAATTGTACGCCAAATTAAATCTCTCCTCTTTTAATGTGTGTGTGTGTGTGTGTGTGTGTGTGTGTGTGAAATAGTATGTCTCAGTAACTAGAAAGATAACTACCACAAAAATTGGTACCAGAGAAGTGGGATCATTGGTATGACTTCCTAACCATAAGGTGTGGAAGCCTTTGGAACTGGTTTGTGGAAAGGGTTCAGAAAGTTTTGAAGACACAGGTTAGAGAAGCCCTACAATGTTATAAACCGAGCTTAATAGAAGATTCTAGTTGAAGCTCAGAGACCAGAATGCTGATCAGAATGTGGACAGTAAAGGCCAGGGTCAGGAAGTTTCCAGTGGAAACAAAGACTCCACTGGCAGTTGCACGAGGAACTATGTGTGTTACACTCTGGCAGAAAATTTATCTACATTTTACCCATGTCCTGAGACTTTGAGGAGACCAAGATTAAGAGTAGTGGACTAATTAATCTGGCAAGGAAAATTTTAAGGTGCCCCAACAGGCCACTGTGGTACAGGTACTGCTAGATGCGTTTTGCCTCACTGGGGTCAAAAGACAGAGTAGAAAATTTTGAAAACTTAAATTTCAACCAAGAAGAAATCATGTATAAAATTGGGGGGCAAAAGAGGTATGACTACTTAAGAAATCAGCACCATTTTTTTTTTTTTTAAAAAAGGAACCAAGTATTGTGTACGGGGACAAGAAAGATGCCTTGAGGGCATCCCAGAAATCAGCAAGAAGGAAATAAAACAAAAATTTAAGGAAATATCTCTGGAAGGTAAAACTATATATGATTTCTTTCTCTAGACTTTCTTACATTTTATGCATTTTCTATGACAAGGATGATAAAGATGACAATGATGATAACAACAACAACAAAGATTACATTAAACCAGGTACTGTTTGTTCCTTTTTTTTGCCAAGTATTTTAGAGCTTTAATGAAGTATTGCATCGATGTAATTAGCTCTTACCTACCCCAAAACACCATATATATGTTTATATGCATATGTATATATATATATATATATTTTTTTTTTTTAATTTTACCTTCACCAGAGTTCTTTTTTTCTGGCTAGATGCCAGAAAGATTAACCAATGCTGGCTTTCTGTATAAGCAGTAATTTGGGTCTTTTGTTTCCTCCAGTATGACAGTGGCATTTTTATAGTTCACAAAAGGCAATATAAAGAAATACCTGAGTCACGCAGAACACACCGAATCAGTCCGCCCCCAGCAGCAATCCACTGGACACCCCCCTCCCCGCTCCTCTATACGGCCATCTGGTTCCACACTACAAAGACGCAGAGGACACTGGATCAAGAGACCACAGTACGGAGTCCCACCGCTCCTGCTCCCAGCCCAGAGGCAGGGGCTTCTGAGCCACCATCCCACTGCTCCTGGTCCAGAGGAAGGGGCTTCCCAGCCACCATCCCTCCCGCTGCTCCCAGCCCACAGGAAAGGGTGTTGGGGCCACCAACCCTACCGTTGTGCCCGGCCCCTGTCCCAC
>NW_004624780.1:4534944-4563600 GCF_000247695.1 Heterocephalus glaber
TAAGTTACTTCTTAGAAGTTGTCAAATTTATTTCAAAAAAGATTTTTGTAATATGCTTTCTATATCCTTTTAAATTCTGTAAAAACTGTGGTAATGTCTCCTAGATCTTGATATTGTAATTTAAAGAATGTATAACTGATACTGTGTAACAGGAAGAAAAGGTCTAAAAGAGCAGGGGAATTGGGAGGGGTAGGGGAAAGAAAAAAAGGGAAAGGAAAAAATATGAGAAGAGGAGAAAAATGCAAACAAGGTCTTTGCAAATAGGGAAGGTGGAGGCGGTGAAGGGAGGGCAAGGGAAGGGGAAAAAAAATAAGAACCAAGAGACTCATGTAATGGTACAAGATCCCAATGATGAATGTAACTGTACTGTATACTTAAAATGTACCAATAAAGTTAATGGGGAAAAAAATAAAAATAAAAAAAAAATAAATGTGTCAATGGAATTTATAGTTGTTAGGAAAGGTGATAATCACACAAAGATAGTCACATAAAACTGGCAAAGCCTGCAGAAGAATTTTCCAGAGATGAGGAAAATCTAGTAATAATAAAAGGGTCAATTCATCAAGACATAATCCTAAATGTGTAAGTAAATAATAACAAATTCAAAATCTGCAGCAAAAAAAGAGAACTACAAAGAAAACATCAAAGTCACAATCATAGCTAGAGAGTCTAATATACCTCTCATAAATGGAAGGAACAGATAAAACACACCCCTTCTTAAAGAAGAAAAAGTGACAATTAATGTAACACTTATAAAATAACACATTCAACAACTTCAGGATGTACTTTGATTTCAACTGCATATGGAACATTCACCTGGATAAACCAAACGCTGGGCAACAACGCATATCTCAATAAATCCCAAAGAGCTAAAATCACATACAGTATGTTCTCAATAGTATTAAACTAGAAAACAAAATCAAACAGATAATAAGAACATTCCCAACTATTTGAAAAATAAGCAATACATTTTCAATAATCCAGTCAAAGAAGAAATCACAATGTAAATTAGAAAACACTGTATTTGGAAATGAACAATAATGAAAATACAACTTATCAAATTCTGTGAGAAACAGGCACGCAGCTTAAAAACACCCATGAGAGGGCTGGGGATTTAGCTCAGTGGTGCCTGTGCCTGCCTCACAAGCGCAAGGTGCCAAGTTCGATCCCAGTGGCAAAAAAAAAAAAAAAAAAAACTGTGAGAAATGATAGAGAAGTGCTATACAATAAGACCGGCCCTTGCCTTGCCTCCATTTTTTGTTCACAGAATGTTTTGTTTTGGAAATGTCAGTTTGTGTTGCTGGGGTCCTACCCAATGTATTAAAATAGTTTGTGACTGCTTGAACTGTGTGATCTTTCACGAATGTTCTGTTAAGCTCTGCCCCCTCACAAGAAGGTTCTGTTCCCACTTGACACCATCAATTATTCATTCCAATCCTCATCCACACTTTCGGTTTCTCACACCAGAGAAACCATTTGGTATTTTACACACAGGTGTTCCGTTTATTTCACTTAAGAGTATGGCCTCAATATGCATCCACCCAGCTACAAATGTCTCTAGTTTGTCATTCTTTATGGCTGAGCAGTACTCCACTTTACAAAAAAACCATATCTTCTTCATCCAGTCTCCAGCCAATGGGCACCTGGGCCATTTCCAAGCTTCAGCCATTACAAACTGTGCCGCTATAAACATGTATCACTGTGGTATGATTCTTCCAATTCCTTTGGGAAGATACCCAGCAGAGGAACAGCTGGGTCAAAGGGGACCTCCAATCCTAGTCCCTTGAGGCATCTCCATACTGATTTCCACAGTGGTTGCACCAGACTTCACTCTCACCAACAATGGAGAAGGGTTCCCTTTTCCCCACAACCCCACCAACATTTGTTATTGATTTCCTGATAGTAGCCATTCTTTCTGTAACTCAACCCCTCTGCTTCACTGAGCAGGCTCAAGCAACATGTGTTTCAGGAATGTTCTGTAACTCTCCCCCTTTGCTTCAGTGAGCATGCTCACCTACCCTGTAGATCCCTATATAAGGAGGCTCTCATTTCTGGTAGAGCACTCAGACTGCTCTGAGACCGCCAGGGCTCACTGATGTAATAGTTTTTTTTCTCCACCTCTTCAACTGACCATCGGATTTTCAAGTCTTCAAATTACGAGAGCTGTGACCCAGAGCTGTGGCACTTGGCTGCAATACTGAGCTGTAACACTTGGCTATAGCACTGAGCTGCTCTGCTCTGCCGCAAGAGAAGGATCTCTGATCCTTCAAGAAGCCATACATGAACTGAAATCTGGAAGGTGAACAGAATTAACCAGGCTAAGAAGCAACAGCAGTGCAGAGGCTATGGCTGAAAGATCCATGTAGGCCGGAATGGCTGACGTACTACACAGAGGCGGCAAGTACAAAAGTAAGTAAAATTATGTGTGTGGGGGGTCGGGGGGGTAAAGGGCATTCTACACAAACAGTCAACATTTCTGAATGATATTGAAAGGTCAAGCAGCATAGATTTTAAAATGCCTGTTGGATTTGTGACCTGGAAGTCACTGTTGCTATTTCTTAGCAAACACTGTCTCACTACAGTTGCTTAGGCTAACTGGTAGCTTAGGAGGCAGAGATGGGAGAAACAATACACAGTATTACAAAGAATTCCAATTACTTAAAATGTCAGCACAAGTACCTGTAGTACACAGAAAAAAAAAGGGACAAATACACTGAAATCACTGACTACATACGGACTGAGATAACAGATGACTTTTTTCTCATTTATAATTTTTAGTATTATTATAGTTTTAACAATAAGGAAATATTAGTTATAGAAATAAAAAATGTTTTACTTCATCATTTCTAAGTTACACAGAGTCAGACAAAACAGTGAAGTCCAGAAGTAATTCTACAAGTACCTTTACCTTGGGACTTAGTAATATATTTTATTGAAAGGAAGAGTATTTAGTTGGGGTTCTTACTGTAGATTAAGGAGAAACAAAGTAAGATTCTAAAACTCACTAAATTTGAGAAAGTTGATGACTAAAGGGATGAAATATTTTGGTTTCATTCCTAAACTTTTGTTGTAAAATCTAAGTTTGAAAACTTAGGTAATTAAAGGAATAAAAAGCCAGCAGTCACAAAAGACCTTAGAGATGACTGGTCTTATAATCTTTCACAATCCTCTATGACCTCACCTCCACTTACCCAGTGGCACACTTCTTGTATTCATTCCCAGAGAAACCACAATTGCCAAATCTGTCACCTTTAGAATTCACTTCAATGAAGCAATCTCTTGGGGCAGCCTTGGCTTCTGTAACGTTGAACATTTAAAAGAGAAAAAAGTTATGGCAATTTAACTGAGAAACTAAAGTACACCTACCATAGTCCCTAAACCTAGATGAAGTGCCTCCACAACTCTGAAAAGGTTTCAGATCTTAAATATAAAACATTTTTGTTCCATATTTCATATGAAACAAAAAATGTAAAAATAAGCCAGGTTTGTTGGTGCACACCTGTAATCCCAGCACTCTGGGAGGCTAAGGCAAGAGACCTCAAGTTTGAGCCCAGGTTGGACAATTTAGCAAGACCCTATCTCAAACCAGTAAGTAAAATAATGGGCTCCAGATGTACCTCAGTGTGAAGGCCCTTGGTTCAATCCCCAGTACCTCAAAAAACAAATTATGTATAACTTAATTTTTTCACCTAAGTGTAAATGCCTAAAAATATTTTATTGGAAATATTTTCAAGCCAAAATGCCAATAGTTTCTCTTTAATAAAGGAAACTCACTTGCCTACTTACACATCCAACACTGTGCTGCTTAGTTTTAAGGAAAATGAATGTGGGGTGAAGAGATACAGCAAAAAAATTAAAAATTAAAAAATTAAAAAGAGGCAGAAGATCAAATAAGATGAAAATGAATACAGAAGACCTGCACAGGATAAATGACACATGGCACTATCCCCAGCCAAACCCTTATAAGATCAGAAATAGTGATTAAAAACTTCAGATGATATACAAAGTACCTACAGTTAACGTAGTCCTGGGGTTTTTTCTGCAAACATTTATGAAGGTAATATCTTTGTCAAATAATAGTATGTGCCTTATTTAAAACCCTACCTATAATTACTCTTTTATTCTGGAATAACTTCCCTATTCCTCCATAAACACTTCAAAAGCTCACAGATCTCCCCACTCTATCTCATGACCTGATTTACATAAGTCTCATTTACTTCTTAGTTGGCCTTTCTTCAGTTCCCCATAAGATAAGGGGTACAACAGAAAATAGAGACAGTAGAAATATGGTATGAAAATCAACTTCAGCTTCATAGAAACCCAACATTGTAAGCATGACTAATCATCTTACCTAAACAAAAGAAATAATAACAGAAGAAGTATGGGTTGACCCAACCTAGCTACCTACTTACCTACCTTCCTCCCACTCTTCATTCATTAAATATATATTAACCACCTTCGAAGCATTTCACACCTCAATAAGGTAACAGTTTCCCATTAGCTTTCTGGAGGAAAATCCCTTTTATTACTAACTGTATGGGGTTTTTCTCAATTAAAGATAAGCATTGACAAACATGCAGCACCCATATATTTCATAAAGTTGAACATGTTGTTGCGGCTGTTCCTAATGACCCAAGATTTTTTTTAAAAGGCCTTGAAGATGGGGAGATAGAACTCTGGAATAGTTCTGGCACAAACCACCAAGAGCCAATTATCAAACACAGCATTTGCCTTAACCTGAAAAGCAGCCGCACCATGCAGAGCACCCCTGTTAGCATCACAGCCAGCTCAGTGTGTGATCAACATATAGCTTGTGAAAGGTGATGCTGTGCCTCAATACAACTCCAAGGTTCTTATCAGAAGGACAACAACCAGCTGCCTGAATCCTTTCTCTGAACCTCAAAGCTATTCTCCACAATGGGGCCGAGGATTAAGTTCGGTGGTTCCACCACCTGCTTCATAAGCACGAGGTCCTGAGTTCGATCCCCAGTACCAAAAAAAAACACCTATTCTCCACAATGTAGCTAGAGAAATTCCAAAGCAAATCTGATCATGGCATTTACACACTTAAAACCTATGTTTGTCCACTATCTGGGGCAGAAAAATCTTAATCTGAAATCCATGAGTCCACCAGTGGGAGCAAGATCTTTTAAATGGCAATAATCCAGTTTGTCTTGGCACTATTAATGTTGCTGATTTTGTTACTATTGCCAAGGTGGCATAGTTGTTGCTGTTAACTGCTTTTCTCTGCATGCCAATATCTGAATTGCCTTTGTGTCTATTATTATTATTCTATTAATTTCCTTTTATTCCTACCTTGTAAATATATATCTTATATTAAATCTGTTTCTCTAGTGAGCACTGACTGGCACAGCCCTCCTGATGGGGTTAATGCCACTGCACAAGGGTGAGTTTGGCCCATTAGTCTCTTTTCCTTCCTCCTTTCACCATGTGATGACACAAAATGAAAGCCCTCACCAAATGCTAGCACCTCAGTCTAGGACTTGCCAGCCTCCCAAACTGTAAGCCAATAAGTTCTGTTCATTATAATTTACCCACACTGTGGTGTATTCTGAGAGCAACACAAAACAGACTACGACAAAATCGCAGAATAGCGATCAAACAGCAAAATACAGCTTCTATAGTATCTGGAATTGAGATACCGTACCTAAAAAACAACCTGGGGAAGAGCAAAAAAGATCTCCGGGAATATCAAGAAGGAGCTGATGAGAAAACTAGAAACAACAGAGAACTGGAGAAACAGAGAACAATGCAAAAAAAAAGACCAAAGCAATCTGGAAAGTGTACCCTAGCTCCTGGGGAGGGGACCTGTTTTAGAAAACACAGGGTAAGCAGGGAGACCTCAATTCTAGGGAAAAACAAGCTGAACCAGCAGCACTAGCAGCAAGAAAAGCTGATGGTTATTGTAAACTGTAAAAACAGTGTGGGGTTTTACTCTGAAAGTGGCTCCTTCTGCATGGCAGGGAAGAGTTGGAAAAGAAATCCAGTGCAGCACCTACCATATTTGAGAGATTTTAATCAAGAGGCATTTTGAGACAGGGTTAATTACTTAAATCTGGGCCACAGAAAAACTATGAAACTATGTCACCTCCCAGCAGGGCAGGAATCAGCATTGGCACATGAAAACATGAGTGTGAAAACAAAACAGGTCTTCTCAGTGACTCACTATCCTTCCCCTAGATTTGTTGGATTCTAAGACTACAGACCCTGGAGAAAAAAACACTACTTCAAAAACAGAGAGGAATTATTTTTGGCCTCAACTTTTTTTGTTCCTTCATTGGTTCTGGGGGGCTTGTCCCCGCCCCCCTCCTTCATTTCATATTTTTCTCTCCTTTCCTTTAAAATTTTTTCTCTTTTTTTATTTTGCTGTTTTTTTCTCATTAGTTCTTTTCTGTCATTATTCTATTAATTTCCTTTTATTCCTTAATGAGATGCTTTATCTCACTTTTCTCTCCTCCTGTTCATCTTCCATTGCTTAATTTCTCAAATTTTACTTCCATTCTCCTGTTCCCCACCCCCTCCATCTTTACTAGTATAAACATTAAGCTTTATTTATCTTTAGATAGTTAACTCTATGGTATTACTATTGAAGACTTTTCTATTGCTAGTGGGGGTATAGTTGCTGCATTTAGTAGATATTTACTATATGTCAGATTTTGGTTTGTCTTAGTGTTTATACTAAATTGTAGATCTCTTTTCTATAGTTAAGAGGGGTATATTACTGGTTCTTCTTTTTTGTGTGTGTGTGGTACCGGGGTTTGAACTTGGGTCCTTGCGCTTGCGCAGCAGGCAGCGAAACCACTGAGCTAAATCCCCGGCCCTATTACTGGTTCTTATGGTATGTCAATAATCCAGTTTGTCTTGGCACTATTACTGTTGCTGATTTTGTTACTATTGCCAAGGTGGCATAGTTGTTGCTGTTAACTGCTTTTCTCTGCATGCCAATATCTGAATTGCCTTTGTGTCATTTAACAATACTTTTGGGGGCTGGGGATTTAGTTCAGTGGTTCTGCCGCCTGATGCGCAAGCGCAAGGGGCCAAGTTCAATCCCTGGTACCAAAAAAAAAAAACAATACTTCTGGCCTGGCCAGGGATTTAGCTCAGTGGTACCATGCCTGCCTCGCAAGCACAAGGTCCTGAGTTCAATCCCCAGTACGCAAAATAAAAAAATAAATAAATAAATGTAACAATACTTCTAGCCATTCCGTAGTACTGGGTGTTGTGGGAATTACACTTCATCTTCCACTCCCAAATTAACAGAGGTAGGCAGATCTTGAGACAGAGCCAAAAGCCTATTGTTAGCCAGGAAAAGCAGACAGTAACTAAAAAAATCTCCACACTAGCAACGAACTCTTTCCACTATAATCAACCTTCAAACCTCAGCATGTGCACGCGCACGCGCGCGCGCACACACACACACACGCACAAAACAAACCAACAACAATAGACACATGAGAAGACAAGGCAACAAAGTGCCTCCAAAAACTTCCAAACCCCCCAAAACTGACCCTTGGGGCACTGAGGGGAAGGAAATCAAAAGCCACAAAGTTGAATTATTCCAAATGATGAAAGGAGATTTTAAAAGATCAATAAGGTGTTCAGTGAGCTCAAAGAACCTAACTAAACAGATAATGGATTTAATAAAACAATCAGTGAGTTTACAAAAGACACTAATAAAAAGCTATCTGAGCTTAAAAAAATAATACAAAACATGAATGACCAGTCTGGCAAAGAATTAGAGTCCATGAAAAACACGAAGCTATTAAAAATTCTATTGAAAGTATGGGCAGCAGAAGTGACCAATATAAAAAGTGTCACAGTTAGAAAATAGAGATGAAGCCATTGACCATATACTCAGAGATGGCTTAAAAACAAGAGAACATGAAAAATGGATCCAACAGCTGCTAGATGATGCAAAGAAGACTAAGATGATGCAATCTGAGCCTAAGTAAGAATCAGTGAAAAATCAGAAGACAGCACAGGAGAAAAAAAAAAAACCTGTTTACAGAAATAATAGCAGAAAACTTTCCAAATACAGGGAAAATCTCACACAGAATACGTGAGGCATACAGAATCCCAAATAACCATGATCAGAAAGGAACTTCTCCAGGAAACATTACAGTCAAAAATCCCAGAAGTCCAAAACAATAAGAAAATCTTAACCTTTTAATGCCTAGTGATCCATTTTTGGAATGTCCATAATAGTGGAACGTAATGAAATGTGTTCTCTTCAAATTCTTGTTCCTTCAGTCTTTTTGGTAACATATATGAATTTTATACAAAAATACGAAAAATTCAATATTTGGCATAAACAGGTTAAAAACTGTTAGAGAAAAGCAATAAACCACTTATAAAGGTAAACCCATTGGAATTACAGTAGATTTCTCAACACAAACCTTAAAGTCCAGGAGAGCTTGGAGTGAAGTATTTCAGGCCCTGAAAGAAAATACCTTCCAACCCAGACTGGTATATACTTCCAAAGTATCTTTCAACAATGATAGAGAAATAAGGTATTTCCATGACAAAGAGGACCTTAAGAAATTCAGGACCATCAAACCAACCCTCCAAAAAATTCCCAAGCCTATCCTAGAAAGAGACAATGAAGCCAACAATACTAAAATGTTTAATGGATGAACACACCATGCAGGGGAAGCAGTTAAGCAGAAGGGGAAAAAAAGGGAATGAGCAACAGAGATTACTGTATTACTCTGGTTACAGATTTGCTGTCCCTACATACAATGCTTCTGCCAAAACTATCTGGTCCTTTGGAATTCCTAATTCACCACGTGTTCTTCCACACACCCTTGCTTCTGATCAAAGAACTCACTCCACAGCAAATGAAGAGTGGCAATGGGCCTACGTGCATGGAATGCACGGTTCTCACCATGCTCCTCACTATCCTGAAACAGCTGCCTTGTTGGACCACTGGAAATGCCTTTGGCAGACTCAGTTACAGCACCAGCTAGATGGTTATACCTTGAAGGGCTGGGACAAGGTTCCCCAGAAGGCTACATATTCTCTGAATCTCTTCCAACAAATGATGCTGATTTTCACATAATGAGGATTCAGGGTAAAGTCAGCAAGGGGTGGAAGTGAGAGTGGCATCTCTCATCGTTACTCCTAGTGACCCACCAGAAAAACTGTGTTTCCTATTCCCATGACTCTACATTCTGCTAGCTTAGAGGTTTTAGTTTGAAAGAGAAGAATTCACCACCAGAAGCCACAACAATGATTGCATTGAATTGAAGTTAAGCCAGTCACACAGCCACACTGGACTCATGCTTCTGAATCAATAGGCAAAGAAGGCAATTACTGTGCTGGCTGGGATGCCTAATCTGACTACCAAAGCAAAACTGGACCACTGCTCGACAATGGAGATAAAGAAGAGCACATCAGGAGTACAGTTACAGTTTATATCTAGATGTCTCCCTGAACCCTCATCCAATCACAGCTGGGGCTTTTTGGAAGTGATAAGATCATGTGGGCACTGTACTCATTGGGTTAGTCCATTAACAAGTTAATAACTAAATGTGCTGTTAGGAGCTGGGGCCTGGATAGAAGAGCCAGATCACTGGGGATGGGACCTGAAAGGGCATATTTTCCTCCCCTGATCCACCCTTCTCCCTCTCAGATTCTGGCTGCCATAAGGTTAGCAGCTTTTCATTCACCATGGCCCCTCTGTCATGCTGTTTCTCCTTTGGAACCATTGACCTTGGAGTGAAACATAAGCCAAAATAAACCTCTCTTCCTTTAACTTGCTGTGTCAAGTATTAAGTCCCAGGAATGAGAAAGTGACTAAGACATCCCTTATGGCAACTCATAATTACCACATTCTGCCATTAAGGTCAATGAAAACTTCAACAACAAATGCAAGCTACTAATGGCCCAGATCCTTTAGAAATGGAAGGTCTGGTCACCCTTTTAGGTCAAGAATCATGACCAGCTGAGGTACTTAGTGAAGGTAAAAGAATACAGAAAGGACCAAAGTAAATGAGAGGCATGACCATATAAGCCATTACAGAAATGGGGAGTGACATTACATTAGTACATTTTTATTTTGTCAGGAATATAATCATGATAAAATGCATCTTTGTCTCCCCTCTTGTCCCTTTATCATGTAATAATAGATCCACTGATCGTATATCTGTCAGGGCAATTTTGGATTTAATTCAGTAGAATAAGTAAAGCAGATTGTCCTAATGTGCAGGCCTCATTCAATCAGTTTTAAGCCTAAAGAAGAAAAAAGCTAACCTCCTTCCAGTAGGAAGAAATTCTTCTGCAGACTAAGACGTCAGCACTCTTCCTGACACTGAAATTAAACTGAAACACCAGCTCCTCCTGGCACATGAACCTGCCAGCCTTCCCAATGGAACTACACAATTAGCCTTAATGGTTCTAAGGAATTCAGGTTCAGATTCAGATTCAGATTCAAACTAAACCATTGCTTCTCTTTGGCCTCAAGCTTGCCAACTCACTCTGCAGTACTGGTACTTAGCCTCCACAATTGCATGAACCAATTCATACTGTGAGTGTGTGTGCGCGCGTGCGTGTGTGTGTGTGTGTGTACACACAGATATTGATTCTGCTTCTCTGGAGAACCCTGACTAGTGTAGTGCACCACTGGCTAAAACTGAAGAGAAACAGGAAATATTTAGACTTCTTCAGACACAGTGTAATTAGTAGAAACTGAAGCCTCTAACTACCCCAAGGCAAAATAATTTGCAGTTCAATTAGTGCTAAGAGGGGGAGAAGGGGAGAGAGGGAGAGGGAGAGAGGGGGAGAGAAAGAGAGAAAGAGAGAAAGAGAGAGAAAGAGAGAGAGGCACAAATTCTAGAAAAAAACAAAAGGTAGAAAAGCAATTGTAACTTACTACATACTTCCATTGTGAACAGTGTGAACATGGCTACTATACAATAAACAGACAACACTGCTTAGCTAAAACTAAAATTAATCCATATTAGAAGGATGGAGAATGGGAAATGAACATAGGTATAATGGGAGTTGTCAAGGGTTGAAGGAAGACCAAAAATGAAATCTCCTCTTTCATAAAAATAAAAAAGCACCATTACCAAATGAAGAGATTATCTAAGGACCTGGAGAAAGTCACAGAAACTCAGCTACAAAAGGTAAAAGTTGTTACCTCAAAGGATGAAGATGATGGGTAGAAACAGGCTTTAATTTTCATAATAAACCTTATAGAATAATTCAGTTTTTTAAATCTCTGGTGTACCTCTGAAAAAAATAAAAACTTTTAAAGAAAAAAACATGAAAAAATAAAAACAGATTCTAACTATGCATCAGTAGGAAAATGGTTAAGCCATGGTCCATTTAGCTAATGGAATACCCTAAATACTATGATAAAAATGATTAAAATACATGGACCTCAAGAACATTCTGAAGGAATGATGCAAATAGCAAACCCAAGTATACAACTTCATATTATTAAAACTAGAAAATGAGGGCTAGGGTGTAGTTCAGTGATACATCACTGGCCTAGCATGCACAAGGTCCTGGATTTGATCCCCAGCACCATTAAAAAAAAAAACAAAAAAACCCTAGCAAACAATGCTCTGTGTATTTTACACACAAAGACAGAGATAATTATAGAAAGCAAAAGTAAAAACAATTAATTAAATTTGGGTCTTATTAAAATTCATAACGATTGCCACTAGAAAAAGAAGGAAGATATTATAAGAAAATAGAAATAAGAACTTGTTATCAGTAATGTTGTATTTCCCTTCTTTAAAAGTTTAAGGAAAATGAAATCAAAGCAGTCAATTATAAATATCTTACTTGAACCAAAGATGACTTGACATTGAGCATCATAGTACTGGCACATGCCATTGTAACAATATGCCTTGTTATTCTGGCAAGGATATCCATTCTGAATAAAAACATCTGGCTGGCAGAACTGAGAAGAACCATTGCAATACTCTGGAACATCACATTCATTAGTTTTTCCTCGGCATAAAGAACCTCCTGGAAGGAACTAGGGCAAAAAAATTCAAATTAAATAGGAATATATGGACAATTTCTACAAATTTCACAAATTTGAGACCACAGCATTTTTATAACAATAAAGGGTTTTGCCAACAACAAAAAATTAAATAAGGCATATAAAAATGAACAAAGGCCAATAATAAGCAATTCATAAACATAGAAAATGAAAAACTGTAACTTCATTGGTAACCAAAAGAAATGCAAATTGAATAAAAATGCAAGAACATTTTACACTATTGTACTAACTAGAATTACAGGACTTGCTACTAACCAACATTAGCATAAAGAAAAATATTTGACAGAAGTATAGACTGGTACGTTTGCAGAAGATTTACAAAATGTGTACCAAAAATTTGAATATGCATATTCTTACTCAATGATTTCTCTTATAAGCAATAACTGGAAACAAACTAAATGTCCACTAGCAGTTAGCTAGATACATTATGGTACAGCCACCCAAAGGAATAGTAATTATATAACCATGTAGAACTACAAGACTCGAGAAAAGTCTGAATCTTACGGAAGAGAATAAGTAATGAAAATATTCGTACTGTATCTGTATCCATTTACAAAGAATCATACACTTGTACCCTTATATTTGTATGAAAAAAAGTGACTAGCAAATTATCAACACTGGCTACTTGATGAGTATAAAATGATAGTCTTTCGTTTTCTATACTTTGGCATTGTTGAATTATTTTTAACAATCATAAATTACTTTAAATTCTTTAAAAAATTGTTTCAACTTGGGAAAAAGTGAATAGACCATTTATCATAAAAGAATATGCTTTGAAATTGCAAATAAGTGCCATAAAATTTGTTCCTATAATCATATAGTGAAAATAGTCTTTTCTTAGCGTTTTCAGGAAACAAATTTTGATATATACATTTTTCTTTTTCTACTTTTTTGTTCCTAAATAAGGAAGAATTCTTACTTGGCAGTCTTTACAACAGTCGCCATATGCACACTCAGCAAATGATTTAAGCTTGCAAGTACTTCCTTCACAGCAAGGGTCCAATTCACATTCCTGCAAACAGAAAATGACTGTGAATGTGACATTAATATACATTAATCAAACTCTTTTCTTATACCTAAAATCTGCTTTATTCTAACTTGGCTATCACAATTACTCTTTACCATCAATAACTGAACTTAAGGATTTATTAGTTACAAGTATTTAGGTCTCAACATATTTCAAGAGACTGGAATCAGAGCATGTGCCTCAGTCCACCATAATAAAATACCACAGACTGGATGGTCTACATGACAAAAATTTATTTTCTCACAGTTGTGGAGGCTGAAGTCCAAGAACAAGGTTCTCCCAAATTTGGATTCTGGTAAGATCTCTCTTCCTGGCCTGTAGAAGGCTACCTTCTCACGGTGTAAGGTACCTAGTGTCCCTCCTATTAAAGACACCAATCCTGTCAGTTCACAGTCCCACCTTCTGTTCTTATTTACCTTAGTTATCTTCTCAGCCATGAATTTTGGGGATACATAAATATTCAGTCCATAGCAGTATATTTAATGATCACAAACAATTAAGCATTCATGAAAGCATTTCTCTTCATGTTCAGAATCCAGTTTTTCTGTTGGGTGGTTTTTCATCCTAGTGTCTACCTAGGGAGGTAGTGCTGGGGATCTATCCCAGCCCTGTGCATGCTAAAGCACATAACTCTATCATTAAGCTACATATGGCTTCTCTTACCACACTTCAGGCCATAATGATTCCACTTTGTCTCCAATATCCCACCTGCACAAATACCATCTCCCCTGGGTTAATACAGCAATATTAATAATCTGGTTTTTATATTGTGCTGTAGCTTGACACAATTGGGAAAAAACTTGAACAAGAGTACATGGGACTGTACTGTGTAAGTTTCTGTCAGCATATAATTATTTCATTTTTAAAGTGTTTTTAATTTTATGTTTTCTTATTAACATAATAATTATATATATATTTATTGGATACAGTGTGATTTTCAACACAAATTCAATGTATACTAATCAAATAAGGGTGATTAACATTTCCATCTCACAATAAAAATTTTAAAATAAATGACTTACAATCTATACTACCTTGCAACATATCAAAAACAGGAAGTCAAAAATGGATCAATGGACCAAAATGTAAAAGTTAAAACTATGAAACTTCTAAAAGAAAACTTTGTAACTTTAGAGTAGGTAGTTTTTAAATATAACAACAAAAGCACAATCCATAAAAGCACAAAATGATAAAATGGATTTCGTCAAAATGGAAATACTCTAACTCTTTAGACGATACTCTTAAGTTAAAGGCAAGCTACCATGTGGAGAAAATACTTACAAAATAAAATATCTGACAAAGTGCTTATTCCTGGAATATACAAAGTAATCTCAAAAATCATTTAAAACCCAATTTGAAAAACAGAGAAAGGAGTCAAACAGACACATCACAATATACACAGATAGCAAATGAACACATGAAAACATGCTCAGCATACTCGGGCCTTAGGAAAATGCAAATCAATACCTTAATGAGGCATTACTTCCCATCTAGCAGAATGGTTAAAATGAAAAAGACTGCATGTGAAGTACCAGTGAGGATATGAAAGAACTGGGCCTCTCACACATGGACAGTGGAAATGAAAATGGCATAAGCACTTTGGAAAAGACAGTGATATCTTGGTTGTCAAATGGCTCCAAGCTCAAACTTTCCACTACTCAAGATCGGAGTTTGAAAAAATACCTGCTCGGTGTTCTTAACTTTGCTCTAGTCAAATTGAATATCCGACTTGAAAAAATGTGTATGGGTAGTGAGTAGGTCCCGCTTCGCGGCTTGCTGCTGACACAAAGGGGTGACACCTCAGTCTAAGCACTGCTCTTGCCCAGACAACACACAGTGCTTGTGTTAGTTTGTAAAACATTCCTCATTGTGCTTATTTTTTTTTTTTTGCACTTTATTTGTGTAAAATATCGTAACCATAGCTTCAAAGAAAGTTAGCAATACCAGCAGTAAAGTGATAAAGTCAAAGAAATCATTGTAAAATTTGTTAAAGTCCTGGAAAAATGAATTTGTAAGTGTAATTTCTAGGCCTCAGAACCCATTATTTGGTTTTCCATTATTTCTTATGGGAAAAATATATTCAGTTCTTGAACTTTTCTGTGTTCAAACACAAATTTAGAATGAACTGAGTTCGACAACTGAGGTATTGCTGTAATTTGAAAGTTTCTCATACAACTATCATACGATCAAGTCACTCCACACCAAATTATTCACCTAAGAGAAGTGAAAACCTATGTCCACATAAAGACTGTACACAAAGAGCTTTATTTGTAATAGCTCAAAACTAAAAACAGCTCAAATACCCACCAAGAGACAAATACATAAACTTCAGCATATCCATAGTACTCAACAATAAACAACAGTAAGAGAAAGAACTATTGGCATAACTACAACTGCATGGATGAATCTCAAAATCAAAATACATAATAAAAGAAGCAAACCAAAAAAAAAGGTTTTCCTTCTATATAAAATTCTAGGAAATGAATACTAATAAAAGACAATCAATGCTTGCCTGAGGAAAATGGGGGAACAAGAAGAGGTGAGTAATACACTACTAAGAGGTATTGTCATTTGAAAATGAAAATATTAAAAATACCAATCACTTGGGTTATCATAGGAATTACACTCTAAAATATTTAGCAGAATTCCCTGACATGCATCAATTGTGTAATAACAGGCCAACACCGCTTCAGCAAGACACATACATACTGCCCTTCTTTAAAGTAAAGGCATCTAGTGAAGGCTAGGTGTGGTCAGGTAAGGAAGAAGATGCCCTTCTGGAAAAGACTGAGAGTACAGTAGGATTTACATGCAGTTAAACACATTTCCAAACACAATGCCTAGGAGAGCGAACTTCAGGAGGCCATTCTGAGAGGACGAGAGATGTGCATGGGTTTAGGGCAGTGTCAGTAAGAGGTCTGATAAAGTCAGTGGTGAGTAGGTAAACTAGAGATTAATAAAGGGAGAACAACATTTTGAGTAGTAAGAATTTTTATACTGAAGAACCCCAAAGGATGGGCCAGCCTTGATTTATTTTTCAAATGAGTGCAACTGCATAAATACTTCTGCAGTGGCATTTGCCAAAATATTTAATGCTTACAAATAAAGAGCCAAGTGAAAAATTAATTCATTTTTTAAAATAAATAAATAAGTTAATAACCGTAACAAAAATGGTAGAAGACGGGGAAAAAAGAAAACAGAAGAGAGAGCATATGTGGTTCATTCCTTGACTTCAGTTATATTCTGAGCAGAAGGAAATGACTAATTCCAGAAACACAGTCACACAGACAAAATAATTCTCATTTTGCCACTACAGATTATTTTAGCTCCTATGCCAGAGTTGCACAAAACCAGTAATTTTTTTTTCTAAATCTCACAATAATTTTACAAAGCAAAAATCAAAAATTAAACTGACCTTTGGAGTTCCACAGTCACATTCTTCTCCAGGGTCCACCAATTTATTACCACAGGAGGGCGCACTATAGGCTTCATCGGGCTTTGGAATATTAAGGAGGCAATTTCCTCCTTTATTTAAAGTTAACTTTTCAAAATCCTCTGCACTACAACTGCTGAAGTTTCTGGAACCTCTATAATAAATATTAAAAAAAAAGATCTTACATCATAATGACTGTTCATTTTTAAATGCTTAAGTCATGTCTTTAACCAAAAAGAATTAAATACTGCAAATGCTCAAAAATAAGCTAACAAAAGTTGATGGAAATTAGAATAACTATTCCTAATATAGAACATTAAAGCTACTATATAATGGTTCACAATTTTGGTTACATTATATTGTACCTCCATGAAAATATCTTCCAAACATATCACTTACACTGAAACACAAAATTGTAATTTTCAGGAAGAAACCACAAAAATTATCTAGTTCTACACAGAATTAAATTTTATTTATCTAACATAATAAAGGGACAAATATTAAAAACTAGCTATATCTTGTTCCTAATCTTTTCCCACTCTGCAGGATAACATTCTTATGTTCCCCACCCCCACTATCATTCATTGGGAGCTACAGAAAACATGTATGGGCAATTCCAGTACAGATGCATCATGGCCATTAAGATGCACACACACCTGTATGCCCTTGTTTTGGAAAACCCAAATCACATTAAACTTTCATCAGAGGGCTGGGTGTGGCAGTATACTCTTCCAGCACTCTTGAGTCTGAGCCAGCAGGATTCCAAGTTCCAGTCCTACCTAGACAATTCAGTGAGAGCTGGTCTCAAAACTAAAAAGGCTGGGGATGTAGCTTGGTACAAAAGCCCTGGGTTCAATTCCCAATACTACAAGGGGAAAAAAGTTTGAAGGGTATTCTCTTTTATTTATTTCTTCTTTTGTGGCTTGAGCATTTGGTACAATATTAAAAAAAAAAATGTCACAGTGAAACCCATTAATTTATATAGTCAATGTGTTAATTTTAATAAGGAAAAGAAGAACAAAATAAATGCTAAGGCTGATATCAAGGAGCTTTACCCTCAATGTTTTCTTGTAGGAGTTTCATGGTTTCATGTCTTACATCTGTTATCCATTTTGAGTTGATTTTGTGCGTGTGAGAACTGTGAAAAATATGGGTCCAGTTTCATTCTTTTGCATGTGGCAATTTAGTTTCCCCAGCACCTTTTACTGAAGAGACAATATTTTCTCCATTGTGCCCCCTTGATGCCCTTGTTGAAAATTAGTTCACTGTGCATGTTTGGGTTTATTTTTGAGCTCTCTTTTCTGTTCCACTTATCTATGTGTCTGTTTTTAAGCCAGTACCATATTGTTTTGACTACTACAGCTATAGTACCAAAAAGCTTCTGCACAGCAAAGGAAATAGCAAAATGCAAAGGCAGCCTACAGACTGGGAGATAATATTAGCAAACCATATACGGTAAGAGGCTAGTATCAAAAACTTGTAAACTCACAAAATTCAATAGCAGAAAAACAGAGAATACAATTTAAAAATGAGCAAAGGAGCTGAGCACATTGGGACATGCCCATAATCCCAGCTACTTGGTAGGCTGAGGCAGGAGGACAACCACTTCAACTTCAACAGGAGCAACTCTGAGAGACCTTGTCTCAAAAAAAAATAAAAATAAAAATGAAAGGGCTGAGGATATGGCTTAGTGGTAGAATGCTTTTCCAGCATGCACAAGCCCCTGGGTTCAAAATAAGAGCAAAGGACTTGAATATACATGTCTCAAACAAAGATGAACAAATGACCAACAGGTATATGAAACAATGCTCAGTATCACTAATCATCAGGGAAATGCAAACCAAAACCACAATGAGATCTCACCTTATACTGTTAGGATGGGTTTTAAACAAAACCTAAGGTAAGTGTGGGGAAGGGTGTGAAGAAAAGGAAACCCTTGTCCCCTGCTGGTGGGAATGTAGATTGGTGCACCTATTATGGAAATCATTATGAGATTCCTAGAGAAATTAAAAACAAAACTAGCATATGACTCAGCAATCTCTCTTCCAGACACATACACAAAGGAAACAAAATCAGTGCTCCACAAAGATATCTACACACCCATGTTCAGCATTATTCACAATAGCCAAGACATGGAAACAACCTAAGTATCAATTAATGAAAAATTTAATTGCTGTGTGTATGAAATAGCGTACAATACACACTCTCTCACCATGTTACTGCACTAGAAAGTACACGTATCCCTTTACTAATTGCTAGCTAGCCCTTGTATGTGAGGCCCACCATAAATCTTAGAGATAGCACCTTGGCAGAACAAAGGAAGGCCAAATGGGCTTACGCAAGAAACTGCCCACGGGCAATGGAGAGTGTCTACGGTCATATCAGGGGTCTGAAGGCCTGAAATAGTCAACCAAATTATAACAAATTTTGGGGGGGCTCCTTGTTGCTGCATAATAAAAGGGACTGAGAACAACATCTCGAGGATACCAGCTATAGACTCCCTGCCTTAAAACTCCTGCAAGGTAGCTGCCTCTCTCCCATTTCTCTTCCTTCTTTCAAATAAAGTGATTTTGTTCTTCCTTCTAAGTTTATATTTCTAATTCTTTATTAATGTAAGGTTACAGTTCCTGCTTGATCAAAGTATAACTGCTACACACATTCCCGGACGTGACACCTGGAAGAATCTCTTTTCCTTCAGTTGAGCGATGGCGCCAAGGAGTGAAAATTATGCTGCAGTACAGTCATTGAGGCAGCCACCTCTATCTCTGGCTGCTCTTTTGTACACCCAAAGAAATCTAAGAAACAATTCGTTTTTGCAAGATATTTTGCCCTGAATAGACATGATACACTCTTCTTTCCCAACAAGTTTCCAGGGAAGTAAATTGTTCTGGCTTCTGGCTCTTGGAATTAGCAATCTGCCTAAAACATTTTGATACTGCCAACTACTGTTTGACATGTCTTTGGATATGAGATGTTGAAAGATTTTTAATACATTGGCAGAAAAAGAGAGAAACATGAACAATTGACTCACTGTGAAAGAACATGCAAAGGCAAATTTTGATTCATGGAAAAAAAGATCTAGCACAAGGCTTATGACAATAACAGAGAGGCTTGTTTTCTGTAATCTTTTTCTTGCCACACTTAAGAATATTGTGAAGAAAGAAAAGAATATTGTGAAGAGAAGTCTTTTTGTGTACTATCAATCATCTGTTCATTCCAAACATATGTGTTCATCATCTGTTTATACAAGGCACGCCTATTGATCCAAGGGATATAACTGTGAACATAAAGCCAAAAACCCCTCCCCTGTGAAGGCTACATTCTAGGGAGAGAAGCAGACTCTAAACAAGAAAATGAGAATATGAGAAAGTGAGGAGTGCTATGGGGAACAAGGGAGGGAGCGAGGGCAATGGGCTGTTCAGGGAAGGAGTGATGATTTTAAAAAGCAATCGGGTCCGAGTTCGATTCCTGATACCAAAAAAAAAAAAAAAAAGCAATCGGGGAGGCACTTAAGTCTGTGACATTTTTAATCAAAACTGAATATATGTGATAGAGGAAAAATATAACTCCCACATGTTAGATGTCAAATGTGCCAAGTTCACAGTCCTACAACATCATGAAATAAAGTCACAAACCAAAGGGAGAAATTAGGAGCGTTTTATTGGAAATAAGGAGAGAGGAACAGCTCCTGAATTTCCAGAAGGGGTCCTGAATGGGGTGGCCACCAAGGCACCTTGTCAGGGGTAATTTATACAGCAAAGTCACAACATGGGTCAAACTACAATCGACCTACAGAATAACAAGTATAGCTGCTTAGCTAATATTGAGCCAATAGGGAAACAAGTCACATAACAAGGGTACATGGAAAGAACAAAGGCATTTTGGGGGAGGGATAGGTCCAGATGGTCTGGTCACCCACTACGGCATCTGATGCCTATTTGGACTTACTGGACCAGGTAGTGCTAATTATATAATCTTAAGTTATTGTTTATCTCCCAGGGAAGCATGTGGGCCTGGCCACTGCATTTTTATCTTGAGGCCTGGCCTTCTTCAGATTCACCTCCAGCCACAATTCTGAAGTCTTCATTTTTCTGCTAACTTCCTTGACAGGCTAGTCAGTCTCTGCTATCTTTTTCTATAAAGAGCTTTCAATAATATATAGGAAAAGAATATTACAGAGAGAAGGAATGAGAGGTGCAAAGAACTTAAAGTAGAAGCCCATGTGGCACGTGTGTTGAACAATAAGAAAGCCAGAGAGCTTGCAGCAGAGTGAGCCAGTAAGGGACTGAGTAAAGAGAGATACATTCAGCAAAGGGAAGAACAGAGGACTATAAAAATGTCTCTTTTTACTGTGAGTGAATTGGGGACACCGGGGTAGGGTGGGTAAACAATGGAAAGTATGGAAGAGGAGACACATTTCAGTAGGATTACTATGTTAAGCATGAAGATTGCAAGACAGCTCTTAGGGAAATCTACTCATCATGATGAATCAGAAATAACAGTGGAAGCAGGAAGAAGTGGTTAATTACTTATGATTTACAGGAATAGCCATTATGCAGAAGGAAAAAAAGAGAGAAGGCTGACCCCAAGGATGTGCTGAGACAGTAGAAGGAAGGAGTTACTTTTAACTAATATGGGGAAGATAGACTAGGTCAAGTTTATAAGGGGCAATAGAAATCTGAGACTATTAGACATCGAGTAAAAGTGTTGAACACATGGTATATAATCACCATTTGATAAACAATGAGGTTCCCGAACAGGGGCTTGTAAACATTCATTTCCTATTGCTGACCTTGGTAAGTATAGTGCCTGCCACACAGTACATACGCAATAATGTTCCCTATAAAAATGCATTAATTAGACAATAACCACAGGAGTTGTGTAGGTGTATATATATATTCCTACACTTAAGTCCTTGATTATAACCTGCACCAAATCTACTACTTTTGAACAGTAACTTCTGAAATGAGCATGTTACTTAGTTAAAATAATTTTCTCATCAACAATGCCTTAAATGTTTGATCCTAGAACAACCCACCAAAACAATCTATATATATATACAATAGTACCAAAAATTAGAAAACATAAGCACTTCTGGTTCTCTTCAGCAGATGGAGATATGAGCAAATATTTCCTGATATTGGACTTCTGCAATGCTTTGCAAGGCTTTGAAGGCAGCAGTAAAGATATTGTTCCACCAGCACCCCTGGCTGGCACCTGCAGTAAAAAGAAGGGTCTTTCTCCTGACATGTGACTGACAAGCAACTTCAGTACTCTTACTTTCTACTTATCACCTCTAGACTCTACAAACTGCATGATTTAAAACAACTCTTCCTCTTTTCTCACATGTAGGTTAGCTTTCCAAACCTCCTTCAAAAGGAGATTGACAATGACAGAAATCATCTACCAGGAAATGATTTTTAAAACCACAATAGAGAACGCATTACTTATATTATTATTCATTACTTCTGTGAGTAATCTGGGAATAACTAGAACATATTTCCACCACTACTATCCTGACCCTGACAACCTGGAATGAGGAAGTGCAATGGGAGGTGAGAAAAGCACACCTGACTATGAAAGGCTTTCTGATGGTGGTACTTAGGGGCAGTGTGAAGAAAGCCATTTCTCTAGAAAGGTACCTCCCAGGAAGAGCACTTCACACTCTCGGGAATCCAAGAGTGGCGCTTGAGGAAAAATTCTACTGGGCCCCCTGAAGTATCATAAATAATAAAATCATATCACAAAGTTAGATCCTTCATTTCATCAAACAGAACTGGCTGATTTAGACTGAGTTATTGGGAAGAAAATCAAACATCTCTATCACTTGTATCTAAGAAGGATCTAATAAGGAACATGAAATTAATATTTATTAAACTGTATGATAGGGAGGGTATGAAATTTGCACTCAAAAAAAGGATTTAATACTGTCCAAATTAAAGGTAATGTCACCTTCCTTTGGAAATTATTCCTACAAAAACATTCTTTAAATACAATGACATACACACTATCAAAACATAATATGAAGACAAAAGATACTATAAGAAAAAATAGAAAAAAGAGCAGCTTTAGCCCAATGAAGTCTTCTGACATTAAGATCATCATACAATAACCGTAAAAGATTTATGCTTGTTTGCTTAGAAAGAAAAATGACAATCTTGAAAATTTTGGCAAAAAAATAAAATCCACAAAACTAATGTATAAGATTTGATCAGAAATTAGACAAATGAACTACAGTAAGTAAAATTAAGAATTCAATGGATAGGTTTAACAGCAGACTAAATAAGATATATGATCAATGAACTGAAAGAAGTCAGAAGAAATTACCTAGAAAGAAACAGAAAATGATCGGCAATACATAACTAAGGATAAAAGTCAAAGGAGACACAGTGAAATCTTAAACACAGGTTATTAGAATCATAGAAGAGGGCCAGGAATTTAGCTCAGTGGTTCCGTTGCCTGCCTCGCAAGCACAAGGACCCAAGTTCAATCCCTGGTACCAAAAAAAAAAGAATCATAGAAGAAATACACCAAAGCATTATGTACAGAGGCAAATATGTGAAGAGGCAATATGTGAAGATATAATTACTTAGAATTTTTCACAAAGGATGAAAAATATCAAGCCATAAACATTAAAACATCAAAAACTCCTAAGCAGAATATGAATGCACATGTATGTGCATGTGCACATTTTATATACATTTCCATTTCTCAGCTTGAACATGATAGTGAAACTTTGGCAAATGGGAAAGGAACTAAGAGATGGAGGGAGAACAGGAGGAGGGGAAGGGGATATAAAAAGAATTAAGATGCATCATGTACATTACCAACTACCTATAGTGAATGTATTCATGATGTATCATGAATATGTACTAATAAAAATTAAATAGCAAAATAAAAAATGAAAAGAAAATAGCCAGAGCTAAATAGATAGATTCACTTTAGTGACATAACAGCCTAGTGTGTGACATCTCAAAAATAACCTAAGAGCCAAAGACAATGAAAAAAATACCAATGTCCTGGGGCAAGTGCGAGTCCCTGAGTTCAATTCCCGGTACAAAGAAAAAACTGGATCATTAGGGCATTGACCTCATAAATGGTATAATCCACTGAGTTCATAATTGAGTGGACTATCAGGAGGTAGTGGAAACTGCCGTGGTGGTAGAAACTGAAAGATGTAGGTTACTGGGGTCATGCCCTGGGAGAAGGTACCTTGTCCCCACCCCCTTCCTTGTACTCTGTCTCTCCTGCTCTGTTTCCTGGCCTCCATGAAGTTGAGTAACATTCTTCTACTGTATTTCTCCCTTCTCCCAGGCCTAAAAGCAATACAGCTGGTTACCATGAACTAAAACCTCCTGAAACCTTTGAACAGAATACCAAAATCTTTCCACCTTTAAGTTTATTTTCTCAAGTATTTTATCACAGCAATGGAAAGCTAATACAATGTGTGTGTGTGTGTGTGTGTGTGTGTGTGTGTGTAAATGACTGACTGATCTTTGACAAGGGAACCAAAAATACAACATTAGAAAAAGATACTCAAATCAATATAATGCTGCTGAGACAACTGCATATCCACAAGCAAAAAATGCAACTGGACCCTCAAACCATACACAAAAATTAACTGTTTTAAAGATATTGAGATCATAAGATCTGAAATTGTAAAACTTCTAGAAAGAAAGAAAAAACTCTAAGAAACTGAATTGGCAATGACTTCATGGATCTAACACCACAAGAGCAGACAACAAAGGCAAAGAGACAAAAGAGGCTACATCAAACAAAGTATCTTCAAAGCAAAGGAAACAATCAATAGCATGAAAAGGGAATAAAGGAAAATTGCAGACCACATATCTGGAAATAGGTTAATATCCAAAATGTGTAAGAAACTCCTACAACTCAAGAGCATAATAAGAATAGTAATAATAATAATTGCTCACTAAAAAAATTAGCAAAGAACTTGAGTAGACAATACGAAAGGCTACTAGGTATATGAAAGGCTGCTTTACATCACCAATCACTGAGGAAAGGCAGATCAAAGCTACAATGAAATATTAGCTCACACATAAGGAATACTATTATCAAAAACCAAAAGATAATGAGCATTGGTGAGGATGTGAAGAAATTAGAATCCTTATATATTCCCTTAAATTGTTGGTAGGGATGTAGAACAATGTAGAACTGTGGAAAATAACATGGATGTTCATTTACAAAATTAAAAGAACTACCTTATAAACTTGCAATCTTGCTTTTTGGTATATAAACCCAAAAGAATTGAAATCCAAATCTTGAAGAGATATCTCCACCCCCATATTTACTGTAGCAGTATTCGTAATAGTCAAGATATGAAAACAATCCCAATACCCATCCACAAGCGATAAAGATAATGTGGCATATATACAGAATCTGCCGAAAAATGTATACATCAGGAAAAGAAAAACTTGTCTAAAATATTAATATTAAACTACAGAGTCCACCCAAAAAAATGTATGCATACTTCAGGAAAAGAAAAATAATATGATGTTATTTCAACAGATAGTTCTGCGCTCACCTGGGGGACCCTAGAGGATGTCGTATATCGCAGAAATCCTACTACACTCTGACCCTTAGAGAAGAAATTGAAAATGCATGTGCAGCAATCTCAATGACCAAGCAGCAGTACATCATACTAATAAATGTCTAGAAGCTAATGGTTACCACTTTGAGCACCTCTTGTAATTGTAGAACCCAAATTGTAGAACTTGTATTAATCTCATAAAGTCTCAACAAATTTAGCATTAAAATACCTATACAAGTTTTTCTTTTCCTAAAGTGTATATACATTTTTTTGGCAGACTCTATATTCTATTGTATGATGGACATATACACACGGGTACATATGCAATGAAATACTATTCACCCTTTAAAAACAAACAAAATCATACCATTTACAACAATATGGATGAACTTGAGCCAATCTTAAAAGGATAAGTATGTGGCATAATTCTCAAAAGAGGTATCTAAAATAATCAAACTCACAGAAGCAAAGAATGAAATGGTGGTGGCCAGCAACTGGGGAAGAGAACATCAGGGAACTGCTGATCAGTAGATATAAAATTTCAGTCATGGAAGATATTCATAAATCTAAAGATCTGCTGTGGAACACTGTGCCTACAGAAAACCATACTGTACTATACAACTAAAAATCTTTAAGAGGGTAGAACTCACATTAAATGTTCTTTCCACAACAAAATTTTTAAATGTCAATTTTATGAGGTTTTTACTATGAATTTACTGATACATTTATTATGCATTTGAATACTGTACTTTCCCAAAACATATCAATAATCTTATACTGACAGCCTTCCTCAGGAACCTTCTTTCTCAAAATTTTCTTCACTATGATCACAAAATTATTCTCTCAAATTGATTTTGAATTTATTTTGCTGCATCCCAAAATGAGAGTAATACATGAATGTTTGGAACTTGATAGGAAGTGCATTAAATTTGTGACTTAATTTGATGAATAGATACATTTTCAACATTTAGAATTCTCATAAAATAGCACTCCTTTTACTCAATTTATCCATTACAACTTTCAGTAAGCTGGATCTTCTCTAAACGAGTCCCAAATACTTCCTGTTAAGCTGATTCCAAGATAGCTAAAATTTTTGGCAGATAGCTTTCTCCCCCTCATTTTTCAAAATGGTTATGGCTGATTTATGGAATCAAACACTTTCTGGTGCTCAAGAAGTTTTGGATTTCAGAGTATTTTGGACTTTGGATTTTCAGATGAGGGACACCTAACTTGTAATAGTACTGGTACTAGGTATTGTGTGTGCTGGATATTTTGTTTTCTCCCCCAAATCCAAATCCCAAACTTCTCCCAAGTCCCATGCTTAAGATTGGCCTAAATGGACTGCATCCAATTAAAAGTAGCCAAAAAGAGGCACTGACAAAAGATAAATTGGGAGGAGAATAAGGTTAACTAATTTCCTAGGGTTCATTCTATCAGGTCACCTCACACTGGCAGTACCTCAACTCCTCTAAGAACTGTCTCTCCTACAACCACAACTACCTTCTCCAAGATCCAGGAACAGAACTCTCCTTTTACATCTGCTATATCCCCAGAGCAACTATATTCCAGTGAGCAACACAAACACCAAAAAACCCAAACTCCCTTTTTTGGCTCTTCTCTTGGGGGAAATGATGAATCACCTTATACATATATGAGATCATCTTACATTAATGTTTAAGGTAAAACATGCAATAAGTTTTAAATATAATGTTAGTAACACCCTTCTCTTCCAAATACTTTAATTATTCTTTCGTCTCTTTAACATAGGATTTATGTACTTAGGAGACCACTTACTCATTTAAAGCTTTCCATTATACCTCACCATGCTGAGACAATGAGGCCTGCTGTATTTTTCACCACCACCACCCCTCCCAGCTCTCTGCATCCTGCTCTTTCATTCCCATAGCCCTTACCACCTTCTAGCATTCTGTATTATTAAGTGATTTGTAAGTAATAGTTTGTCTTCCCCCACCAGCTGCTAATTCCTTGACAGGCAAGTCTTCAACTTACTGAGGATTCCAAGTATGCAGTAAATGTCTGATAGGTAAATGGACAAAGTCTGGGTCCATTCCTCATTGCTTCTTATACCACTTTAAATTTTACTACAGCAATCTTTCATAACATTCCTTCCTCATCTCTGAATGCTCTTTTATTTCACTTTAATCTCTTGTCCTATCGCATTGTTCACTATTCATTTGTTTCCCTGAATTCACATCTTTTTCAAATACAATGCCAATCAAAACAAATGCCAAATTTACTTGCTTTTCCTACAGGAATTCTTTACAAATATAAGACTTTTCTTAAGCATATAATTTTTTATGAAGGATAGTTTTGCATTAGCACTGTTTAATTCTTCCATATCTGTTTCTGACCCTAGCAGTTGCTCAAAAAGAGTGTAAATCCTGCCTAGGTCTTCCCTTTACACCAGCATATGCTGAAAACTATCTTTATATCTTCAGTTAAGGGGTCAAGTAGAAGTTTTATTCCTTCATCTGTGCTTCAGAAGCCTGAGAGGGGAAAGAAAGAGGGTGAACATTTGGGTCATGGATATTCTCGTATGGAATCTCCACGTGTATTTGTTAAAGATGACCATCTCTCAAAAAACTAGGATTAGAGGTCTCATTGGACAAAGCTATTCCCCTGCTGGGTATCTTCCCAAAAGAATTAAAAGAATCATACCACAGTGATATATGTGCACTCATGTTTATAGCAGAAGTTTGTAATAGCTGAAACTTGGAAACAGCCCACTTGCCCATCAACTGGTAACTGGATAAAGAAGATGTGGTGTTTTTATAAAATGGAGTACTTCTCAGCCATAAAAAATAAGAAACTAGGGTCATTTATAGCTAAATGGATGCACACTGAAGCCATACTCTTAAGTGAAATAAATAGGACACACGTGTAAATACCCAATAGTTTTTCTGGTGTGAAAAACTGGAAGTGTGAATAAGGATCAAAATGTACAATAGACAATGTGAAATAGGAAGATAAGGCCCAAGGGTTAAGAGGAAGTGGAAGGGGTAGAGGAAGGGAAAGGAATAAATAGGAGAAAAGGAAAAAATGGAAACAAAGTCTAATAGGGAAGGGGGGAGGGGCTGAAGGGAGGGTAGGGGAATACAGAAAAAAAAAGAACCAAGATAAATCATGTAAAGGTACAAATTCCCAAAGATGAATGTCATCATATTATATACCTAAAATGTACCAATAAACTTAATGAATTAAAAAAAAAGATGACCTTGGTTAAGACTCAAAAACCACAAGTCCTTTGGAAAGATGTCCAAACAGGTAAGTGGAATGGCCCTGCTGCCTTAATAACTTGGGGGAGAGGTTTTGCCTGTGTCCTAACAGATAATGAGAAAACCTTGTGGCTGCCTTCCCGGAACGTGAGACCGTGGGTCACGCTGGTGGAACCGCCAACATCTCACAAAATGAGTGACAGCACCGTGGCTGAAAGCAATGAGCCAGCTGCACCTCAGGGACCCACCTCACCAGCGACAACCAACAAATCCATAGCAGGGTCCAAGACTGAGATGATGCCCCCAGAGGAATGATAATTATAGATTTATGGTAAAAAATTTATAAAGGTGGGGGACAACTTCAAAATGCTC
>NW_004624780.1:4586614-4668016 GCF_000247695.1 Heterocephalus glaber
ACCTACAATGTACCAATAAAAAAATTTAATACAAAAATAAATAAATAAATAAATAAAAAGCAAAATAAAAGACAGATAATAGGAAATAAGGAGATAGATCTTTCTCAAATGGAAAGGAGATCAAAATATGGAGACTTTAATAGTAGAGAGAGAGAGGGAAGAGGAGGAGAGTTAGGGGGTGAAAAAAGAGTATGTTATGTACACGTACCAACTCCACAGGAGGAATGCAAACATTATATACCGCAAACATGCAGTAATAAAAGAGGAAACATTTTACCCATAATTTGGGGCAGAGTTCACACAGTAGATTCCCTATGCTTTTCCTTCTACTGCTAGAAGGTAACGAATCTGTAATGAACAAATCTGAGTCGGTTTCTATCTCTTAATAACCAGGGCTTGGTATTTCCAACCTACACACAATAAAAATCCTCACACCTGTTTCTGCAGCTTATAAAAAAAGAACTCTCAATCACGTTAAGCCTTTTAACACAAAATAAAAAAAGTCAAAATGGGTAAGTAGAAGGAAGAGGAAGGAGATTTTAAAAAAACCAAGCTGTAATATGTACACTTAACCACTCCCCAAGATGACTATAAACTGCATAAACTGCAAACATGTACTAATAAAATAAAATAAAAAATTTTTAAGTCAAAACATTTCAAATAATCTGTATTTTAAATTATATAGCACCTATATCTAAAACTGATAATTCTGTACATGGTGAAAAAGACATATTGCTTCTCTTAGTTTAGCAAAGCAGTTGGTTCAATTTCTTAATCAAAAATAAGAAAAATGACCTGATATTATCCTATACCCTGAAATTAATACTATTCCCTTCTAAAGCATGGTAAGATTTGGAAGTTTTCTCCCTTAAAGTATTGGTTTATACTTTTATAAAGCAAAGCAATTTCATTGGCAATAATGATTAATAGCCCATTAAGGTAATATAATCTGAAAAGTTTAAAAGCCCAATTAATAAGACACAGTCTTACTCAAAAGATCTAGCTTAATTAAACTGCTAGAAAAAATGGGGCAAATCACTCGTAAAAAGTAGTCTCATTTACTACATTCAGCTTTTGGTGCTATATTGTGGTATTAAAGTTTAAAGGAAAAAAATATTTTTGTTCTAAAATTATCAGTTAAGGAAAATTAGTACAAATATCTATCATATTTTTATTTCCTTCATGGGATGCTCACTTCTCAATGGGTTTTCATGAAAAAAAAGAAAACTGTCACCATTCATACCTGTTCTTTGTCTACAACAATGAACAGTTCCACGTATCGGGTCTGCGGCAGGATAGCTCTTCTTCTCTGTCAAATACACAACCACAGAAAAGCAAAAATAAATTATAAGGCCCCAAATGATCATACCTTAATCTCTAACCAATATCTCATGTCTACTAACGCCTATCTATCTTACCTTGATCAATAAAGCCAAAACCATGTCAATTATGAGTGGTAGCTGCTATGTGTACTAATCAGAAAAAACTTCTAGTTAACGATAAAATGGGCTATTCATGTTTTCAAAGCACTCAAATTATTTATTTTTAAATCAAAGCTACACACACACACCTCCCTCAACACACACATATTTTAATGAAAGACCTCATTACCAGGTTGAAACAGGATTCAAAGAATAACATCCACTAATACTGAATAAAGAATATCGACTAATATTCTAAAGCAGAAGTTGGGAGAAGGTTGCCACTTTTAAAAATGACTAATTATGTCATTTTACAGAAATTTATACAAATAGGATAAGCAAAAATTTAAATGTTTTCCAATGTTTAAATTTATTTATTTATCGTTTTTTTTGTTTTTTTTTTTTGGTACTGGGGATCAAACTCAGGTCCTTGCGCTTTTGAGGCAGGCGGCAGAACCACTGAGGTAAATCCCCAGCTCTCCAATGTTTAAACTTAAAACAAGGAGGAAGGAGGGAGAGGGGAAGAGGCAGTAAAAAGAATTAAAATGTATTATGTACATATACCAACTTGCCATCATGGATGTAATCACTATGTACTGCAAATGTAGTGTAATAAATTTTTTTAATTTCAAAAAATAATAAACTGAACAGTCCAAAAGAATAAACAGTAGGAGATGCAATGAAAATAATGCCATAAATTAGTCTTAGTTAATTAAAAATATGCCTTAAACTAGGTACAGTGGTGCATACCTTTAGTCCCAGGAGCCCAGGATTTCAGGGCCAGCCTGGGGAGAAAAAAAAAACTCTTCCCACACAGCAACACCATCTCACATGTAAAAAGCTTTATTTCTGGCAGCTAAAATTAATCCAGTCCCAGCCCCATTTCTGTCTAAAGAACTATAGTCAAAGGTAAATCATTGAGTTCTAAAGAAATTTCAAATCAGAGACATGAATGTCCTTGGAAGACAATTTAAGTCATTAATATCCTAAAGCCAAATCTCTCTCTGCTTCCCTGATCCAGAGCTCACAAATTACCATTGTGGTTTATGTATAAAGTATCTGAATACAAACTCCATTGCTCTGAAAGTGAACTGGACAATTAGGTTGCAATTCTCAATATGCTTACTGTCTAAAGTTTAAGCATCATGCCTGGCCTGAAGGAGACCATCACAGCAAACATGCCATTCTTAGCAAACAACAGGAAAAGGCCCATGCTACTTTCAGTAAACAGAACAAATGGTCATAAAGAAAATTTGGGACCAGATAAGCAATCTCCTTGGCACTGAGAAGTCCAGTGATTACACATCTGCGCTGACCGTCCTTGTACTCTTGGTCATAAACATTCCTTATGATCATAGCCCCTTCCCAAACCCTGTATAAACTTAAGTTTTTTCTCCCAGATAGCTGATTTCACTTATGATGCAGACAGAATAAATTCAACCTTTTCTCTCATGAAGTCTGCTTCTGAGTGCCCTCTCTTGTGCTGTTCATAACATTAAGCTCTAGTTCCCAAAGCCCACAGAACCTAAACTGTTCTCAGCTTGACAGCTCAAAATACATATTGCTAGTGTTTTTATGCCCTTAGTTCCTATCACAGTATCTGGCATGCAGCTGGGAGAAATAATAGTAAATATTGGCTAAATGAATAAATACATGATTTTTTTAAAGTTTTCATCAAAGTCAGCAATGAAAAAGTGTATTTTTCCTTACTCGAAGTAGCTGAGTCATGCTTCGATGCTCTTCCTCTCCCCACTTTCTGGTTTCTTTCTCTATATCCATGTTAGAAACTCCACATTTCAGAGGCTCTTTGTTGTGGACATCATCCATTCGATAAAAGATGTGCTCAAAGCGGGAGCTGTTGTGCAGGGGTTCGATCCCATAACTGGCGTTCTCTAAATGCAGCAATCCTCTAAATATTGCATTACACATACGTCATTTTTCAAAAAAAAATACATAGCAAAATGAATCAGAAAACCTGAATTCAAGTTCTAGTTTCTTAACACATGTAAGAAGGTGTAAACGATAGAAAGGGAAAAAAAGGCTTTACCAAAAAAAAAAGGTTTTAGAGTCAGGCAGACCTAAATTTACATTCAAAACTGCTGTTTGAAAAGTTATTTACATTCATCACTGCCTGAAAAGTTATTTAACCTCTCTGAGTAACTGCTATAAATGGAAGGTCCTGCAGAAAAATGCCTAAGAGTGTGAAGTCTGCAACCAAAGGATCAGCGTTCTGAATCCCAAACATGCTTTCTACTAGCAAGTCATTTAACCTCTGCCTTAGTTTATATTCGGCATAGGACTGCTCTGACAACTAAATTATTTAATATGCATAAAATACTTAGAACATTCCCTAGCACAATTAACTATTCAGTGAATACAATTACTTAAATGAAGAGAAACAGTTGCTTTAATTAAAAGTGATTGGTTTATGTCTTGTAGTAAGTAATTACTTTGAAGGTAATGATATACATAGTGTAATAACTGTTGTTATTCTCTTATAACTTAGTCATGAAAATTTGTTTTATTTTTTCATAAAATAAAAAGAAAAACAAAAACAAAATGAAACAAAAACAACAGCCTGTCAATGACCTTGAAAAAAAAAAACCAAAAAGTGATTCTTACTTGTTCAATTACTCAATCAACCAGCAGAGTACTACACTGTCAAGCCTTCAATAAAAGGAACTAACATTAGTATGACTTCATTTCATACATGATATTTTTTCTGAACCTTAGTTTGCTCACCTAAATATGGTGATAACGAGCCATTCCTCAGGCATTATGGGACTTAAATGAGATAATACAGATGAAAATGTTATAAATAAAATGCTACAGAAGTTTAAAGTATTTTATTTTAAATAACAAAAATTATTTAATGATCTCAAAAGCGACATATGCTTTATAAATATTAAAATTCATCTAAATTTTTCTAAATAAACATACCAAGAATATCTGAAGCATAGCTATGAAGAACTTCAGTAACATCAAAGTAAAATTCAATTTGTTAAACTTTCAAAATGACTTGGCTTGGAGACAGAGATAAGAGGTGAGAAATAGGAAAAAGAAAGAACAAAAAAAAACAGACACAGAAAATTCCTTACCTGAGGCCAAAACAGTCACTAAGAGCAACAGCTGAACTATAAACTCCTTCCACATAGCCCCGATAATGACAATGATTCTAAATAAAAAATACTGTATTAATTTTCACATACTGCTACATTTAGAAAATCATCATAGAAACTGCACAGCTAACAAAATCACTTGTGGCCAGTAAACTAAAAGATTTAATTTATATTACTGGCATTTCAGAATTTGAGATAGTATTCTCCAGACTCCCTGCAGACTACCTACTCTCATCCTACAAGTACACAAACATACAGGCAGAATCCCAGCAGTTACTCAATACACACAGCTCTGTCCCAATGACCTCTCAACAGAGAAGCAGAACAGGACAACACTGTTATGTCTAACATTTTAAATCACAGTCAATCCAAGAAGCATCAGCAGCCAGTAGACATATAATTCAGAAGAGGATTTTGTGAGAGGATAATGAAGCCCCTATACTCCCCCCCAAAAAAATCAGTATAAAGGGAAAAAGTTATTTGATCAGATGATTTTCTTTTCCTATTTAGGTATATTATATTATTACTAACTGTAAATTTGGCCATCTTTAAAAATTTCAGAGGCTTTAATCTTACTTTGGAGCAAGAAATTAACCAATAGATATGCAAAAATAACATCATTTAGTAAATTAGGCATGGTAGCACAAGTCTGTAATCCCACCTACTCAGAAGGCTGAGGCAGGAAGATCACAAGTTAGGGATGTAGCTCAGTGCTCCCTGGGATCAATTCCCAGTACTACATACATACATACATACACTTAGTAATACCAAATATTTAGTACCTAAGCAGATTTTCTTATCTCTAGAACAATTTTAGAAGCTAGAGTTAGCTCAGTGGTAGAGCACTTGCCTAGCATGCCCAAAGCCCTGGGTTCAGTTCACACCACTGAAAAGAAAATTACAAAGTCTTAAAATAGAAAATCCAAGGCTCAGGGAACACCAGTTCCACCAGACAAAAACAAGGCCTTGATTATTAAAACAGGAGAGTACTGGAGGATTACTAGAGAGAACTGAACCAGTGGAACCGAAGAGAAAGTCTGCAAATAGACCACAAGTACATATAGACATTTATTTGATAAAAGCAGCATCTCAAATCACAGGGGCAAAGCTGTACTTTTAAATAAATGCTAATTAAACATTAGAGAAGAATAAAATTGTATCCATAATTCACACCTTGTAAAAGTATACTCCAAACAGATCAAGAATTTAAACATAAAAATAAAAACACAAGATCTAGAAGAAATTAAGAGTGAATTCCTCTTTTAACTTTGATATAGAAAGACTTCCTGCTTGTCACTCAAATATAAAAAATATTTCTTAAAGTCTCCACATGGAAAGAAACACCCCAAAAAAGTCAAAAGACAATGGACTAGAAGATAGTATTTGTAACTTACCTGACAGGTAAAGGGTTAATATATCACTAAATATAAAAATATTTTAAACACTGAGGGGAAAATAATAAAAGCCTAAGCCAGATAGTGGCACATGCCTCTAATCCCAGCACTATGGGAGGCTGATATAGGAGGATTCCAAGTTCAAGCCCACCCTGGGCAATTTAGCGGCTTAGTGAGACTCTGTCTCAAAATAAAAAGTATTTTTTAAAAGGAATGGGAATGTAGCTCAGTTCAAAGGCCCTAGTGTCAATCCCAATATGAGTAAAAAAAAAAAAAAAAAATTTTAAGCACAATAGAAAACTGGGCAAAAGACATAAACAATTGACACAATTTATGTCATATAAAAATCCTCTTAGATGTATGAAAAGGTTTTCTATCTGACACGTTGACAAAGACAGTATCTCTGAATCCATACTGACAGAAATAGAGAAAATTCTTCCTTAAAGTAGAACTCACTCTAGCAGTGATGAAATTAGAAAATTATCATTTTGGTAGCTGTGATAGCAACAACTGACTCAGACAAAAACTAAATACTGAAACTTAGTGGGTAAACTCTGGAGAAGTAACAGGACACTTTTCACAGTCTCAAAGTATCTACCCATAGCATTAATTTAAAAGGCAGAGATGGCAACTTTACAGCAGAGAAGCCCAACAGACACCTCCTGAACCAAATGGTCAGTGTGGTCAAGGTCAAGCACTTCCTTGACAGGTTGCGTTTACTGATCTGATACCCTGAGAACAACTAAGTTGGCTGGCACCCAGCAGGTGATCCCTTCACCTGCCAACCTGATGGTATTTGTTTAATAACCTGCTTTTATTAAATATTTCTACAGTATTCAGTTTAGTTCTGTTGCAAAGTTCCTGTACCTAACTGACCAGATCTGCCAAGAAGAACACAACTACCTTCAGTCTTCTTGCTGAAATTTCATTAACCAGAGAAGACTTTCATTGCAGGAAGAAAGTCTGAAGTCCATCAGGACACTTTGACAGGCTTTTGTCACACACCACAGTCCTCTATTTCAGTCCCATAGACACAGTGACAAACCACTGTCCTGTGGGTCAAATAAATGGACTTTGTCCCAAGCCATGTTATATTCTCCAAAACCATCAAGTCCTCCTAAAAAATCATTTACGTTCTCCTGACATTCCTCGTCCTATCCTTCTCTATAGAAAAAGGGCACATACGTTTCTAAATTAGTGTTGAGCTGGTGGACACGCACACTCCTGTGACCTTCTCCTGCAGTGGGACTGCATGTTGATCAAGTTTTATGCCTTTTCTCCTATTTAAGAATTTTTCAAATTCTCCCAGGAAACTCTCAGAGGATGGAAAGGAAGTTTCCCTTCACTTTATAGCTGTCAAAAACACAACAAATCCTATCTTGTAAGTTTACAAAATATCTAGTGAAGTTGCAAGAATACAATAAAGGTGCAACTGGCATAAATGGTTTTGGAAACACACAAACTGCAAGTAAAAAAACTCTCCTGGTGGAAGCAAGAGCACACAGAACCCACTGGCCACAAGGGTCCAAGGAGCCTTGAGTAATCAATATATTTTTAGAGGACACAAAGGCATCAATCAACTAGGGGAAATATTTATGAGAATATCTCATGCATTTACAAGATACCCTAAATTCATAGGAATTTGGAGGTTTATTTCACACAACAACTCATGTTAAGTCACTTCTCTAAAACTTTGTTTCTTAAGAAAAATGGTGAAAGACACTGATAACAAAAGCTAGAAAACAATTTTATAAATTACTTCAATCTTAAGCAACACAATCTTGTTTGGGAAGAGTGTTTTACTAGGAGAAAGCATTTAAATTTTCTCAGTGTGACTTAATTATATTTTATGGACAAAGCTACATGTTGTTATGATTCCTGACAATCTTCCAACATGCAAAACATCTCAGTATCAAAGTTTTCATTTGTATTTCAAATGTACATTCACACTTATCTGAATAATATTAAAAACCAAGATAAATGGAAAACTATGTGTTTCAGTGGATATTTTCAAACATCCAGGAAAACAAAACAATTCCATGTTAAGATGACAGTTATTTGTTTCTATAAACTGAAATCTATTTTTAGCAATCTTAAATATATATATTTTAATAACAAATAATTATATTTTTAAAATTTTTCCAGAATGCCTGTTCTAAGCATCTCACAGATATTAATGCCATGAAGTAATAACTATTATTTCCTTTTAAAGTGGAATACTAAAGCACCCAGAGGTTAATGTAACTTCACCAGCAAATGCATGACAGAGCCAAAATTCAAGCCCACTCTGTATCTCAAAAAAGGCATGCCAAGATATCTTTATGAAAAAAAAAATGTCTTTTAAGATTATTGCTTTTGTTAAGTGCATAAATTATGTAGTCACTGGATTCCCGCCATAGTAATCTTTGGACAGATGAAAGGATAGCTGGATTTTTTTTTAACCTGGTTTACACTATAATATAAATTTAATCTCTTCTACTAATTTTTACTAAATAATATACAAACAGTTCACTAAGATTAATGAATCATACAGTGGACCAAAAAAAGGATAGGGCAAAGTCAGTATTTCCTCATTTTTTAAAAATAACAATAATTAACCTAAAATAAAGATTTTTCCCTTCTATTTAGTTGTAGAATGCTACAAAAGTAAAAAACTAGGTGGGCATGGTGGCACATGCCTGTAATCCCAGCACTAAGGAGACTGAGGCAGGAGATCACTGTGAGTTTGAGGCTAGCCTGAGCTCCACAGTGAGTTCAACGCCAATCTGGACTATATAGGAATACCTTGTCTCATAAAACAAAAAGCATATGAATAACTAATATAAACAAGTCAACCTAGCAAAACATTATAAAATTTAGGGGAAAAAAAAAAACATAAGGAAAAAAGATTTCTCATGAAAACTATTACAAAAGAAAAAAATGTATATTACCTAACTGCCAAAAGGGACAGTAAAGCACTCTTCCCAAACAAAACTAGAAATGTTTATACTCTAAAAAAACATACAAAGTCAATTTCAATATCTACCAATTATTCTGAGTTTTCCTGGCAACTTCTGTCCCCAAGAGTATTTTGTCATTTGATCCAAAAAAGAACACACCTCTTTAGGAAAGAAATACTTTCAGCAAAACATTACAACCCTAGAATATATAACAGCAAAGTAAACACCAATGACAAATGGTTTCATAAGGACTCAAGGTGTTCTTTTTGGAGTATTAATTTTCAACAACAATAAAAAAACTAGTTTCAAAATACATCAAACTTTTTCCCTTCATAATCAATAAGGATTATCACTAAATAAAAGATTATTTTCCTGGAATTTAAGAAAAAAAACTACTATGGACCTGAACAGCTGCCGGGTAGAGGAGAGTCTATGTAAGTGCCCACCTCCTCCAGGGCCACCCATGCATTATAACATTAAAAGTGTCCCATTAAGGTTATGCACATATCAGTCCTGAATGTCTGACTAGTACTCACTTTAAAATATAACTATCATAAATTTTGCTACAGGATCAAGAGGAAAATATATTACCTGTATATTGGGATGGTCAGAGATCAGAGCCCCTTCTTTGTTATAGGTATAAACTACAAAATCTTTAGGCAAAAGGTCTCTGGAAAAGGAATAAAACACATACCATTTATATTTATTTGAATTACCAACAACTAAAGGACACAACTCATAAGGAATCATTCCCAGAACAGATGAACAGAAATAAATAAAAAATTTATCCAATTAATCTTCATTTAAGGAACATACTACCATAAAACTAAAAGTTCATAAACAGTCTTAAATCTGATATAGTGTACATTCCCTACTCATAAGTGATGTTAACCTACAATTTGTTGTAATGGCATAAGATGTTGGCTGTAAAAATTTAAAGCAATATAAATAATGTTTCTTAAACTTTACAACTCACAGGAAAAAAAAAACTAAATTACTGACAGCACATCATATTTATAAAAGAAAAATAAGTATGTACTCTTTTTCTAATGTCCCATATAAACAAGAAGCATTCATTTTCTTAACCTAAGTACTGAGGAAAAATCTTGTTTTCATTTGTTGAAGGAAACAACTATTTCCAATTCCCAGAGCTTTATTCCATGTTAAAGAGCTGTTTACAGGCCACATTTGCAAAGACAAGGTTCCCTCACCACAGGAGTGGAGCAGCTCTCTGCTGGTCCCCAGGCCTTAGGGACCAGTCATGAATATTAACATGCTAATTAAGTTTAAAAGGCAGGCTGGAGATGTAGCTCTGAGGTAGAACACTTAGAAGGTGTGAAGCCGTGAGTTCCATCCTCACCAATAGAAAGAACAGTGGCATGCACCTGTAATGCTACCTACTCAGCAGGCTAAGGCAAAAGGATCACAAGTCGAAGTTAGCCTGCACAACAGAGCCCCTTTCTCAAAATGAAGCTCAAAACACCCTGGAGACACCCAGGACTAACTTATCTATACTGTTTAGAGATGGACAAATTGATAGTTTTCAACCCATTTAACATGTTACACAGCTTGGCTTTAGCTACATGGCCAGCATAGTATAAAAGACCCTCAATAAACTTATACCTGGCCTCCCTCAGAAAATACTGTGCTGAGATCACCATCTCAGTGGTTGATAACTGCAGCAAAGCATGTCCATCCATGTGACTGAGAAAGGACCCCGGGGAAGAAGTGCTCAAGGTCTGTGTGCACTTTCTTTGCCTTGATGTATGCTCCTTTACTCTTCATTAAAGTCTGCGTGAGTGTGCTGGGGAGCGGCCTGTGCAATCTTGAGTCCTCTCCACAGCTGACCCTGTTTAATCACTTCAGTCTCCTCTTCTCCCTCGTTCCCCAACCCTACACTACACACACACACACACACACACACACACACACACACCACTTTCCTTCCCTCTAGTGAATGTGAAAGGATCATGGAGATGCTTGGCTCTTCTCTGCCCTCCTCCTTCTGGAAGACACTCCCTGCCCAGCCTAGCACAAATGCCTCTGTGCTTCTCCAGAGGAAATTCTACTCTTGCACAGCAGTGACAGCAGACAGCAGTGACAGCAAGGGCGAGATCTGGCCACTACTGCGGTTCACAGCTACTGAAAAGTATCTACCTTGAAGAGAAATCAATACACTATTTCAGAAGGATTTATCAAAAAGCCAAAGTAAATTAAATTTCTTACGTGTTCCTTTCCAAGTGAATAATATGTTCTTTTCCTTGAGCTTGAATGACATAAGATACCTAAATGCAGAGAAGGGGGGAAACAAAACCAATAACACTATTTTATAAATTACTTTTCAACAAAATGTCATTTATAAGACACAAAATTCTATTCTGAATTAAAATAATTTAGTACTGACTACAGTACATTTATAGAAATTTGTAACTATTCTTAAATAATAATAAACCATATATTTATCTAAACTCTTAAATTCATTTCTAATTCAGTTATAACTTCAGGGAAGCGACCACCCATGTGTTATCCACAGGATAAAGCAGTTTTTTCTTTTGTTTAAATAAAATGAACTTCTTAGTTTCAAAAGATTATTCCTAGTTCTAATTTCCCAAAAGTAGAAAAGAAATCCATATTAAGACACTACAACTTTACACAGCCCACTTCACTTCGTCCATTCTAAAACACACTCCCCATTACTTCGTAGTAACATCTCTGGGGTGAGGATGCACCACACAAAGGCACAGAAATCTAACTGGAGAAAGTTTCGGGTTTATTGTTCTTCTGCTTCGAGTTTTTTTGTTTGTTTTTCAGTACTGGAGATTAACCCCAGGGCCTTTGCGCTAAGCAACATCCTCAGCCCTTTTTTTTTTTAAGAGTATCAGTCAAAGTTGTGATCCTCCTGCCTCAGCCTTCGTGAGTGCTGGGGTTACAGGCAAGTGCTGCCATTCCTGGGTCAACAGTTCTATTTGTCAGGAGTACATAAAATAATATAGTGTCTTACAACTGACAGCATCGTAGAGTCAATGAATTAAGACAAGATAACTTACATTCCACATCTTTAAACTCATGGGACCCTCTTCTCTACATCTAACAATCTAAAACATTTTCTCCAGGGATATAGTTTGGATCTTCAATGTTCCCCAAAGGTCCAGTAATACAAGTCTGGTCCAAAGAGTGGCACTGTGGAAGGTACTATGGACTTGCAAGAAGTTAAGGACCTCAGGTTACTCGGGACACGCATTTGAAAGGACTGCAGGATCCAACCACTTCCTCTTCTGGTTCATGAGGTGAGCAGTTCTGTCCTGCCTTGATGTTCAGCCTCACCACAGGCCCCAAACCATGGAGCCAATCAATCATGGACCAGAACCTCCAAAACTGTGATCCAAAATAAGCCTTTCCTCTTTATAAGTCAGTTAATTCATTTTAGTGATGAAAAGCTAACACACCCAGCAACTCACCATTTCATTAGATTCAACTGGTTCTTAACTCTAATAAAAAAGTAAGTCACAAAGGGACTCAACAAATAATATTATCAGAAGCACCTACTTAATTTTCCCTTGTTTCCAGGCTCTAAGTTAACATTTTGTCAAGAAGTAACATGATCCCCTCTACTGGGGCACGTTAACCAAGAACTTTTAAAGACTGGATCCTGGATCCTAGTTCTGTTGACAGAACTCTTTTATCCACCTCAATCCTGCACTGAGACATCAAACATACAAGCTCCTAAATAGAGGCATTTTACATATTACTCTTCTCCAGTGTCAATCAAGATACAGTAATACAGTATAAAATATTCTACCTATTACAATCTGAGTGGGGTTAGTTCTTGTTATTAAGTAAAACCATTGTGACCACTGCTGATCAGTTAAGGGATAAAAATCTATGCAATCAGCATCCTAACCTGGTCACAGAATTCTACTTATTTCATCCTGTTATGTTTTGAGTTGATTTCTTTTGTCTTTTAAAAAAAAAAGATACAAAGGCTCAAAATATTGCTTTAACTAGAATAATGTCTAGCGGGCATCAGTACCATATGGTGCTGTACTAAATAACAACTGTCTACTCCCTGAACCAAGCACTCCTGAAAATACCTCTGCTTTAAAAAAAAAAAAAAAAAAAAGAAAAGAAAAGAAAAATGTTAATATCTACATAGGTCCCAAGAAACAACTTACCTGTTTTGAAAAGGGCCTTGGGGCTTCTCTTCGGTCTCTAGTTAATCTCCAGGGAGTTATAATTTCATAGGAGAGGTGTGAGGTCTGTTGAAAGCCTACAGAAAAAGGAATAATAATTACAATATAACAAGTGAACCTGAAAAACTACATAATGCCAAAATATAATGGAAATCAAAAGTTGAAAGTTCAAATCACTGAAAAATTACCTAACATTCCCACATTAAAAAATATCCATAGCCAAGTATAGCAGTGCACACCGATAATCCTAACTACTGAAGAACCTGAGGCAGGAGAATCACAAGATTGAAGCCAGCCTAACCAACTTAGCAAGACCCTGTCTCAAAAAAAGTTTTTAAATGAGTTGGGGGTGTGGCTCAGTGGTGGAATATATGCATGAAGCCTTGAATTCAATCTCCAGTGCAATTTAAAATACAGGGGGCAGGGATGTAGCTCAGTCATACCTCGCCTGCCTAGCACGCACAAGGTCCTGAGTTCAATCCCAGGTACCACAAAAAATAAAATAAAATACAGTGGACCCCTGACTTAATGTACTCAATTCTTTTCTGAGGGCTGGTTTTAACTCAAGCTGATCAACTGAAGGCCCAGGCTCCTCTACACAGCCTTCAAAGTCTCTCTCCTGTATACAGGCAGATCTCAGTACCCTTAGAGAGACACTGGCCCAGGATTTCTCAATTAACCCTGCACAGGAAAAGATGCTGTAATATCCCTTCTAGAACTCTTTTAAGGGTTAAATCTGTATCTGAGACCATCTGGAAGCACAATCGGCCAGCATTCAGGTCGTAACTCAAGACTTTATTTGTAACCCAAGCTGCTCGTCTATCAGGCTGGTAGTAACTCAAGAGTCTATAATACAAATAGATTTATATAAATTTTGCATTAAAATAGCAAAATAACAATGTACTAGGTAAGTATGGGGTGGGTTAATAGTTCCTAAAAAAGAATGTCAGTCATTATCCAAACATTTTATACATAGCAATCATTTTCAAAGTCCAATACACAGGCTCTCAATAAGTCCAACACAATTTTTTCCTTCCAGTATCATTACCATGGACTAACAATTCTTTCAATGAACTTGATGACATAGATGGTCACCATCTAATGACCAGATGAAAAAACCACAACTCTATAAAACCACATTTAGTGTAAGGAAGCTTGAGAACAGCATACACAAAGTTAAAAAGTAAGGGAAGAGCAGAGTCACATCTTTCAATCAGTTTCTTCTACAAATGAATGCCACCAAAGCAGGGAAGTAAAAACTTTCGTACATTAAAAGAGCTTTATAACCTAATGTATTGTATGGACCTGTTTAGATCCTACTTAAAATAAATCAACTGAAAAATAAAATCTGTGGTAATCCAGGAAACTTCGACACTGTGTTGATATTTGATGATCTTAAGGAAGTACTATTAATTTTTTTAGTGTAATAAGCGCATTGTTGGTAAGGTTTATGTCCTCAGAGACTCCTTATGAATATTCAACAACAAAAATAATATGATGTCTAGGGTATACACTAAAATAATCTAGTGTGTTTGAGGAAAGAGATATATACAAACAAAGTAGGATTAAAAGTAGATACTGGAAGCTAGGCATGGCGGCACATGCCTCTAATCCCAACACCTGGGAGAAATTATGAAGCCACAAGTTAGTTCAAGGCCATAGTGAGACCTTGTTTCAAAAAACAAAACAAAAAAAGACTTGTGTATGTTTAAAAACTAAAATAATTATTTTAAGTGGTTTTATATATAGAGTATGAGATGAAAGACTTTTTACTTTATACAACTCTCTGTAATATAAAATACTACTACTACATCAGATAATAAATGAGTATTAAATGTCATAAATAATCAGAGTAAGTAAATGACCAAATAAAGTAAATGGACCAAACTGTTGTTTCTGTTTTTGTTTTTATTTGTTGTTGTTGTTGAGACAGAGTTTTGATATGCAGTCCAAGCTGATCTTGAACATACTATATAGCCCAGGCTGGCCTGGAACTCACAAGCAATCCTCCTGCCTCAGCTTCTAGAGTACTGGGATTACAGACACGTGCCATCACACCTGGCTGTACCAAATTGTTTAAAGCATGTACTGTAATGGAATGGAACTACAGAGTAATAAGAAAAGTAATGTATTTCCCACACTGTATTTCTGTAGTGTTTAATTTGTTTGGCATCACTGTATTACTTTTGAAATTAAAAGGGCAAAAAAAGTGTTTCTTCAATGAAAATTGTATAAAATGTTTTTAGGACATTTTTTTTGTGTGTGTGTGGTACTGGGGATCGAACTCAGGAACTTATGCTTATCAGGCAGGTGCAATGCCACTGAGCTAAACCCCCAGCTCTTGTATAAAATATTTTTAAAGTACTGATTATCTAGAATCTCTCCCAAAAGGTCGGGCTCCTGTCTCAAGGCCTCACATTCTATTATTTGTGAGTATGTACTTGCTTAATTCTGCCTAGTTAGTAAACATTTCTAATGCCTCTCCAAAAAAAAAAATCCTTTATATCCTTTTTTTTTTCTTTCAGTGCTGGGGATCAAACCCAGGGACTCACAAATGCCAAGCAAAAATCTACCCCTACTGCTGCCTGCCTCACAAGCACAAGGTCCCGAGTTCAATCCCCGGTACCAAAAAAAAAAATCTACCCCTGAGTTACACTCCCATGCCTCTAGCACCCTTACTAACTTCATATCCAGGCTACTAATAATTTTGACCTAGTCCCCCCACCTCTCCTCCTCTGATCAATCTGTATTCACTCATTAAATTGCTTTATGCTCTTCAGATTTCTCAAATACAGATTAAGATGAAATATTTACATCTAGCTTTGCCCAAGATAATACTATATGTGAAAATGTTTACAACCCTGTCTAGTTTAGGATTTAAAAGATACAGATAGGAAAATATAAATTATAACATATCAAATACATGTCATGCTGTCTTACCTTCTTGTCAGAGACACAATATTATCCACCTACAACTCTAAGGAAGAAAAATTTATTTTGGCTCACAGAGTGTAGAGGTTTCAGTTTATAGTTGGCTGGCTCCAACATGGCAGCAAGGCAGAGGGGCATGGCAGAGGAGAAACAGCTCAGGACAGAGCAGCAAGAAGCAGAGAGATGGAGGGAGCAGGGAGGGAAATATACTCTTCCAGGTTACACCCCCAGTTACCCACTTCCTCCAATTAAGCCTCACCTTCCAAATCACATTTAGCTATAAATTAATCAGTGGACTAATTCACTGACAAATATCATGCCCCATGATCCAATCACCTTCCAAAAACCCCACGGAGGACCACATGAGGCTTCGGAGAAATATCCAGATATAAAACATAACACATGTTAACAGTTTTCAAATTCTTAACCCATCACCCCTTATGGCATATTATACTGTCTAAATGTTCTTCATATCATAAAATTAAAACATTAAAAATGGACTCCATAACTCACAAAAGTACCCACAGGCTGATTCAAGGCATATTTATGAGATGCCATGATCAAATGTCACTCAGATATTTGGGATTAAGAACCATAAACCATGTCAAAAAGAAGTCTATGACCTTAATAGATGCACAAACCACCAGGCAGAAATATTATAACCCTAAATTAACTGACGTTTTCAGTTTTCTTGAGTTCCTAAAAACACAAGTTTAAATATTATTTTTTTTCTAGAAACTAGTGTTTATTATCAAAGTCATATTCAATGTCAACAAGATACCACAACTACCAAAAGAATTGCACACATTGCAATCTATGCAGTCAAATAGAGCCCCATTCATTAAAAACGTAATTCAAATTACCCAAAAAGCAACTAAATGTTTTAAACGTCTTTACACATCCAGCCAACAAATGAAAATAATTAACAAGAAAAAATACAAATTCAAAAGTCTAATATTGATGTTTAAAAAAGGCAACTGCTAGGGCCGGGGATTTAGCTCAGTGGTTCCGCCGCCTGCCTCACACAAGGTCCCAGGTTCGATCCCTGGTACCCTGGTACAAAAAAAGAAAAAAAAGGCAACTGCTTAAGCATTTCTATCAATCTGAACATCAATCTCTCAGCCACTCAGCTTCATGACTCTCGTCATCCGGCAGGCTCGCTCCATCTCTGATGACCCAAACTTAACCACACCACACCCTTGGACATCCTGTTCTCCATCTTGATGTTAGCATACAGCACATGGCCACATTTGTTGCATTTGTCCTTTAGCATCTTCCATGTAAAATCAAATGGAAAATTTCAAACTAATGTCTGGCAGGCCTTCCTGGCCACCCCAGGAATATGGCCTCCAGGTCCACCAAAGGAACCTGCGAAGCTTCCTCCAAAGTTTCCATTTCCATCTTGGTGCGGTCGAAGTTGGCACCACCACTGCCAACCATGGCCAGGCCCCTGGGCTCAATGCCAGTGCCTAGAGTGGGGCCCATGACCTTTAGGTTGTTGGCACCCATCCACTCGAGGCTGTTTGGCCATGTGATCCATCCATCACTGGACCGTGTGCTCCAGGCCAGCCCCCATGCCTGCAGGCACCATGCGCTCTGTGCTCAGGCCTATGCCTCAACAGTTTAGCCTACACAGTATGTTCCAGGCCAAAGCCCATGCCAAGGCCCAGCACTCCACGCCATAGCCAATCTGCTCCATGGTTTGGCCCATTAACTCAATGCTGGAGGCCATGTGGTTGAGGCCCAGTGGGCCCATGCACTCGATGCCAGAGCCCATTTAGTCCATGACCAGCTCCATGCACTCGATCTCTGAGCCCACATGATCCATGCAGTGGCCCAGGCCTGCATCCATGCGCTCCATGTTGGTACCCCCAATGCGGTCAATGCCCGGGCCCATCCTCTCAATCCCAGGGAGGCTGCCTCCACCTCCACCTCCTCCCTGCTTTGTAATGATCTCTCCTCCCTTCAGTGCATTACTTAGGATTTCATTTATCCAACCCATGTTCATCCCAGATCCAAATCACCATGTTTTTCATGCCACCACTAAAGGGGCCCTTGATGCCTATTTTTTTATTCCAAATCCTACGCCTTCCATTCTCATTCCTGAAGGCCCTAGGTTTCCCATTCCAATAGCTTTGCTCAGGTGATTGGCATCAATAGGCTGCCCTCCTGGTCTTAACCCCAGGCCAATACCATCAAGTCCATGGCAAAGTTGCTGTGGATGTTCAGGAGGGAAAAGAAAAAATTTCCCTTTGGTAAGGCCTTCTCGTGCATTAGTCTATCAAATAGCAGCTGGCTGTTAAACATAAATATAGCTTGCACAGCTTCAATGGACTGTTCAAAAGTTACAGTGCCTATCCCACGAGTTTTCCCATCTTTATCCTTCAGAATGTCTGCTTGGACCATCATACCAGCCATAACTAAATACTTTAGTTTCTTCCAGCCAACTTTATAATCTAGATTTGCTACAAAGACTGTGCTTCCAAGTCTTCCAGCCTTTTGCATTGCTCTCCTGGACTGTTCACTATCAGGATTTTCTTTGACTTTCAGTGGTCTTCCACTTACACTATGCTTGTTTAGAACGTCAGCAGCTTTTTTCATGCTTTCTTCCAGCATGTCCCCTTGACTTTCCAAGCCCATTAAGAGCTCCATGTGTGTTACCTCACCAACTTTTTCTTTAACCAGGTCTTTAAGTGACTGTCACTTCACATGGGAAGGCAATGTTTATAATGAAGGTGCTGTATCTTTTAGTTGGATTGGCATATTGCAAGCTGGATTGGCAGTCACTTGACTGCCTCCTCTTATATTTTTTCTGCTTCTTCTTCACCCTTCAGGTGGCACCGCTCTCTTCTTCCATTTTGGGCTCAGCTGCCACCACCTCAATCACTTCACCCCTGGGCTTTCTCCACATCTGGGCTTTGCGTCTAAATAGTATTCTTAAGAATTTCCCTCTTGATCACAGTGACTGTTTAACTACTAGGATAGTCACTGTAAAAGCACTGGCAAGAAGGGACAAAATGCTCTGGGGTAATGGATTAGAAGCCCTGTGTGATTAAAAAGTAAGCCATCCTGTGATTAAAAAGTAAGCCAACCTTACAATTATTTCAAAATAAAAAGTGTAAGTAAATTAATACAGACAAGAATACATGTATGCTGACAGACACAAACAACTGTTACAATAAAGGCTAAACCACAGCCTACTAAACTAAAATGTTTTCATTACAACTCAGAAGCAAACATCACAGGGAAAAAGAAATGCCTTAAAGCTTGGCAGTTCTCATTGGAAGTCAGATATCTAAAGAGCTCTCATTCTGAAACAGTGTAAGTGACTCCGTAAGGTCACACACTGAGTTTTAAGCCAAGACTAAAAACCAAGTCTTCTGTCTTCTCTGGATCTTTTACCCAGACTGCCACAAGGAGAATAAAAGCCAGATACAGGACAGAGGAACATAAATACAACTTTCTTTCCTTCCTTTCCCATTTTAAAACACAGTTCTTAGGGCTGGGGATTTAGCTCAGTGGTTTCACCGCCTGCTGAGCAAGCGCAAGGACCTGAGTTTGTTCCCCGGTACCAAAAAGAAAAAAAAAACAAAAAACACAGTTCATTCTGAAAAACAGAATACCACAATTAATCATTTGTTTAAAAAGGTTTCAAAATCACAGCACCCTAAAATAACTTCTGCATGTAAGTTCTTACTCTGATATTGACTTCTTTTGAAAATCTAAGGATCCACTTTCTGAATTAATGCCATGCCATAAGGAGTTTCAAAATATCATAACAAATGTACAAATTTGGGAGATACCATCCAAAAATAATACACACTAATTGTATGAGATAAAAATAAGATTTGAAACATGAAACTCAAGAATCCTAAACTTAGTTAACAAAAGAAGGTGTTAGTTGCGCTTCTTTCTTCCTAACACCTTAGGTCTTTTTATTTACTGTGCTTTGGAGAAAGTCTAAACATGTTTAAGAATAACAGCTATAGAAGGAAGTAAGTTAAAAGAATTCTACCTAACTGCAAAGCAAACAAATGTGCATGGTAAACCACAGCCCTTCTCCTTTCCTTCCTGCTTATTAGCCATACAAATAGCCACCTTTATGTACTTTGACTGTAGAGAATAAGCCTGGGCTCCACATTCAGGCTGAATGAGACAATTCTGTTGTCTAAAATATTTCTTGAAGATAAACTGCTGAAATTAGATCCATAAAGCATTGTTATTGGGGGACCACATATTCCCATTCTATTCTATTCATTCTAATCACAAGGTCAATCTCAAACACATAATAACCTCTTTCAGACATACTTTTAACTATGATTTCTGCTGCTATGTCCTGCAAGTTTAACATGTTTTGAGCATAATAGTTTTTATATACTATTCATTACATTTAAAAAGAAAACACTTTTATAGTTTGTTTTGAAGTGCCCCTTTCGGAAAAACTCTAACCATTAACAATATGGAATGCTCTTAAGAACTTAAGTTCCTCCAACAAGGAATTTCAGTTCCTGAAACCAAAGCCAATATCTTAGTCATCATGTACTTCCTAGACAGGTACAACAGACATTCAGTAAAATATACGTTTGATAAACAACCTCTTCTGATCTTTACAACTATGCGTACATAATTCTCTTGGTTGTAGTTATTATGTACAACCTAAAGTGAGCTTTCTTTTTATGATCAACATCTTTTATATCAACTTTTCCACAAATCCACAGGGCCTCCACAGAGCCAGCTCTGCCAGGGTCTACTTGATCGTGTGTTCTAAAAAGCTACTCAAAGAAAAGAGTAAAAAATCATGCTGAAGTGAGTTAAATGAGTAAATGAGTGAGTTAATGAGAAAAATCTCATTAAAGAAAAATGTGTCAAAAGGGAAAGGGCACTCCTCAAGTTTGGGAATGGGTTTTGCCTTACAAATAACATGTTTTGGCAGTGATAGCATTTTCTTAACCCCAATTCTCAAGTTAAAATAAATATAAGGGGCTGGGGATTTAGCTCAGTGGTTTCGCTGCCTGCTGCGCAAGCGCAAGGACCCGAGTTTGATCCCCGGTACCCAAAAAAAAAACAAAAAGACCCATAAATTCAAATAAAACTACATAGTTAAAAACTAGTCAAATTAAATTAATCTCAGGCTCCCTTCCTCATCCTTACAAGGTGTGATTCAAGTGGTATCCCACATATGATCACTTTAGAAAAATGATCTGATTAAAACAGTTTACAGGGCTGGGGATTTAGCTCAGTGGTTCCGTTGCCTGCTTTGCAAGCACAAGGACCCAAGTTCGATCCCCTGCACTGGGGGGAAAAAAATTACATTTTCCACCACAAAATGAAATATAATCTCTCAATACACAAACAACATCATGCAATTCAATTTTACCTGGGACCATGTTGGACCCATGCAGAGGTGGTGGGGGATCCAGTGTCATGATACCAGAAGGGCTAGATTCATTTATGGGGCAGTTTCATAGAACTGACTCAAAACTGGCTTCAATCCCAGGCTCTGGGACATACACATACAGTACCAGGTATCGAAGCGAAAAATGTATTGTCACCAGCTAGTGCAGGTCTTTGCTTTAGTGATAATGGAAATTAAAACTATGGCACAAATTTCCAGGAAAAAAAGCTTTAATTGAAAGGTTAATGATATAGGGCACCAAGTAATCCAAATAAGCAAAATAATCCAACAAGGGAAATATTATAACTCCCAACCTGCTAGATATCCGAAACATGACTTTGTGTTCTCTAAAATCAAAGAATGAATTCTAGGAACAACAGAGGTTAAGAGTAGAAAAATCTTATTGAGAGAAAGATAGCTTCTGTCTAAGAAAGACTGAAAGGTATTTTATGGGGCAAAGCCATGAGGTGAGGAGGGTTCAAGGTGGGACAAAACTATAACATCCAATGGAAAATCACAAGGTGGGCATGAGATGGGACAAAAGCACGACAAACCAATAAGATTACAAATATAGTCACCCAGGTAATATTGATTAAATGGAGATCAAATGGGGAAGCTAGTCCCATAGCAGGATTTCCAGGAAGGAATGGGCTAGCTAGGGATGCTTTAGTCCCCAGTTAAGGTGACTGATGTCTATTTAGAATATCAGTCACTGCTATTCATCGCTAGGGGAAGTATGTGGGTGTAGTAGTTTCTTTTTTTTTGGTATCAAGGATCTAACTCAGGACCTTGAGCTTGGTGGCACCACTGAGCTAAATCCCTGGCCAGTTTCTCTTTTTAATGTTAACCTTTAGTGAATGTGCCTCAATTGTTTTTTATGCTGAGGGCCCAGCCCTGCCCAACTTTCTCAGAATATTTTCTAATTTAGCTGTAATATTCACAGAAGATACACAAAGGACTTCAGGACCAGGGATTTAGCTCAGAGGTTCCTCCAACTGCCTCGCAAGCACAAGGACCTGAGTTCAATCCCCGGTACCAAAAAAATAAAAAGAAAGGACTTCAACTTGAGTAATGGCTGGAGGGGGCACACTATGATGCAGGGGTCACACTGTCCCACTCACAAAAGCAGGAAGCCAGTTTTTATGGACTAGCTGGGGTAGGCCAGGTAGTCAATTATCTAGTCAATTATCTCAGCCCTGATTTGTAGCTCTGGTTCTATCCTCATGATTTGAGGAGTAATGTGGTTCCCATGAGAGGAATCTTCCTGAGCTGAGGAGTATTCTCAGTCATGTGAGCCTCCACTGGCATCCACAGTGACCTTAGGTTTAGGGCAATAGATATTCTAGGGTAGCTGAATGTCCCTGCAAATCTCTTATCCCTGTGTTCTCAGTTCTGAAGAGTAATGAGACAAAACAGGTAAACAGGTAAATTTAGGGCTAATAAACCTTATTTTGCCAACCTTTAGACAGACATTCCCTAAGTAACATGCCTACATACAGAGTGAGAAGCATCTGCCCCAGAGTTTTATAAAATGAAGGTCAAGCTTTGTTCTACTTTTGCTTACTTTTTGGGCATGTGTAGGCCAAGTGAAGAGGAACATCTTAGAAAAAAAACATAAATCATGCTTTTAATGAGTTAAGGGCTAAGGCCCCAGGAGTTTGTTTGCCCTTTGTCCCTTTAGTGGTCTCCAACTATGTCATGACTAGGTCAGTATCATGAGGCTATGTCAGATATTTGAGTTGGAGGATATTAGAAGAAAAAGCTTCCAGTTACACTTGCATCTTTGGGGGGATTCTATAGTAAAAAAGGATTTTTAACAAAAAGCGAATATAAAGTCAAATTTGGTAAGTTAAAATTTAAAATGCTTTTTGAAAACTGTCTTGGAACCCAGCAAATATAATATAAATGGTTTTCTACTTCAAAGTTTGACAACCAAATTTTTTTAAATTTAAAAGTTACCTTCTCTTACACACCACAAACATACCAAACCAAAATAATTTGCTGGCTGACATCTAAAAATCAGATTAGTACAGACCTAAGTTAGTACTACATGCTTCATTTTATAGTGACTCACCATGAGTAAGCTTTCAGTAATTCTTTAGAATGCCACGGTATAAAAATTTCTAAGTCTGTGCTTTGTATTTACTACCTTAAAAAAAAAATTAAAAACCAAAGGTTTCATACTTGATTCCCCTTAAATACTTCACCATGCTACAAAGTTACTTTTGTCAGCTGGGTTTTTAAAAATTATTGTAAATCAGGGGTTTAGAAATTATGTATACTGCATTTCCTCACTGACACATTGCAAAGGGTAGTAAAAATTCCACCAAAATCTACTTAATTCTTGACATAATTAATGTGTGTAGTATGTACTGGGCCCTCAAATTCCTCTTTTTATTAGCAGACCAGTTTCAGTGCATATTTTAAACATCCTGTATTACAAAAGCTTAATCAGCTGATTTTGGAAGAACATTCGCCTTGGGAAATAGAAGTTGACTCACTGCACTCATTGCCAAAGCCTCTCAACTGGTCTACCCGTCTCTCCCTCCTAGATACTGTCCTCCATTGTGTTGTTGCTTTTTTAACCAAAAACCTGACAGTCACACTCCCATTTAACACTCTTCACTGCCTAAAGAGCTTCCTCAAGGTAAAGTCTGAACCCCTATGCTCAGCACAGAAGGTTCCCGCAACTGGTACCAGTCTACCAGTTGTTACCTTCCATTCCTCCCTTTCACAGAGACCACCTAGAGTCAAACTGACATTCTCATCATTTCCTAACAGGTCTTGTCTTTTCACTCCTCCGATACTCTAGGAAAACTCTTCCTTCTACTTAGAAGGCATTCCTATACCCCTTCACTGGAAAAATTCATCCATTTAGTTCAGTTCACATATCACTTTCTCTATAAAACCTCCCAAACCCCCCGGAGACACTTGGCAGGTTCAGACATCCTTGGCCCCTCCACAAGCACAGAGGGTGATGTTTACAGGCATGAGGTAAATATTGGCTAAATCTGATTTTTGCTTAAGTGAGGGGCTGGCCATGTCCCACTGAAGCCACACTTAAAGACCATAAGGATATTCCATTCATTTATGCAGGCATGTAATTAATGATAAACATATACAGGAACTAAAAAACATACTTTATATTTATATTTACACTATCATGGCTTACTAACATTCCAGATGTGTAATTTACTTTATTTAAATATTGGTAGATGCACTACCTAGAATACCACAGAAAAAGTAGTCCCAGAAAAGATTCAGCACCATTCTCTTCAAAAATCTTTCAGTATTTTGACCTTGAATATTTCGACACTGGGGCAAACTGACTTAATTTTAAAAGAAAAGGCCAAAGATAAGAAAAAACGTAATATGTTTTCGAAAGGCCAACACTCTTGTACTGAACTTTTCCATCATCACCTTCGGACAATTCTCAAAGCAACGACTGAGTAAAAGCTCATTCTCCAATATACTCCATTGCTGCCTGAGAAAATACAGCCATGCAAACAATAATTTAACACAAAAGCCAAAATAAATAAGTTATTTCCAGGAAGAAACCAGAGTGCAGATGATTTGTTTCCACTATCCTCGGGCATCTCCACTATAAATAGCTCATATATTCAAGAGAAGTTTCACAACTCAAAACGATTTCACATAAATGATTTCATTCTTAAGGATAATCCCGTGAGTTAAACAGACCAGGGCTTATTTGTAGGTTTAAGGCAATACGAACCCAGTATGAACACTGATAAAAGCCTGGCTATAGAAATACAGCACTTCGTTTCCAAAAAAGTGTTCTTACAACAAAAATGGCCCAAGAAAAATGAGCTCCCTTTGCTTTAGCCCATCAGCACGTTTAGCTGCGTGGATCCACTGGTGACTCTGCTAATAAACCTGAGAATCTCGGATCATCACAACCTGAAGCAAAAGTTCCCTGTCCCTGTCTCCAGCCAAGCCGGTGACATCGAGCCTGAAAGCCGGAGCGAGGCTCGGGCGGCCCCGGGCGCGCCCCTGCCGCAGGCGCCAACCCGCGCGGTGCAAGCCCCCGGTTCCCCGAGTCGGGGTGCGGGCCGCGCGGGAGCCGACGGACGCGGCCGGCCGGGGTCTGGCCTCCGAGGGCAGGCGGCGAGGCGAGCGGCCGCGGCTCCCCGCCCAGATTCGTGCCCGGACCCGGACCCGCCCGGCTCCGCGGGTGAACTCCGAGCGTCCCCGAGCGGGAAGCAGCGGTCCCGGAGGACCGTGGAGCCAGACACCCACCTGGCCGCTCCCCACTGAGAACCGGGCCCACCAGGCCGAACAACAGCAGCCAGTGGACACGGAGGGTCCCAGAGGGCGAGCCCGCTCCCGACCCCATCTCCACAGACGCAGCAGGTTCCACTCAGCGCTCCGTCACCTCTGCCTCCGCCTCGTCCATCATCTTCCCAGAACTCAGCCGGGCCCCGCGCGGGCCAAGATGCGCGCGCCCGCGGGCGAGCATGCGCGCGGCACTGACGCAACCCAGCCTGCGCTCCGGTCTCGCTCCCGGTAGCGCGCTCGCTCAACTGACGTAGGAAAAGTCCACTCCCCCGCAAGAGAATAGAGATTTCTAAACCCTTCTCGTGCGTCTACACCGGCCGGCCCCGCCCTGTTACTACCTGCCCCGCCCTCCATCCCAAACCCTCCCATTTGTGGGTTCGAGGAATCCGATTGGACAAAGCGTCCGCAGTGTAAGGAGGAGGAGCGTGAGACCCCGGAAAGGAACTAAAAAGCGAAACACAACCTCACCCTCCTGCCCGGCCTCTTCTGATTGGCTGTAGAAGTGGGCGGGGAGTCGCGCTGCGGCGGGCCATTGGCTGTCCAGTAGCGAGGAGGAAGGCTACTCGGAGCGGCCCGACACGGCAGCTTTAGCGGTGCTGTACCCACCTGGCTTTGTGGTTAAGGCCGAGTCTCCGCCGCTGGGCCGGGGAAGATGGTGCTGGGTGGTTGCCCGGTGAGTTACTTGCTTCTGTGTGGACAGGCGGCCTTGTTGCTGGGAAATCTTCTTCTGCTGCATTGCGTCTCTCGGAGCCACTCATACAACGCTACTGCTGACCTGGAGCTCACGTCCCCGGGCGCCGCCCACCCTGAGGTCCTGGCCGGTGCTCCGAACTGGGACTACGGCGACCCCCTCTCTCCAGTCATCCTTTGCTCCTACCTGTAAGCCGCCGGTCGTCGAGGAGGGTGGAGGTGGAGACCAGGCCCGGGATCACGCCAGGGTGGGAAAGCGGGGGTCAGACGCAGGCTGCCTGGTTTTAGACCCTCACCACCTTGAGACCCGATCTAGGGCAGGTGGTCATCACGATAGGTTCCGCATTTGTCTCCCTCGTTTGGGATAAAGCCTCGTGTGTCCGTGGCAGATTTGAGGGGTCCCGAATGTAGTGTGACAGCTTCTGAAGAAGCGTGCCAGGCGGTGGCTGAAAGAACCTACGGGTACTGAGTAGGGCACAAATGGAATAAATGACTTGTTACAAAAGCAATAGCTATACTGTTGCAGAATCAAGCCATTTTTAACATGGGGCTTCGATCAAGTAAAGAAAAGTATTTGGGAAAAGCACGGCATTGAGAATCCTTTGGCTTAAATGTTGCTCCTCATAGCCTTGTGGTTGTTTGCCTAGGAAGAGAGGAAACTCTGGCAGAAGTGGAATCCAAGTAGAAACAGGACTAGAAACACCTTCCCAACAAAAGGGTCATTTGGATGGCTGTCAATGTGACCTGTTGTGCTTCAGGGTCATCGACACCACCACTGGGCTGGAAAAGGGTCTAGGGAGTGAAAATGAGTCCCAGAAAACTTAGTCAAGAAACGGCTCTTGTCTGTTCTGTGTACAACTAAACAGCAGTTTTCAAAGAGGATAATGATGATCATGATCTGACTGCTGATTTTCAGACCTGACGAATTTATAGTCTGTGATGACCCAGTGGATCATGTTGGAAATTCAACTGCATCCCAGGAACTTGGTTACGGTTGCCTCAAGGTGAGCTTTTTGTTTTGCTCTAAAAGCAAACTTCCACAGAGAAATAGTAGGACCAAATGTTGTTAAAGAAAAACATAAGAGCCCACAAAGTTGCATTTTGTAGAAATCTGCTCAAGTGACTGTCACTGGAAATTTTCAGCATGGTCAGGATCAGTACCTGAACAAGATATTTAATATCCTCAGGAAGAAGCAATTTCTGTGCCAAAACCAGCTGGGTGAGAAGACCAATCTGCCTTTGATTCCTTTGGCCATTGAAAGTGACAGATTTGAAAGCTAAAATGTCACCTATCCTTCAAGGTGTGCCCTTTCCTGAAGAACAAAAGAAAGGCTATGCACTTTCTAAAATTGATTATAGACACATTTGGGGCAAAGCTCTTCTTGCTGCTGACAAGTTTATTTTCAGCAGATTCCGCCATGTCCTTAGCCAGTTGATAGGGTCTATCAGGATACTTCTTTATAGGAGGTAGTCAAGGAAAACCTTTGATGACAATGGCCTCTTGAAATGGAAAGAAGCCATTCAGATCCATTAATAATATCACTAAATCTAGGTGTACACATCTAGTCAGTCTCTCAAACACCAACAAAGTTCATATATCATCTTCAGACCATGATAATGAAAAATTCAAGAGAATTATAGGAAAACATCTTTTGTATTAAATCAGACACAGGAATAAACTTGAAAGTAACAAAAGCCAGAAGGCAACTCTTACTGAATCATGTAAAGAAACATTTTAAATACAGTGATATTTTGTTCTATTGAGAATTACTGATAAAAGCTTGATTAGCGTTGTATAGGCTTAACTTTGGCTCATTTTAATTAAAAACTAAGTTTATCTTGTTAAGGACCTCATCCAGAAGTCCTAAGGATTGGCAGTACTGGGGAGGTATTGGGAATAATCATCCTTATTTTTCCAGTCCCTTCCCTTTGAGGAATGCTCCAACAAAAACAGTAGTAAAGGATGGGCTAGGGATTTAGCTCAGTGGTTTTGCCGCCTGCTGCACAAGCGCAAGGACCTGAGTTCGATCCCTGGTACCAAAAAAAAAAACAGTAGTAAAGAACCGGGGATTTAGCTCAGTGGTTCCACCTCCTGCCTTGCAAGAGCAAGGTCCTGAGTTCGATCCCCGGTACCAAAAAAAGAAAAAAACAGTACTATAGTAAAAAAATGTACAGCTGTGTTTTCTCTGCTACATTCAGTTAAAGGGTAAGAGCCCCAGGTTTTTTCAAAAATTTTTGCTGGAATTTAAATTTACACTGTAGATGGACTATAGACATCTAATACTCACCTGTTCATGCCCTAAATAAAGTCCTAAGTCAGTTGATATTGTTAATTCTGTTAATTTTTTACATTTTTATTAGACCATGTTTGCAGTACCTAATTGATTACATGCATGGGGAGAGTTGGTACAAATGTACATAACACATCTTAATTCTTTTTACTTTCCCTTTAATTTTGCTTATTTATAATGGATATAAAAGACTTCCAGTTACACACTTGACTTTTTAAATACACACTGACTTTTCAAATGCTCCACTGTGTGCTTTTTCATGTAAATATAATTAAAGCAGTGTCAATTTCTTCTAAATGCCATTTCATTAAATTGATTATGGGGGTTTTTACTTTATTAATAAAGAGTCTAGTCATAAATGGAGAAAAAAGTTTATTTAAAACAATGCACATTTAGGGTGGACTCATCTAAAATCCTTGGATGTCACTGAACTCTATGTCTTTGAGCGAAGCATTACCCAACCTTATCAGAATATAGTACTCAAACAGCCTTTATCAATGAGTTTAAAGATGCATTCTTGTGTTGCTTGCTTTGATGAGTTTGTTTTTTGTTTGGGGTTTGGTGATTATTCCACAGTTTGGTGGCCAGGCCTACAGTGATGTGGAACACACTGCTGTTCAGTGTCAAGCCCTAGATGGAATTGAGTGTGCCAGTCACAGGACCTTCCTACGAGAGAACAGACCTTGTATAAAGTAAGTGCTATTTTTTTCTTTCTGTGTGTGTGTGGATGTGTGGGGGGGGGGGGTGGTACATGGAATTAAACCCAGGGCCTCATGCCTACTAAGCACAAGCTGCCCTGCTGAGCTATACCCCCAGCCCAAAGTAAGTGTTAATTTGAATAAGGTAGTTGATACTTGGATGAAGGTAAGAGCCATTTTCATTGTCATTCTTTGGTATGACTTTTAAGTGCATAATCTATTGATAAAGGCGATGGAGTTATAGTAGAGGACACTTTGTTTATTTCACTAAGAAGCTGAGTGTCTATTAGCACTCAGAATCTATCACCTCGTCCTCAATGTGCAGAAATCATACCAGATGACCTAGCTCCCAAACCCTGAAAGGCATAAACCCGGTGAAAAATGCCTTACTATTTTAGGAATCAACACTTCATTATGAAAAATGAAGATTACTCACTCTAGAAATCAGTTGATCTTCAGTTAAAGGGTTAGGGTCATTTCTGTAAATTATGCTGGAAGGCACAGAATTTACTTACACTGTTAGCAAATGGAAAGGGTCAGTGGCTACGTTTAGTGACAGTATTAGCAAATGCAGTTAAATGTCTTCATTATATGAAGGACAGAAGCCTCAGTACGTCCTCACTTTTAGCTGCCACAAAACAGCAAGAAAGATGTATGGAGATCAGGTGCGCGTTAGGAAACACTATACTTCTTAGACACTCAAAGGCAGCCAGCCAAGCCTCAAGAAAGGAGCCTGCATATGTAGAGAGGATGATGTGAGCTCAAACTCCACTCGCACCACAACATCTGTTACACAAATATACTTGGTAATTTCTTATCCAGTCCAACTCTGCAAAAGTTTTATATAATTATGATGTGTGACATCTTAAAAAATCTGCTTGGAGAGAGTCTGCCCCTCCCAAGCCTGATCAGTTCTTAAAGATAGCAAAGCGTGCTGGGCATTCTATGGTGCACACCTGTAATACCAGCACGTTGGGAGGACCACTATGAGTAATTCCAGCCTGGGTTACTTAGTGAGTTTAAGGCCAGCCTGAATTACATAAGGAGATCCTGTCTCAAAAACAAAACAAAAGGGCTGGGGATTTAGCTCAATGTTTTCACTGCTTTCCTTGCAAGCACAAGGACCCGAGTTCAATCCCTGGTACCAAAAAAAAACTTTCTACTTTAGAGATAGCAAAGAACTCAGCCAGAAGCATGGCCTTGATAGGCACACAAACTAATCCAGACCCATACTTCCTGAATCTGCCCTGTAACCTTAGGAGAGAATATTCCTCTATCTTGATCGTCCCAGGATCAGGGGCCAGGGCAACTAGGGACCACTCATATAGCCTAGAAGTTGTTGAAATTGCTCAAACTTGCCAGTCCTAAATTCTTTACCTTGCCCTGCCTTGGCTTTCCTACAGAAATCCCAATAAAGACGGTGGCCTAAACTTTCCCCTCATTCTTGTCTTCTCACCACTCTGGTGTCCTTCACACATGTCGCTGCACAGTGGACCATGCCTCCTGCCTCTAATACCCATGAGTATAATAAACTGGTATTTTGGGGAGTAGTCTCTTTTTAGCTTGCCTTTATGACCACACCAACTGAGCGTATGAGCAAAGAATCCAAAACAGAGGGTAAGATCCCACAGAGGAATGGTTATACCATTTTCTCACTTATATTAAAATCATTAATCTTTAAGTGTTTTTATTTTCCTATAAACATCTTTTTCTTTCCTTTTATCCAGGTATACTGGACACTATTTCATAACCACTTTACTGTACTCCTTCTTCCTGGGATGTTTTGGAGTGGATCGTTTCTGTTTGGGACACACTGGCACTGCAGTTGGGAAGCTGTTAACACTCGGAGGACTTGGGATTTGGTGGTTTGTTGACCTGATTTTGCTTATCACTGGAGGGCTAATGCCAAGTGACGGCAGCAACTGGTGCACCATTTACTAAAAAGAGCTTCTGTTACAACCCAGACAGAGACAAGTGAGTGTTCTGTCTTCCGAACTTATCTCTATGGGCTCAGACTTCTTCGATATCAGACCTGAACATATCTCTCTTTGGAGGGAATGGGTTTGTAAGAAGAATTCTTTGGACTATGGATTTTCAATCCAAATCTTACCTTGTGAACTAGAAATGACAAGCAAATGGTTTTGTGGGGATCAAATTTGTACACCTTTCCTCATGTACAAAATGTAAAGGCTAATGACTAACTTAATAAACTGCAGATTAGGTTTCCACCTTCTTTATTTCTGTACTTTGCTGGTCTTCAGTCCTTTGGAGGAGAGAACCCAACAAGATAGGCAAAGTAAGTATTGTTATCCATATGCCTTTTGTGATGCTGTCTTCATGCAGAGACAATTCAAACCTGAGCCAATGAAAATTTTAGCAGAAGTAGACATGGCCATGGATTTTAAAACATACTGAAATTCTGACTTTTTAAATTTAAATTGTAGAATAAATTTTGCCAACGTGGAATGCAATATGAGTATTTTCTGTAGGGAGAGTGAAACTCAAAATTACATTTGTTTTGCTGAAAGTTACTCACTGAAATGAACCACTCTGTTAATAAACTCTACATGTTCCAGAGGCAATATATGCAGTCCAGTAATTTCATTTCAGTTATGGTTTGAATGCTGTACCAGACATGAACGAGTTGAGCTATTTCTCTCAGGAGCAGAATTGTCCTATCTAAAAATCCTGTGTCTTCTAGTTTTTGGAGCCCATGTTACAGGATGATAAAACTCCTTTCACAATTAGGCAAGATAAAATGAGAACAGCCATGCCCTTGGAAAGAAAAACATATTCCTACTTAAAAGATATAAAATATTAGGAGAATTAGGATGTGATTTATGAGTGTAAGGAAAAACTAAACATTCTGTCAAAATAAGCATGACAGTAAAAACTCTTACAGTGGGCTACAGCAATCAGAAATGGATACAGTTAAGCTTTTGCACTCCCAAGTCCCTGGGAATAAAAAGAAATGTTCCCAATTATACATGGTTTTAAAAACCCAGTTCCCATCCTTTGCAATTGAAATTGAAAAGAACTATTAAATATAAAATAAAATAGATTTTGTATACAAGTCAAACCTAGAGCCTGCTATTCAGAATAATTTATAATGGGGCTGGGGCTGTAGTTCAGCATATACAAGCACCTGGATTCGATCCCCAGTACAAAAACAAAGGGGAATTACTTACAAAATCCAGAAGCAGTCAAGGTAGAATTCTCAGTTTACTCTCATAATAACTGACTTAAAGACCAAGAATCACAGAATAACTTTCCTCAAAATGTTCTATCATTTTCCTAAAAGTTTCTTGTTTATCAACCCTGGTTTATCAAGCCTGGTGTGATCACTATTCGTCTATTACTAGAGGTAGCATTATGGAAAAAATTAAAACAGATTACTTTGTTGTATCTTAAAAATTCTGTACCACATTGACTTTCACTTTGCTTATAGTAGCATTTATTGGCAGATTCTTAATCCATAATCTCTATACCCTAAGGCAATATTTTTAATATTTTTAGTTGTTATGGATCGTGAAGAAACTAGACCCTCTCCTCAGATAAATGTACATGCATATGAAATTCTGCTTAGAATTTAATGGGGCTTCAAAGTTACCATATTAAAAAAATAAAACTTAGTTTTAGCATAGGGAGATAGCTCTTGCCTAGTATGTACAAGGCCCTGGGTTTGATCTGTAGACCAGCACAAAAAACAAAAAAACACTTCATTTTTAGGGGGAGTTTGAAAAACAGGAACTAATAATTCTACAATAAGATAGTACATTTAAGTCATAAATCCGCCTCACCTCACACTTAAAAAAAAAAAACTCCCTAAAAATGTTTGCAAACACCATCAAAAGTTATTTTGTTAACCAGGCACCATGGCACATGCCTATACCACCTACTTTGGAGTCTGAGGCAGGAACATGGCACATTTGCCCCAGCCCAGGTGACCTAGTGAGACCCTGTCTTAAATTAAAAAATAAAAAGAGCTGGGGATGTAGCTCAGTGGTAGAGTGCCCCTGAGTTCAATCCCTAGTACTACCCAGAAAAAAGAAGAAAGAAGAAAAGAAAGAAAGATATTTATTTCCTTGAAAAAAATGAACTGTGAAATCATTATTGCAGGAAGAACTCCAGTAAAAAATTAAAAGTCTGTAAATTTTCAAGAAACTATTTTGTAGATCTTTTCAGTTAGAAGCCCTGTTGGTAACTAAAGTTGTTTCTATTGCTAGAGGGATAATTTGAGAGTCATTAGTAATATTCTTGTGTGATAATCCCCCATTATTAAGTTTCAATTTAACTTCTAAATTATGTCCACAAACTTTGGCCAAATGTGATACAACCTGGAAAACTGACTAAAGAAAGGAGTAATATTAAAATATTTTGCACCCTGAACTCAGGTTGTTTCTTAGTATTTGGTAAATAGATGCATTTGTCTATGTGTGTGTTATATCTAGTTTGTGGCTATAAGACAAGGCTTAAAATACTGAAATGTCTCTGTCAAGGTTTTATTAGAACCTGTGCCTATTTTTTAGTTGTCTCCTATCTGTAAATAAAATTTTATCAACTCCCAGACTTCCTGGCATAATGTCCTTCCACTTGGCTTAGAAAGGCTACTGTATAGCAGAGTGGCTCCCCCAGCCTCGTGATGCCCAGCCCTGCATGTGTGCATTTAATTAAACATCATTTTTCTTAATGAGAAAGAGCTCCAGAAACCCCCTGCCATCTGTGGCACATCTTCAATACAAATCAGATAATAAAACTTTGGTTTTGTTAAATATCTTTTAAAGCAAGATGCTTAACTGATTATGTCAGGTATGACTGTCAGAAACAAGGTTTGACTCCCCCGACGCACAATAATGGAAAGGGAATCACTGTCTTTAACTGCTTCAGTGACATCGGCTGTGGTGGAAACAGGCTGCCCATTGATGCTGACAATTACATCATGGTCTCTCAACCCAGAGCTGAGAAGGAAGAAAAAATGAAACACCATGAAATTCTAAGAAGAGTTCTACTCCTCCCCACCTAGAATGTAATCCCTCTTTCTCACGGCAATACTATTTTGCTGGCATTAAACATACAAACAGACATAACCTTAATCCAAATATGATAGCTGGTCTAAGATATGCTACAAAATCATCTGGAGGACAACAATCCTATTTACCTTTATAAAATTAATAGCCTTTGAGAATCATATAAGAAATTTACATCACCCATATTTTGAACTTGGTTTGGAATGGAGAGCTTAGTTTTTTTTTTGTTTTTTTTTTTTTGGTACCAGGGATTGAACTCGGGACCTTGCACTTTTGAGGCAGGAGGCAGCATCACTGGGCTAAATCCCCAGCCCTGGAGAGTTTAGCTTAGTCTATTCATCTCTGACCTCTCTCTACTTCAAGCACATTCCCAGTCTTACCAGCAAAAGTACAAAGGCTGACCAGTGCATTTTTCCTCTACAGCTGTACTCTGATCAATTTGATTTGGGTGGGCCACAGTTTAAAAAACTGAAGAATATGCTGAGCTGCATTATAGAAATGTTGCTTCCAGCCTTCCAGGAAATAAAAAGCTACTCTCAACCTTCCAAGCCTAAATATTTGAACCTTTGATTCTAGGTTCCTTTTTCCAAAAGTTGTGATTTTATTCAGTCTCCAACATATTTGCTTCACACAATATATATTCTAGAAATGAAAGCAATTCCAAATAATAAATTCTGTAATAAACAGATAGCCAGGCTGGTGGTTTGTCTTAAAAGTGAAAATATGCTGGAAGAGAGTCATCAAATTAAATGACTCAAGAAGAAACCTAATTAAGGAGCACAGAAAGCACACACACACACACACAAACACACACACACACACACACAAATGACAGTGTAGTAGAATTACCAAGATTTGTGGAATTTAAAAAGGAAATAAGAGTGTATACTCACCATGCACAAGGCCCTGGGTTCAATCCTCAGCACCAAAAAAAAGAAATAGGAAATTTAAACAAGCAGATGTGAAGAGAAGCAATATAGAGCTGCATTCAGGAAAGGCCTTGGGGAACAAGGACAGTTTTGTAGGATGATTTAGAACTGTCTGCACAAAGAACTTAAGTCATAGCAGCTCTATGCATAGGAAAAGAGAACAAGAAAGAAACCTGCAAGTTATTACTTCACACCAACTACATACCAAATATGAAGAACTAGGCTCAGGTGAAATAAATGACCTTTCCTGGGTCACACAACTTTTAAGAGGTGAAAGTAGGATATGATTTGGCTTTTAAGACTTGAAAACTCATCACTTTGCCACTAAATCACTCTGCCTCTCAGAAACAAGAAAAGTGAGACAACAGAGGGTTTCAGCCAGGGTCCACATTTCTCTGACCCACAGTGTAACTTTCTAAGTTAACCATTCTATATCACAGCTGCTCCCCCCATAAAACTATACCTACATCATAAGACTGTCAGGGGCTCAAACAAGTACATAAAATACTTTAACTTGTGCTTGACATACAGTAAATGCTTCCTAAGTGCCAGCTGTTACTACTGCAATTATTGTTATTATCATTATCATCAGATGTGAGTAAAAGTCATAAAGGCTGGATGTCCACATGTCAGTGACTTCCAGCAGTAATTCTCAGTTCTAACACCTACAAAGCCCTGGGGATCTTGCTAAAAGCACAGATTCTAGCTGGGGGTGTATCTCAGCAGGAGATCGCTAGCTTAGCATGTACAGGCCCCTGTGTTTGATCCTCAGCACCACAAAGCAGGGTGCAGATTCTAATTCAGTGAATGGAAAGTGAGGCCTGTGATTTGGCCCTCTCACCAGCTCCTGCTGATGCTAATGGCCTGATTACACACCATATTTTGAGCAGCAACAATTTAGCTGAAAGCAGTCGTTTTGGCCTTTGACCAGAAGTTAAAAAATTAGGGGTGGGAGTAAGGGTAGCAATCAGGGCCAGAACCAGGAAAGTCTAGGAAAGCCCACAGCAAGCCAACTTTATTAACATGAGATCTAACACTTAGCCATGCCAAAGAATTGATACCTATGATTTCTTTCCACCTATGAGAATTGCTGTAGTCTAAATAGATTATGAGATCTTGAAAAATAAAAATGGTGGAAGAAAGATATGAAGAAGTAGAAGACCAAGGAGAATAATATATATAGGACAAGCTACCTCTTCCCTAATATTAAATGTTCTAAAACAACAGCAAAGTCAACTGGAGAACCTTCCACAGGGGCTGTTCTGCCCTTTGATTTTATGACACAAGTCTCAGCACTGTCCTCTGACACTGTCATCTAGAGCTCAAAGTAAAAGGTGTTTTAAAAGACCTACAATACATACAGTGTTAGGCAGATACTTAGACAATAGCTGGCCTGAGGGACAATATGAGTCCAAAATAATATGATGTGCCAGATAGTTAAATGGAGAAACAATGACCTCAGTGTATAACACAATTGTAATAATTTCTTAAATCTCAGACCCAAAGATACATGACCTCTATTTCTGGAACAAGGCATACAGCATACCTGGTTGCCATAACCTATACCCCAGTGACCCCAGAAATGGGACCATTCTTTAAAGACCTTCCCACCTTAGACGAAGATCTGATTTAGATGTCTTTCTTAAATTTCTTGCATGATTACGGCCCCTGAGAGAACACTAACCATCTGAAAAGAACAAGTAAGACATTTTTGAGATATTGACATTCCAAAGCAGCCTCTGAGAAAATTGTCCATAAGCATCCTAACCCTCATCATTCCCTAAAGGCCACAAGGACACCTCTTGTGTATGTAAAAAGACATCCAAACTCACAGTCAGTGCAGATGTTTACATGGTGTTGCCCATCTTCTTGCCTGAAGATGTAACTCTCTATACATCTACTTTGCAATAAACTACCTAGACTTCTGCTTAGCCACCTATGTGTCTGAACTGAATTCTTTCATCAAAGCTACAAAGAACCAACAACCAAGAAGTGAGAAGCCAGCTTCCTGGTGACAACACTCTGGACTCTACCCATTCTTATTAACTGTTTATTATTTAACTCTTTAAGCTATTCATTTATTTACTATAAGTTAACAGCTATTAATACTTAATAATGATTAATTACTTATAGTGTAAGAGTTAATAGTTACTAAGAAATACTTAATATCAAAAGGGTAGTGTTATGTTTTAGATATATAATGTCCCTCAGAATTCTCATGTGTTACAGAAGGGGACCGAGTCTTGGGAGGTGCTATCGACTGATGAGTTCAAAGCCAAACGTGCTGTCAGGAGGTGGGGCCTGGTTGGAGGGGACAGGTCCCTGAGGACAGGACCTAGAAGAGTGTATCTTCTGCCCCACCTCTTCCCTTCTGTCTCTGCTTCCAGGTCACCGTGAGTTGAGCTTTTCCTCCACCACGCTCCTCTACCATTCTGTTTCTCCCTTGGAGCCTGCTTACTATGGAGTGAAACCATGACCCAAAACAAATCTCTCCTCTTTTACACTGTGGGCATTAGTATTGTGTCTCAGCAACATGAAAGTGATTAAGACAGATAAGTAAATTTGGGGCTAGGAATGTAGCTCAGCAGGAGAGCACTTGCCTAGCATGTATGAGACCCTCAGTTCAATCCCCACAACTACAAAAACTGTGGTAATTCCTAATAAAATTAAACTATTGTCATATCAGCACTGTCCCATAAAAATATAAGGCAAGCAGGGCCAGGGATTTAGCTCAGTGGTGCCACACCTGCCTCGCAAGTGCAAGGTCCTGAGTTTGATATTGGGTACCAAAAAAAAAAGGAAAGAAAGAAATATAATGCAAGCCATATGTGACATTTTAAATTTTCTGATACCACCTTTTAAAAAAATTTAAATAGATGTAATAAATTTGAATAATGTATCTTATTTAACTGAATGCCATTCTCGTTTTAACATGTAACAAACATTCTTAAATTTTTCCATAGATATTTTACATGCTTTGTTTTATACAAGTCCACTTGAAAATGAAATCTATTTGAAAAAAACACATGCCCAATAGGGCATTATATAATGATGGTCTCTTACACAATGTAAGGATTAAAGTTAAAGACTCTAGGGCTGGGGATTTAGCTCAGTGGTTTTGCCGCCTGCTGCGCAAGCGCAAGGACCCGAGTTCCATCCCTGGTACCAAAAAAAAATAAAAAATAAAAAAATAAAGTTAAAGACTCTTTCTAAAACAAAAAGAGAAATGGGAAAATATTATGCACTGCTTTGAGGTTTTTTCATTCAATCAATTAAAATTAAATTTTAAATTCAGTTTCTGAATGTCACAATTTATACCTAGATGTCCCCCCAAGCCTCATGCACTCTTAGGTGGGGCTTTTGAAAGGTAACTAGCTCACAGGCATCTACGGATAAATGTGCTATTAGGAAAGAGGACCTGATCAGAAGAGGCAGGTCACTGGGGGCATGACCCAGAAGGGCATCTCTCCCTCCCCAGGTCCTCTCTCCTCCCTCTCAGCTTCCTGGCCGCCATGACATGAGCTGCTATTCTCTGCCAGACCCTTTCACCATGCCAATTCTGTCTTAGAGTCACCCAGCCATGGACTGTAACTGTGAGCCAAAATGAATCTCTCCTCCTTTGAGGCGTGGGTGCCGAGTATCATGTCCCAGCAACAAGAAAGTAACTAAGATATTGAGACAATCTGGCCAGATTTCAGGTGTTCAGTACACACTATGTGCAGGCAGTGGCCAAGGTAATGGACAGAGCAAGTCTAGAACTTTCATCATTCACTACAGCACACAATCCAGAAAGAGCACAGAACTCTGGAAAAACCTGCACTGACCTCTCAGCAGCTGTTCCTTGAATCACTTCATATACAAAAACCCCAGAACTCATATCAGGGAAATTTGGATCTTGCCTTTTCATTTCTTGAAGAAGGCTAGGAAAAGCAAGAGGGTTAACACACACATGAAATCACCCGAGCCCTGGTAAAAGCTGGAACTCTTACTGGTCTCCTGTCTGTTTTGCTCAAGGCGCACAGGCACCCAGGACAATCATTTGCTCTGGGTGCAGTGTGATCCTCTATGTTAAAGGCTACAGCCACTGGACATGATATAGTGCATCCCCAGTGAAAGATGCTCTTACACAGTGAGTGCTGGTGTAGGCAGAGTCAGGTACATATCCTGTGACAAACAGAGCCCGTGGTCATAAGAGTACTTCACTGCAGTCAAATGCATTAACTTTTCTATCCAAATCATCTAGCTATGACTTGCCTCAGAAAAACAACCCAGACATAATCAAAGTCATGCTTACTTCAAAGAGAGGGGCAGCATTCGCAGACCCAGATATTTCTTCTGCAAAGGAACCTTGCCTGGAAAGGAAAAGTGTAATAATGTGTGACTAACAATAAAACTTCTTTCCTTTTGGCACAGCTTAAAAGACACCCAAGTCCCAGAGTCTCTTTGTGATTGTAGCTGCCCTTGCATGCTGTCTGCCATGAATTATATGCTTCATAGAACCTCTGTCAACAGCACAAATGTACCTCCTGCCTCTAGCCCATCCAAGTACTTCTGGGTACCTCTCGTGCCTGGTTTTGTGCCCAGTCCCCATATGGCCACTCAAACAACCAATATAGAATCTAAGAATCAATGACCCAATCCTGTATAGAATTCAAACCACTGTCTCCACAAAAGATAGAGGGCTCCTACACAGGATCCTGTGGGTTCACTGAATGGGGAGGCAGCCACTACAAGCAGAAGATCACTGCACTCCGAATCAAAAGAAGTGGGCTGAAGTCCTACTTCCACTACTTGGCACATCCACTTCATCTACTCCAAGAGGAAAGGCTTTAATTTCTTCAAAATCTTACTAGCAACTAGCAGCCCCTTAGGATGGTGGGAAATTCAGTTTGTTTAATGAGATGGAATGACAGAACTGGGGAAGAGAATTAGTGACACAGAGACAAAGAAGAGGAGTTTGCTGTAATCAAGGGTCTCTGCCATAGAAGAGAGTGGCAATGAGCCAGAAACAGAAGCCAAAATGTTCAGGCTGGGCTTGAATTCACTATGGAGCCCAGGCTGGCCTCCAACTCGCAGTGATCCTCCTGCCTCAGCCTCCAGAGTGCTAAGATTACAGGTTATAAAGGAACAGAAAGGATGAGTCAATAATGAATATTTGTACCAGAAAAATAAACAGCAAATTTGATGATTGTTAAGAAGAATATCACACGTAAAAACAAGAAGTGGTTATTCCTGACAAAGATGTAAAGTTTACCCTCCCTGTAGATGCTGCTGAGGTTGCTTCTACTACAGACAGCAGTTGCCAAATAGAATATAGATCCAGATGGAAAACTGGGACATGAGGGGAGTGTCACAGCATCACATGGCCACAGAGAACATTTGGTGAGCTTCTGAACAAAATCAAGTGTTTTAAAGGAAATCAATCAAGACAGATTCAGTACTTTATGCACTCTGGTTACAGATATAAGCATAAAGTAAAAGATGATGATAAAGAAAAAAAAAGAGATAGAGTGCTCCTGAGCAATACAAGAGGGGACCAAAAACCCCCCAGCTCCCTTCACCTTTCAACTGGCGCTCATGGTATTCTGCCAAGAACTGGCGAATTCGATCTGAGGGAATTGCAAAGGAGATTCCTGCGGTCACCTTCAGTGTGTTTATGCCAATCACATCACCATCCTGGTGAGGGAGGAAACATCATTCAGTCATGAAGCTTTGCAAACTGAACAGTGCAACAGCAGAACAAGCAGAGGAAGGAGTGGAGCTCATCATTTTGGGTCAGAAAACAAGGGCTTCTTCAATAGAGAGCACGGATGTTACTTTACCAGATGATTAGTGTGCTGGGATAAAGGAGAAAGAGAGGAGAATGGTACACATGCAAAGTTATCTTTTTTCCAGGGCCAGGATGCTGAGAAATTTTTTTTAATCTGTAACTCATTTTTTCCTCCAGTAAATTCTATTGATTTTTACAAGTAAGCCACAGTTTGTATTTTAATACAAATAAGAGGACGAGGAACATTTGACTTTTTGTTGCTTAAATGAAACACAGAAAAGACAAAAAGCTGTTAGATTTTTAGCAACACTTCAATGAAAGTATTCAAGAAAATTAGCAAAAGTGACCTGAGGGAACAAAGGTCTGCCAAGCTAATGCTATGAGGTAGAAAATGCTTTTCTTCTCATGCACTTCATCATCCTTTAGCTTTAATTAGGTAGTGGCAAGGGTAAATAAGAGATTCTGATCATGTTGAGACATACATTATAATGCAGCATGTCTGGACTGTGGCTTGAAAGTCTGCATTTCATCCCTGCTCTTGGTGAACTCACTGTCTAACTGAGAAGGTGGCCACAAAAAATTGTTTGAAATATTATTAACAAAATGCACTTAATAATTTCACAGATTGTTAATCTTCTTAAAAGCAAATGTAGCCAGGAGTCAGGGCACATGCCTGTAATCTCAGCTACATAAGAGGCTAAGGCAAGAGGACTGAAAGTTTGAAACCAGCCAGGGGAATTTAGCAAGATCTTGTTTCAAAATAAAATAAAAAGGGCTAGAGATGTGGCTCAGTGGTAGAGTCCCTGCCTAGCAATCACAAGGCCCTGGGTTCAAGCTCCAGTACTGCAAATAATAATAATAATAATATTTATAGAAAAAACAAAATCATCAGTTCCAAGGGACACAGAAAGCAGGAGTCAAACAGCACTGCACTTTTCTATGCTTTCACATGTATTTGAGCAACTAGAAACCCTGACATTTCCACTACAGATGCTGCATAAAATAGATGAAACATGTATTATGTACCAACTCCCCACGATGAATGTAATTGTATGTATTGCAAGCATGTACTAATAAAAATTAGTAAATATTCTTAAATTTTTAAAAATTAAAAAAATACATGACAGAACAATGGATTCTGGTTGTGATTTTCTGTCATCTATAAGTAGGTCAAGACTGAAAGCATGGATAGTCCTCATTAAATAAGAAGCATTCTTATATGAGGAATGGCTCTTCATACACAGCCGCAAGGGATCTTCAAGGATATACATTACATAGAACACTTGGTCATTTGGTATAAATCTGGGCTTAATATTTAGGGCTTTTGGTAACCACTCAATAAAAACAAAAACCACGTTGCTGAGGAAAACTTTGAAGTAAGCCAGGGCCAGAACCCTGGTGTTCTCAGATGAGATCACACACTGGGATGATAAGTTGATCATAGATCTTTTTTTTTTTTGGTACCAGGAATCAAACTTGGTCCTTGCATTTGCGAGGCAGGTGGTCAAGCCACTGAGCTAAATCCCTGGCCCAAGTTGATCATAGATCTTGACTTTTTCCCTAACCATTTACTTAAGATCCTAGAATAGGAAAGTTTCATTTCACAACTCTCTAACAAGGAGAGTATCCATGTTTGTAGTATAGAATTTGGAAAATCTTTGAAAGTTAGGAAGAAACCTGAAGCAGGAAGGAAAATGGCTACTTACCAAGTTCACCAGAGGCCCCCCAGAATTCCCGTGCTAAAGACACAAGTTGAAAAAGCCATCAGTAAAGCCAATGAATATAGTCCTCCATGTCATTTATATATAGTTTCCACTAAGCTTTACCAGAACCAGCCTGTTCTAGTGAGCTGTTCTTCCCCCAAGGCAGACAAAATGTTGCCACTCATCATCACCAATACTGAAGTCAGCGTAGATAAAGACCAACTGCAAAAGGACCCTACATTGTACAGTAGTGGTGACCTCTATGATAAGACACTGAGAGACCATCCAAAAGTAAAGATGGCAACATTCACATCAAACAGTCTCAACTTGAACAATGTGGCATCCATTCTTCTCATAGGGATCTAACTGCCCTTTAGACCTGCACAAAGGCCAAAAGAAAGTTTCCTCCTCACTGTACACTACAAGTATCTTTGGGCTGAGGACAGACCTCCTCAGTGACTTCCATTAATGATGGCATCAGTCTGGATATAGTCTATGTCTGAATCCTTCAGCCCCAGCTCTTTGCCCCCTCGCTGAGTGGTACTGACGATCCCTGCAGTCACTGTGTTCTGCAGAGAAAATGGGCTGCCCAAGGCCACCACGAACTCTCCAGCCCGAAGATCAGATGATCTTCCCAGCAACAGAACAGGAAGGTCAATCTACACAAGGGCAAGGAAGAGTGAGGAGGACAGAAAGGATAAAGAAAAAAGTGAAGACCAAATAAACAGAATATTTGTATGTAACAAATGTATGACACTATCTCTTATCATTTCAGCACTTAATAAGAAGTACCAACCCCACACACACACTCGATCTACTGCTTCTTCCTCAAAGTCCAACTACCACCGAGCTCTCACTTGCTAAGATGATTAAGACCATCTCTAAGATTGAAAATTGTTACTTCATAGAAATTACTATTAGTAAACCACCAATGAAGTAACTGATGATGCTAAATTGACATTAGCAATTCACTTAATACCGTAGCTCAAAAGTTTACAAAGTGAAGAAGCCACAAACAGGAAGGAGATCAGCTAGAGCAGCATTTCTTAAACTGTAATGTGCACATGAAACATCAGGATCTTATCAAAATGCGGATTTGAGTCACTAGGTCTGGATGGAGTCTGAGGTTCTATATTTCTAAAAAGCTCTCAGATGACATATCCATCCTGCTGGTGTGCAGCTCACACTTGGTGTAGCAAGGACCTCAAAGTGTTCTTCAGCAGCTCTGAGCCCACTGCAGTAATTTCTGCTATCTTAAGCAGAGAAATGATTTTTCCCAGAAGTGGCATCTGCTGAAGGAGAAGAGAACAAGGAGGGAGAAGGGGAGAGGAAGAAAGAGGGGAAGAAGGAAGAGGAGAATTGTCAGGGATATACAAACAGGCATGGAAGAAAACAAAGGAGAGAAAGAAACCAGAACAAAGTATATACTCGATAGAAAAGACCTGGTGTGGGTGTGGAGTGTGAAAGATCATCAAACATGAAAATCCTCAATAAGATTGTAATTAAGCCCCAAGAAACTCACATTTGGTTCAATCTTAATTAGTGCAAGATCCAATTTATGGTCAATGTCCTTGACCGTGGCTGCATACTGGACCCCACTCTGGAGCTCCACCTGGATCCGCTGCTGGTTGGTGAGCACATGTGCATTGGTAACAATGAGCCCATCCTCAGACACTATGAACCCAGAGCCACTGGATGCAAGGATGTCCTTGCTGCCGAGGTGTGACCTGTCTCCAGAAGACAACAGTACAAATAGTAGGGGTTTCTCTGCCTGTGAATCATGAGGCCTCACATGGAGTAAACATAGCCTCCTTACACCTCTCTCAGACATTGTACAGTACTTTCCCTGTCTGAGTTTTCAGCATCTCCATGTACAAATGAACCACATGTGCCTTGCCCTGACCTTCTCCCACGAGGGCTCCACCTCTCCTCTTCCAGAGCTGCTCGGTACAGCAATCTTTGAGTCCTCTGCTACAAAGAGGCCAACCCTAATCCCAATACTCTGAGTAAAAGTGGGTCTAGCACCACCAAATCGAGGACCCAGGGAGGGAGGGAGGCAGAGGGGTCTGGTTCTGACCTAGTTTCCACTATCAACCGACACTCTGACACAGGAAAATCAATCCTACTCTTTGGGTCTGGATCTCCTTGCATGAAAACCAGGAATGGAGCTGGGCAGGATCACCAAGATGCCTGCTAGCTCCTACATCTGGCCTTCAATTTTATCTGTGACAAATGAAGGTGAAAGAAGCCCCAGCCAACTAAGTGCACAGGAGCAACTCAGATTTGGAAGCCAGAACCTTTTGTGCCTCTGCTTTTTTTTTTTTTTTTTGTACCCAGGATCAAACTCAGGACCTTGCTCTTTCGAGGCAAGTGCGGCACCACTGAGCTAAATCCCTGGCTCTGTGCCTTTGCTCTCTAAAGCACTTTACACAGACTTTCCTCCCATCAGTTCTGGGGATCAACTGAGCTACCACTGTTCAGATGTGCACTGAACTACATCCCCAAAATCTCTTTGAGCCTGGGATCTCTTCACAGAGGCCTTTAGGGATTTGAAGATTCAATGATGCTTGCAAAGGGCCTGGAGCAGATGAGTGAGGCCTACCTCACAAGTCTCCAGCTGGGGTAGTCTTCCTCCTGTTACTTTACCTGCGGAACAGCTGCAAGTGAACCACAGCAGGCGCCACCTTCTCCACCACCATAGCGATGAAGTTGTAGTTGCTCCGGAGCCAGCCTGCGCTTTGGGTGCCTGTGAAGAAACCTCCGAGCTTGGGGCAGGCAGCCTCCCTCAGACCACAGTAGGTGTCAGTCTTGGACCTCGAACTCACTTCTCCCCCCTTTCCTCTCCTCTTTCCCTCTCCTTCTCCCATCAGGCTCCCATAGTCTTTCAGAGGATCAGGCCTGTCAGGCCAGTTGAAAATAATTTAAAAAAGAAGATGGTATTCAAAAGATGAATAGGATCTGGTGATATATATTTTTCCCCAAGATAAATATAATTATTATGTATCACAAACATATACTAATAAAAATAAAGTAAATGCACGTAGGAAGTATTTGGCCCATAATAAAGTGTATCAAATATACAAAAAAGTAATGAAAACTGAATGAGGAGAAACCGCGCAGCAGCCGGTAAAGGACACTTGTTAGGAAGAAAGAAAACCAAGAACAGCACAACTGAAGGGCTGCATCTGGGGCAAAAGAAGCAGGGAGGAGCCCGGCCATGGAAACACGCAAGGCCCGCCCTGGCTCCCCGGGAAGGGTCCCCACGGCACGCGGGCCCTACTCACCTGGGTCGCCGCAGGCACCTTTCTGCACAGGCACGGCCGGGAGCGCGCCCTGGACGCGCGCGGCGCGGTTCTCCGCCCGGAGCGCGCACAGGCTGGGGTAGGTGCGACCGTTGCTCCCGCACACGGCCGCGCCCTCCACGGAGCAGCCGCAGATGCCATGCCCGCGCTCGTGCCCAGATGCTGGGAGGCACCGCAGCCCCGCGGCGCACGGCCGGCCCCGAGCCCTGACGCAGGCGTCGCCCTCCGCCGCGGGGCACACGCGGCAGCACCGACAGCGGTCGAGCACCGGCGCGGCACCCGCCGAGCAGGTCGGCAGTGGGGGGCAGCGCGTCGGCTCGCACGCGTCGGGGCAGGGCATCGAGGCCTTGGACCTCCGGGCCTGGATCCTGGGCACGGGCGCCGCGGGCAGCAGCAGCCAGAACAGGAGGACTCGTCCGAGTCCGAGCCCGAGCCCGGGCACGAGCCCAGCGCCCTGCTGCCGAGGTCTCATCTTGCTCCTTGCCTTTGCTGCTTTTCCAGTTACTTCACTGAGCTCACGACTGGTATAAAATGAGCAGCACTTCTTTCTGGCCCGGGTGCCAGCCCCAGACTTTTAAGGGGAGAGCCTGTCGGACATCATACACACACCCGTGCCTCCCCCAGCGCCGGTCCTGCCCAGGCCCAGGCCTCCCTCAACAGGGAGGTCCCTAGCCCTGTCCCTACCTCGTGAAAAGCCATAAAACCAGTAACGGGACAGAGTGGCAGGGGCTGCCAACCACCCACAGCCAGGAGGTCACATTAGGAAACACAACCATATTTCAGTACTGGTTTTATTACAAAACAAGCGACAAAACAGTTTTAGAAAATTATTTTTGCTACATACCAATTAGCAGATCACAGAAAAATGAGAAGCATACTGTACGATTCCATGCACTCAGCTCGGGACTCAAAGCGAGGGTGCTTCACAGCTGAGACCTACTGATTCAAAACCTTCGCAAGCGATGGGGAAGGGCTCAAATAGTATGTTTTTGCAGAACATTTGCTTTATTCAGACTCTACCTAGCATGAGTGCCTGTAAGTGCTGCAAGCCATAACAGAAAAAACAGGTCTAAGGAGGAAAAAAAGAGATGTTGGTAGAAAATATTTAATAAACACGCCCATTTCTGACATGTTCAAAGTTAATAAACAAAACTGATTTGGGAAACTTAATTTCCAAAATGCTGTTAACGCTTCCATATGCCTGTTTATCTGGTTAACAATGAAAACAAACCTATCAAATTCCATTGCTCAACTAATTACTTATCAGGTCATTTTAGTCAGAAAAGAAAAAAATTATTTTGCTCCTAGTAAACTTACAAAGTGGACCTTAACTCTACCCTTCTCACAGGAGCTCAGGATTTTAGTCAGACACAGAGGAGTGATTCCACTACTGTGACCTGAGGCCACTATCCAGGGTGTGCACCTCCTTACCCTTTACGTCTCATAGAAAGCAAAAGGCAAACTATCTTCCCCAACCATCACTTGACCTTGAGTAAGCAAGTCTGTCAGGTTTCCAGAATAATAGATGGTAAGTCGTTCCACTATGGAGAAGACCACCTGGAATACTGCTGCACTTCGGGTTTGTGGACCTTGCGCTTGCGAAGCAGGTGACAGAACCACTGAGCTAAATCCCCAGCCCATTGGATTTTTTTTTTTTTTTTTTGTACCGGGGATCAAACTCAGGACCTTGCATTGCCAGGCAGGTGCTGGAACCACTGAGCTAAATCCCCTGCCCAAGGTTTTCATTCCCTAAAGAAAATGCAGTATCTTTTTTAGTTCCTTTTTTTTTTTTAACTAGGATTTATTCCAGAACCTATGTGCTTAGCCATTCACCTATCCTGTATCCCTATTTTATTTTCTAATTTTTTCCACCTGGTTCCATTTCACACAATTAAAACCAAATGCTTCAGTTATCTGTGCACCATCTTTGGCTCACATTAAAAGACAGTGGTTTAAAATTGGTCAGAAGGTTAAGAAATATGGACAGAAAAGGAATTCTGAGATAAGATTTGGAATGTGAATGTTTTTAGGCTTCAAAAAAGATAAACACAGTTTTCTGATATTAGAACTATATTAACTATGTTCCACCTTGGAGTGTCCAAGTTTATGCTCGTTAAGAGTCCTTGTTTCTCCTTCATTAAAACAGACTGGATTATGTTAACATACTCTCAAAATAGACCTTACTGAATAAGAAATCTATCAGCTTACTGTAATAGCCAATTAATTAGCAGTAGTATATAGCACAGTTTATTTGAGAGAGAGAGACAAGAGTCAGAGAGAGACAGAGATCTTCACAATTTAAACACAAAGAGATGACATCATTTCCATGAGTCAGGGAATGTTTAAAGAGAATTCAAAAGCGTCTCATTTTTTTTCATCACATCCATGTCGCATGATGTGCATTTCTGTTGAAAAACTCAGGAAGTTGGTGGGGAGAAAAATAGGAAGGTGCAACCAGAGACAAAGGGCTTTAGGAATTTGGAATGGCTTCTTAAGATCAGATTACTTAAAGTAAGTTGTAACCTTGATTGTTCATAAATAAATAATTCTCAAACTGAGAATTTCTGAGGACAAAAGTACATACGAGTTTATTTTTTAATTGTTTTTCATTTTGTTTTGTTTTTGGTACCAGCGATCGAACTCGGGACCTTGCGCTTGCGAGGCAGGCAACAGAACCACTGAGCTAAATCCCCAGCCCTTCGAGTTTATTTTTTAAAGAGGAAAAATGGAGAGAGAAAGAGGGAGAGAACCTATAGACTTTCTTTTTTAGACTAGGACCACAGGCCAAACTTAACTGAAGTGAAGGAGTGTACCCATGCAGTGAAGCAGAAAAAGCCTTGCATGACCCACATTTCAAGATAGCCACCCGGCTTTGTAAATAGGGAAGGGTGGAGGGCGTGAAGGGAGGGCTGGGAATGGGGAAAAAATAAGAACCAAGATGCATTATATAAAGGTACAATTCCCAATGAGAAATGTAATTGTGTTGTATACCTACAATGTACCAATAAAAGAATTTAATACAGGAAAAAAAAAAACATAGCCACCCGGGCCAGGAGAAACATGTTTCCCTGCAACACTAATGACTGTTTCATCAAGAATTTTCACCTCTGGATCAGATGTGGACACAGAAGGAGCAGGGATTTACTTAGGTACAAATGCTTTTGTCTCTTCCTCTAGTTGCTAATTTTTTATTTTAAAATATAATTAATTGATCTAAGAAATAAAAATTACAAGTAGTAATCACCTAAGTTCTCTCTCCCTGTAGGAAGCTCTCGAAAGTTTCTGGTAGCAATTCACTGCAGAAGCTGGGTAGATAAATACTCCCTAGAGCACTAGAAATTGTACCTTGTCCAAAGGGAATATGGATAGGAAATTCAATCTCCTATGCTCTTCTACCTGGGACACCTCTCATTAGCAGAACCTTTAAATCAATGTTTTTATACCCAGTTTCTATTCCACTAAAGAATATAAATATCTCAAGATTATCTTTGTATCTCCCCACCGTTAAGTACACGGTTTGATCATGCACCCACACATAGCTGCATTCAACAAGCAACACAAAGGATAAAAAGAAAGCAAATCTGCCAGGGTATATGATACATAACACTTAATATCAGGCAAATGGTCCACTCAAAAAGACCAGAACTTTTTTTCCTGTCTGGAAAACATGGATCAAGAAAGCTTAGCAGGATAAACTATCATCTATCTCTTCTCAGCACCTCCTTAAAGCTATTCTAAAACTGAGATAGAGATCATTCTATCACACACGCAAATTATCACACTCTTACCAGCCCTCCACACATTTCAAATCTCACCATATCAAGGGAAATGTCTGTTACATTCTCAACAGTTATAGCACTTAACACTGATAAGCCCACCCACAAGGCCAGAAACAGCCACTGGATGGGTCGGTCTGTCACCTACTGCTACAGCACTAGGGCTCACAGAGCATCAAAAGGAGAACAGAGTAATTTCCAAAACTGGCTGATGCACTGGCATTGAATTATTCCCTATACCTCACAAAAGACACCCATCTCTTTCCCTGGGAGTCTCCTGGGGCGTCCATCTTGGCAGACCCTTGAGGGCAGCCCTCCAGCACCGCGCCCCCCCTCATTTCAACTACCTCCTGGGGTGGACCTCAGTCCAGCTGCAGCCTGGGCACCCCCCACCCCCGACTCCTTTCAGCTGGGTTGTACCTTCCTGCTTCACAAACTTCAACCAATTAACAGGAATAGGATAAACTAGGTGACTGGCCTAGGATCCTGTGAATGGATTCAAACAAAATGAAGCAACTAAAACAAGGACAAGGAAATAAATTTGGCTAGGGTTACAACTGGAGTCCACATCGCTTGTAGAGAGGAGATGCTAAACCAACACCCCACCAGAAAGACCTTGGGATACTTCAGCAAGAGGCAACACACTCTCTGCCTGAGTATGCCCCACAGGTCTAACCTAGTGATCTTCCCATTGATAATATTAAAAAAGCCAGCCGCATGGACCCTCCCATGGACAGCCACAGGAATAGAGTGCCACAAAGGCATCCAACATGCAGTGAGGAAGAGAAACTGAGTCTCAGCCACCTCTGTCCAGTCCTCCCTCTCTCCTCCCTCCCATCCCACATGCTGCCCCTCGTCACACATCAGAAGTCCTTATGTTTTCGTCATCAAGATTGAACAGAAATGGTTTCTCCTTGGGTTGCTGGGGCTCCGATCTGTGCCTGACCCGGGAGCTTGGCAGCATCCCAGCAATGCTTCTCTCCCCTAGACGGGCAGTGAACAGAGAGTCCTCTGCAGTCTCTTCCGCTGCCAGCAGCTTTTCCCCAGTCTGGGGGACAGGTGTCCAAGGCTGCCAGGAGGAGACCATCGAGGGAGCTTTGCAGAGGGCTTTCTTTTCTTCTGCAGGTGGCCGCCTTCGGCACAAGACAGAGTTAGGCCCACCTGTGAGGCTGGAGCTTCCAGGTCGAGTCAAAGAAATGGATCTAGAAAAAGATACTTCCTAGAAACATAAAAAAGATGAAAGACAAAGGGAAGTAAAGGACAATGTTTTCTCAAAGTCCCAGGAAGAGTACTCACCCAGTATCACTACCTCACAGGTTCAGAGATTGCTATCTACAAAAATCAAATGTTTTCAGCAAAGCCAGGCATGGTGGCATGTGCTACTCAGGAGGCTAAGACAGAAGGATCCCTGTGTACCTGGGCAACACAGTGTGACCCTGTCTCAAAAATAAATAAAAAGTTCAACAGAATTCACTCCATATGAGTCAGGGTCTGCTTGGCAATGAGACTTGTAAGACACATCAGAAACTCCATGTCTCTGTCCAACCCCACCTCACCTCCTCCATCAACTAAAAAAAACAAAAAGAAAAATTTGGACCCAAATTAGTAGAAAGAGAAAAACAAACAACTCAGCCTGTGGCTTCAGCTGCATGTAAATCCTGGGCTGCTTGCCTATAACACCAAATAAAACACGCCCATTCAAGAAGGATTTATCTCTCAATCAACACTCAGCACAAGAAGGAAGTGACTTACTCTGGGGTGGCACTTGAGGGCCTGGACAGCTGCCCCAATCTCCTTAATCCAGCTATGCATGTCCTCTGGACTGTCCGCCTGCAAAACATCCACAGCACTTACAGAGAGACATTTTTGGCACTGTGATTTCAGCTTTCAAGTTTCTGACTCAACTTTGAGTGCATAAAATCACAACATTAGAGTTGGAAGGGATCTTGGAAATCATCTAGTCCAGTGGCTTGCAGACTTTTGAGGACATTTTTTCCTGCAGTATCTTATTTGACAGTCAATAAATAAAATAGCTCAAAGAGCTCCTCAGCTGGTCTGAGGAAGAGCAGCGGCTCAGTGCCTCATTCTGTTGACGCCCCTCATGCCACCCAGAAAACAATGGGTCTAGTCTAACCTCCTGGTTTTACAGAAAGGAAACGGAGCCCAAAAGGCCAAAGCACATGGTTTATGGCTGGTCTGGATTCAAGTTCTTGCTTTCAATGTCATCATCTTTCCACTGTATAACTATCTAAACAGAATAATCTCACTTTCAATTCCATTAAAACCAGATCCTTCTGTATGATCACATATTTTATCTCCAGATACAGCACTTTTCTCAAAGCACAAGCTACTTCAGGCCTCCAGAGTTGCAGGTCCTTGAAAAACCAAGCTCGACAAATACACAGGACAATGCTGCACAGTGAAAGCATTTCCCCCAGAAGGGGGCACCAGCAGCTCTGTGACGAAGGCAGGAAGATCAAGAGGCCTGAGCACTGGGATGTGGCTGTGTGAGGGAGGAGTTCAACCAAGCTCTGGGGATGTTTACCGAGGACCCTACCTGGGGTTGCATGCTACAGCAGATGTCAGCCACAGAGGTGGGACCCAGACTGAATCCCTGACCTCCAGAAATCCCTGCCTTTAGTCTTCTCTGTCCCCTGGTACCGTCCCAAGTCCTATCATACCAGTCACATTTGTATGCATGTGCAGACCTATGTACAAACACCACGCCCCACCCATCCTCCCCTCACTTCCTCTACGACCAAAAGGACCCCAGCTATGCATTCTGTCAGGATAAAACGCGACCAGTTTGGGTTTGTCTTTTCCAGTTTTCAAACTTGCATTCCTACCCCTTTCCTGTCACCCCAAAATAAACCCGCCCAGGTTAGATGTGCACAGGAGACACTCAGAAGGGAAATGGTTTCGTATCCTGGCATGCCAGGTCAGCAGGTATATGGCAAAAGCAGCCAAGATCGACACCTCTCACATGCACTATACCTGCAGACTGACTTATACTCTCTCCCCTTGATTCTTTTCAGCTTCTTGACAAACTGATGACTTCCTAAGAAAGGACAAATCCATCTCTAGTCCAAAAAGCCAGAAGTCCAAGATCCTCTCAGAAGGTATTTTACTAATATCAGGGCTAGGCTGTCCCACAAGTAGGACTCCTGGAAGAATTATATCTATGAGGCAAAGCTGTTTGTACACAGAAGCACTTTGTGTGTAAGATTTTATTTTTGTTTTTTGGTGCTAGGGATGGAACCCACGGCCTTCGCACTAAGTTACATCCCCAGCTCATTTACTTTTGAGACAGCATCTCACTAACTCCCTGAGTTGCCCAGGGTGGGCTTCAACTTGCAATCCTCTTGCCTCAACCCTCCAGACAGCAAGCATTACAGGTGTGTACCACCATCCCCAGCAAGGGGCTCTTTAAGTATTATTGTTGCTTTATTTACTATTCCTATATGATACAAGGGAAGCAAGTGCAGCCTAAATTCCACCAAAGCAGATTTGTTCCTTGTCCTCTCCTTTAGACTTTTTCCTCACACTGCATGTAAATAAATCCTATCTCAAAGGGTCAAGATGTCAGGATCAAGAGAATAACCTACTGGAGGAGAGGAAAGGTTATTTTGGATTTGAATGGGATAGAGGTAATTGTTCATCAGGAGAAAAGCATTTATTAGGGATTTCTCTCCTGGGGAAACAAAAGATGATTTGATAGGAAGATGTTAGAAGACAGGGGAGGTGTTGGGGGTGTAGCTCAGTGGCAAAGCTCCTGTCTAACGTATGTGAAGTCCTGGGTTAGATCCCCAGCACTGTAAGAAGAAAAGAAAAAGAAAGAGAGACAGATAGGCACTCAGGGAGAAAAAAAATTTCCATTTGATACTAGCTCTGACATTTTCGTTAAATAAACTGGAAAATCCTCAGGCAATCTGTTTCCAGGGATGTGGAGTGACTCTTCTGAGCACCCAAGTAACCACACCATCATGTCAAATTCAGGGCTGCAGGTGTGACACAAGGGAGAGCACGTGCTCACGTGTCAGGTCGCGGGTTCCATCTCCAGCACCAGAAACAAACAAACAAAACCATGTGTTTGTACATGTTTCAAACAGAAAAGCAGATACAAGTGATCCCATATAGAAAGAAGCAGAATATCCTTGTATAGAAATCAAAACAATTTATATTAGTAGGTTTAACCATTATTTTAAAATAATATCTTAAAATATTATTCAGCCAGGCATGTTGGCACACACTTACAATCTCAGCACTCTGGGAGGCTGAGGCAGGAGGATTGTATGTTCGAACCCATTCTGGGCAACTTAGCAACTTAGTGAGGCTCTGTTTCAAAAGAGTGCCCTGGTTTTAATCCCCAGTACTGAAAAATGAAAACAATGAAATATTATTCAGCCAGGTATGGTGATGCACACCTGTAGTCCCAGCTGTTCAAAAGTCTGAGACAAGAGCATCACAAGTTTGAGGCCAGCCTGGGCAACTTAGTGAAACCCTGTCTCAAAATAAAAAACGTTTAAAGGCCCAGAGATGTAGCTTAGTGACAGACCACTTGCCTAGCACGCAGGAGGCCCTGGGTTCCATCCCCAGCAGTGAAAGAAGAAAAAAATTCAAATGGAAAAGCAGGTATTGCAATTAATTCCACATGGGAAGGAAAAGTATTACTTTATTGAGATCACTGTAACAATCTCTATTAGTGGTTTTAAGAAGTGATACCTAGTTTTGGGGCAACATAAATTCACTAAAACCAAAAAGTTATATGCAAAAATTATGGTATATCTTTCTTATATGAAAAACTTGTGTTTAGCTTTCATCAAAATCTGAAAAAATATCTTAAAACCACATCACAAGGTAGTTTCATGAATCAGAGGTAAAAAGCAGAGCTCAGGTCCACCCACTCCACAATGAATTGCTAAGAGACTAAAAAGTGCTTAAAACTGGGTAGAACAAAAAGGGAAATGCCAAACTCATACCCCCCTCTCTTTTTGGTACTGGGTTAAAAAGAAAGTAGGGTTTCTATCCTTGAAGGCAATTTTTGAGATGAGAAGGATAAAGGTATTTAAAAGAGTCATTTCGGTCTGTAGTTGTATTAGTCTAATGACCTTTTATTTTTTTTCTAATTTTATTGTAATTTTATTAATAAGACATAAATGGTTAATGGACAGGCATCACCAACTTGACTGACTTAACTAGCCTGTGGAAAAAATATTTTCTATATTATCCAACTTGCCAATGATTGTTCATATGATGGTTAAAAATGTCATGTTGGACCCCATGTTTATACAATAAATAATTCTAATTTATACAATCAGCTGTTACATCTTTTAAAAAAGCTAAAAACTAAACTAAAACAGTATCACCTTTCTTCAACTTTTAAAACACTTGTGCAAGTTTCTTACTGGGATTAGAAGCAGAGAGTTGACAAAAAAATATGAGATGGTAACATGAGATAAAAATATCTGTGAGACTGTCTGTCACAGTGATCTTTTTTTTTTTTTTGGTGCCGGGGATTGAACTCAGGTCCTTGCGCTTGCACAGCAGGCGGCAAAACCACTGAGCTAAATCCCCAGCCCCCGTCACAGTGATCTTTTATTGAGCATCTACGCTAAGCCCCATTCTGTAACAGATGCAATGGTTGGAGGCAAGGAATTATGGTGTTGCAATGAAAGTTGCCCAAAATCTGCCCCTTCTTATTGGATTGCCCCTGTCCTAAATCTTTAGGCAGCTCCTACTTCCTTCTATTCCCAACATCTGCAGACATTTCCCAACAGAAGATTACCTGTGCCCTCTCTCCAAGAACCAATTGCAGCTTTAGACATAACCCTGCCATGTGTGATTACGTAGACTGTGCATAGCTCTAAGTGACATCATTCACTCTGTAGTCTAAAACAGTAAATATCTAAAGAGTTGTGGCCCAGCGCAACTCACTTGTTAAGTCTTCTTCTTGCTACTCTTGCTCTGACCACTGGGCTAATCCAAGTTACCAAGACTAGTCTGCACTATATTGCTCATTTTGACAAACTAATCCGCCTCTTGATAAGCTGCCTAATACCCCCTGATGCTCTGTGACTGGGAAAATGCTGACCCCTGCTGGCTTGGATCTCCAGGATCGAAATCTGACTTTGAACCCATGCACAGAACTGAGAACTGCTTCCCCCTGACGAGCCTGCCAACACTCCCCTTCCCACCCATTTCCATTTCTGATTTCTGCAAGACCCTGGATCTTAGTTCACCACCATCCATCTGCCAAGATACCCAGGTAGCATGATAGAGTCAGCCTTCCCTGGCTGTCTGTGACCACACCCTCTGTGTCCTGGGTTCTGGCTCATGCTGTGCATAAATAATATACCTGAGCAACTCCCTGCAGCACCTGGTGCCTCCCAGTCAGTTCCATCATTTACCGGACTTGGGATCTCAGACAAATAATTTACCTGCAGAGACTGTTTCCTCATGGATAAAGTGGAGCTGAGCTCAGAGGCTGCCTTAAGTTAAGTGAGATGCTGCCTGTTAAGTTTCTCAGCACTGTGCCTAGATCATCTAAGAGTCCGATAAATGGCTCTGCTTCTTATTAACAGCAAAGACTAATATAATGTGAGAAATCACAGGTAGAAAGTATACATAATAAATGCAACATGTAAGTTAAATGACCAATACCTAAGTAGTCAGAACCCAACCCAAGTCTCTCCTGGGTTTGCAGAGTTGTTTTCTGTGCCTATTTCTGCTGTGGTCCAGCTCTCCTTGATACTGAGGTTAGGTGAAGAGTTCTTTCCAGCAGATGTACTTGAGGATAACTTAGGAAGCAGGTCAGATCTCCACTTTGCATGCTGGGTAAAATCTCAGCACTAAAGCATACAAGCAGTCTTATCCCTTCTCCCTTCGCATGAAACGTGAGTGACCTGGAACAAATGACTGACACAACGAACTGTCAGTACTACTTCTTCAGGTGCAGGTATTTAGCAGACTTTTTTTTTTCTTCAACAATGAATGAAAGTAGGACCAGGGATTTAGCTTAGTGGTGCTGCCACCTGCCTTGCAAGCACAAGTTCTACCCCCGGTACCAAAAAAAGAAAAAAGAAAAAAAGAAACATGAAAAAATAAGACAACATGATTTTGGGCTGGGGATTTAGCTCAGTGGTTTCGCCACCTGCCCCTCAAAGGCAAGGACCCGAGTTCGATCCCCAGTACCAGGAAAGAAAAAAAAAATGGTGAATGAAAGAGGTTGCAATATCAAGGGAAAATCACACCAGTTATTTTTTCGCAATGATAAACTTTGAGCTTTCAAAACAAAAATTAGAATTTCCAAAAATTTGTCTATACCTCCATGAGCTCAATAAGTTTTCATACTTAATGACACTTCTAATGAGTGATGATGACCTAATGAATGTGACTTTTTAAATATTATGTAATAAAATGTGTCAACATTTGGAAGACATGCATACCTCAGTAAGACCAGTATTTTCCAAATGATCAATGCAGGTTGTTACAAAGCCATGCATGGATAGACCACTGGATTTAAAGCAAGAATATGAAAGTTTATTGATCTGGCTTCAAACTCTACATTTCACCTAAACATTAAGAAATTACTATTTGTCAAGTTTTGATATAAAGTTGAAGAATATCCATAATTGAGTAAAAAAACATTAAAATATCTCTTTTTAAAAATTACATATTTTCATAAGGCTAGATTTTCATATTCTTCAATCCAAAAGACAAATGGCCACAGAAACAATACAGGGGCAGATATGAAAACCCTGCTGTCTTGTATTATACAGCCATCAGACATATAAAAAACATTTAAATACTACTCTTCTTGCTATTTTATAGTTATTTTTCCTAAAATATAGCTGGCTAACATATGAGTTTATAGATGCTATTTGCAATGAACTAATAAACATTTAATGATTTTTTCTATATTTTTTCGTCTGTATATTCACCCATACATTTTTTATCTATAATCTCTTCTTCCTTCCCACTGACTTTGAATTGTTATAAACAGATTTAACCAGTCACTCACTTATTTATTCAGAGTGAGGCTAGCATTCTTTTATACCAGAAGAGAAAGGAGGATGGAAGTGAGGAGAGACTTCTGGAAAGTGTGTACACTCAAGCAGATAACACAATGTCTTTTGCACAGTTCTTAGTTGAGTTTCTGGTTTCCCAAAGCACTATCTTCTGTCAAGGGCCCTCTCCTAAGCTCTTCACCAGCACTGCCACCACTCACTAAGTATTTACTCGGGGTCACTAACATGTCAAGCATCATCTAGCTAGTGCTCACCACAGCCTGTCCCTTTGGATGTCACATCCCAAAGACACTGAATGCAGGACTACTCGAGCTAAGCTTGTCTTTCTTCTCAGCGGCCCCCACCCCTGCTCCCAAGAAGTGACTGGCTCCACTGGCCACCACAAGGCTCAGGCCAAACCCCCAGCATTATCCTTGCCTCTCCCCTCTGCCTTTTCCCAAACGATTCTCAAGTCCTGGAAAGTCAAGCCCTTTAATAACTTTCACATTTTCCACTTTTCTCCATCCATCCAAGTTCAGGCAACTTCATCCCTCACCTAAGTTATTCCAACAGCTCCTGAACTGGTCTGCCGGTCTTGCCTTGTCCTTTTCTCCTCTGCCCTCAGCAATGCCCTAGGCCAGACACTACAGTTAGAACATCACTAGAAGGCTTGGAGTCGAGCTTCTCATCTCTGCTTCACCAGTGAGGAAAACTAAATAACTTGCCCAAGTCCAGGTACTATATTTTAAAGGCAAACCTGGCTAATTGCTCCCTCACCGAAGCACTGAAGGCTCGAGCTCTCAGGATAGAGCAGAAGGTCTCGGACAGGTAGACACAGTGAACACAGCCCTGCACAAAAGGCTGGCAGCCTCTCACACTCATGCTCCTCTGCCCACCTGGACCACTCCCCCAACTCTGCTTAGACGCCCCTCCTTCAGGAAACCTTCCCCACTCCCTTCTTAGGAGGACCCAGTTTGCAGTCACACCCACAGTCACACCGATCACATGGTTTTGTGAGCTTTTTTTTTCAGTGCCAGGGACTGAACCCACAGCCTTCTCACGGAGCTGCACTCCCAGCCCTTTCATTTGATTTTTGAGATAGGATCTCACTGAGTTGCCCAGGCTGAGCTCAAACTTGTGACCCTCTCGCCTCAGCCTCCCAGAATACTGAGATTATAGGTATGCACCACTGTACCCAGCCTTGCTTTTGTTTATGTTTTATATTCTTTCACCCCCTTCAGGGAGCTTGTTTCATACCTGTAATACATTTGGATTCATTTTTTTCCTCAGATGCAGATACTTATTAATCTGTCATCAATTTAGCATTTTATTTTATTTTTACATCAGAAATTAGAAAGTCACATTTTAGAGATATTCATACTTAGAGGAAAATACATGCTGACTGGCTTTTGTGTGATAATAATCATTACAGTCCTCTTGGGGAGTCCGTACATACACATATCATGTCTTTGTCATTTTTACTTCTTCTCCACCTCGTCCTCCCCTATCCCCCATGCTGCATTTCAAGTTAGGCCCCTGACCTCCTGCATGCTGTTTCAATATGTATTTAATGATGATTTGTCCAGCAGAGTTCGAGGTCACACTCCCGCTGTCACAACAGTTACCTACCCTGTAAATCCTTGTGCTTCACTTACCCAGCACTTCCAACCCCACCTCATCAGATGGTCCAGACCCGCTTACTTGGCTAGACTCTCCTGGGCTCAGGACTGCTTCTGTTTAACCTGGTGTCTCTGGTCTGAGACAAAACACCCAGCACACTGAGGCTACTCTACAACTACCTGTGGAATACAAGAACTAGCAACTCTTCGTTGCATCTCCAGGGTCCACCTTGTCCCCCAAATAGCAATGGTGTTGGTGAATAACTAGCTTTGCATCACAGCACTGTTTGCCACAGGCTGCCCCATGGCACCTCTTGAAGAAGACACTGCTTGTTGGAATGAGCATGGTCCACAGATGACCAAGTTGGCCAGCATGCTTGCTGGGCTCAGGCAGTGGGTGGTGGAGACAAGGAGCTGCTGCCCAAGAAATGTGAAGGAAGCTCAATTCCCTGTGAAAGGCAGGGTTCTGAGGACAGCGTGGAAGAAAGAGGGCTGGGAATCCCCAAAAGTTGGAGCTGGGAAGCCCCTACTGAAGCCAACATGCCATGTACAAGTTCCAATGCAGAAACCCCACAACCTCATGCTGCTGTGAACCAATCCAATCTGTGGACTACCAGGCAGGATGGGGTGGGGACTTGGCCCTAAATGTCCACGCCCTGCTTGGAAATCTGCCTTGCCAGCTCTCTGGCTCTCATAGGGCTTGGGAGAGCTCCAGAGCTGTGGGTGGAGGGGAAGCTCCTGATAAGTGAACCTCAGGGCCCAAACAATGGCTCTCTCTGTGCAGCTGGGCTCTGCACCTGGTGCAGTACAGGGCCCTCTGTGCTGCTGTCCTTCCGCACACAGTGATGTCCACACACAGACGGACTTATAAATACCCTCCAAAGCAGAAGTGAAATCACTGACCAGTTCTCCTTTTCTGTGCTTAGCAGGAGCCCAGTGGCTGAGCAAACTCACATTCTCCAGTACAGTGCTCAACCTGCTTTTACTCTTTTATGCTTGGAAGCTTTTGGCAAACATCCTGTTTAGAATAAAATGGGACTCACACTGACTCTTACAGGCTAACTTTACCATCTCTTAACTTCAAGCAAAAGTAAAGACAAAGCAGGGGAAAGAATGAACCCTATTAGTTCATTATTACACAAGCCATGTTGTCTCAGGGTGAGCATTTTACCTGCACATAGAAGGTCCTGGAGCCGGTTATTATTTCAAACAGGTTGTCCCTCATTAAGAGATCACTAGACAGAGAAAAAGGAAGAAAGTTACTGGGCATATTGGTGGATATCCGGGGTCCTCAATGCTTGCTCTAAGTCTAGGCACTGGTGTGCCCTCTACCATAAAAAAGGAAGATGAAGGTATCCAAGCCATTTCTCCTGCAGCCCGTGCCTCAAAAACAAATAAAAAAACACAACACTCCTAGGCTTCCTCCAGCTCATTCTACCACCACCACTACCATCAGAACCACTTCTAACATGGTAAAGCTCCTTTCCCCTCCAAATGCTCCTGTCTGTTATCTCCCACTGCCCTACAGTTTTCTTTCTTTCCTTCCTTCTCTCTTTCTCGGTAACTTAGATGTATAGAGTACTGTGTGATGCACCAGTTTGAAGGCTTTTTTGCATATGATTTCATCGAATCCCCACAATCAGCTAGTAAGGTGCCCTAAGACTTTCTGCACTTATAAATGAGGAAACCCAGGCTCGGGGAGTCTAAATGATACAAATGTGTCCACAGTGCCACAGATCTGAACACAGGTCTAGCTCTAGGGTCTAGGCTTCCAATGATTCTACTACCATTTGCCTCTCGTAAAGGTGCCAACTCTCCCTTCCCAAAATTTCTCTCCATTCAGTCAGCAACCCCATCCACCTGCCTCAAGCCTTGCAGCTGGTCTCATTGTTCTGGGCCTAGGAGACAAGGAGCTAAACAGAGGAGAAGGAGGGTGACCGCAGACTACTCTAAACTGGGTGTGGAGTTTGGAAGAGCAATCCCAATTCCTGTAAAAAGGAAGAAAAGAGAGACACAGCCAATGCTCAGGGACAAACCTCAGATCAGCCAAAATGCTTTACAGGGTCAAATGCCTGCTGTGTATATCCAGCCACTGCAGGGAGCATATAAAGAGTGAGAAAACTAAATCCTACCTAGAAATAATCCAAGAAAGCAGGACTGCACAATCACATTTTAGTTCTATGCCAAGAACGTGTGTGTGTTCTATGCCAAGTCATTCCAAGAAAGGTCCAATCACAAGCAGCGTTGGTTGGCTTCATGAGTAAAGACTTGGGAGGACATGGCAGGGGCCCAGCCAGTGACATGGGCACCAGACACAGGAGGAGCATGAGGCTAAAGACAAGACAGGGGTCAGAGATACATGGAGTGAAATGGTGGCTCAACTCAGGAAGAGGTGCTGGGTTATGTTTAAAAGAAATTGTGAGCCTTTCTAAACCAAAGTATAAAACAGGAATAAAAAGACCTCTTTTATCAAGCTGGTAACCACAAAGATCAATTCTAAGGTGCTGTTATGGTTTAAATCTAGATGTTCCCCCAGAAGCCTCATGTGCTCATAGATGGGGCTTCAGGGGAGGGAATTGGATTATGACAGTGTGATACTCATCAGTGGATCAGTCCACTGATGAGTTTATAGCTGACTTGCTGTTAAGAGGCGGATCTGGTTGGAAGAGGTGGGTCAGCGGGGGGTGTGGCTGGAAGGGCTCATCTCTTCCCAGTCCTCTCTTTGCTCTCTGCTTCCCTCAGCTGTGCCATGAGCTGCCTCTCTCCACCAAGCCACCCTGCCTTGAGGCCACCTGACTACAGACTGAAACCTCTACAAGCTGTGAGCCAAAATAAAGCTTTCCACCTTTAACTTGTGAGTGTTGTGTATTGTGTCTCAGCAATGAGAAAGTAACTAAGACAGGTACAAAGGCTTTCGGTATAATGTGTGCCATTTGAAACAATTTCACCAACTTATTAATGCTGGTGCTCTTGCATAGAGATGTCACTTCTTTCTGGCTGAATATTTTGATCTTTTAGATCATTCATGCATCTGATTCATGACAATGTGACCAACTGAACAAAAAGCAGGTAGGAAATCCCCACCCTTTTCATCTCTAATTCCCAGGCTTTGTGTTGCCTTTCAATCAATTCCATTTAACTGAGCAAACATTCACTGATTACTCAGATGTCCTGAACCTCCTCAGATGTCCTGAACCTCCTGACGAGGTTCCAGAGAGGCCACACAACCTAACAGGCCTGGAAGCTGAGGAGCCCTGGGGATTCTTTCCCTGCTACTTTCAAATCCCGAACTTTTTTTTTTTTGGTACTGGGGATCTAACTCAGGACCTTGTGCTTGCCAGGCAGGCACAACACCACTGAGCCACATCCCCAGCCCTCCCTGACTTCTTTTACCCAGAGTTTAGTGTGATCTGAAAGAATGCAAAATTTAGGGCAAATTCAAAGTACTGTTAGGATTGAGCTCTACCTCAACAGGCCAATAGTCTCATGTCTACATTGGTATTCTAGGTTCAGGAACAATGAAGGATCTCTAAGGATCTCAGCATGCCCAAAGGCCCTTGGGGGTCTATGAAGTTTAACTGTAGCATCATCTGTATTGGGGATTCAGTATGATATGTTCCCTTGCCAAGTTCCAAACTCATCCTATACATCATCATGGAAGGTATATAGTGGAAAGAGGAACACATTAAAAATATTTATTCTTCCTGCCCAGGGGTAGTAACACAGATATGTTGCAAATCGCCCTGTGCTAATGAGACATCAAGGTCAAAAGGAGGAGAGGAAAGGCAGAGAAGTTCATGCAAGAGCCACGGGAAGCAGTGATCTGACCAAAGGCACAGCTCTTCCTCCTGCAAACCGAGTAATCCTAACATCTGAAAAGAATCTGAGCTCCTCTCTCTTCATTATTTATTTAAAATAATGAAAACTATTTTAAAGGCTTATCTCCTGAGGTGCAAGAGGAAAGTAACAGGAAAAAGGTAAGTCTGCCCGGTGTGACCTCACCCCTATGTCAGCTGGAAGGCAGCAAGTCAGCCATAGACGTTAGGTTCCTGTTCCCCTCTTGAGGAGGAAGATAGATAAGCAGAGCCTTAGAAGTGTAGTTTATGAAGATTTAAGCAGACAAATGGAGATTTTGATCAGAAAAGAATAAGCAGAGACAATTACCCAGACTTGACCAGACACTCGTGGGTCTTGAGAACATCCTTGAGAAATATAGTACGCAGTGGTTCTCGGTCCTGGTAGGAACAATGTAGAGATAAATGAGTGAGCTCACATGATCCACTGACCAATCAACTGACCAATGACCCCTCTTAAAGGTGGTTGGCTAAGCCCAGGTTGATAAGCAACCTGACCTCAAAGCAATCATTAAGAGAAAAAAATCTAAGAAGAAAATGTTCTGAGGCTCTGATCACGCAGCCGCTCACTGCACAGAGGGCAGGACCAGCTCATGCCACTTTAATATCACTTTAATATCACTAAAGAAGCACACACAGAGATGGAGAGAAGACAAGTGCCTTCAAGTCTGTGTGTGTCCTGTGGGTGAGTACTCACATACCTCTTATCTTCCATGACCCCCAGAAAGGCCCCAAGCTTACTACTAACCTGCTCACACTTGAAGTAGCAGATGGTAAAGTCATCGAGTACAAAGAAGCGGCGTTTCCAGCTCTTCCGCTGACATGAAAAATTAAAGAGCTGAATGTTAGGGAGAGGTTCCCACACTGCAGAGAGTGTTCTGATGGCAATGTCCAGGCACTGGGCCAGTGGAAGCCAGGCTCCCACATTCCGCAGGATCCAAGGCTTTGCATTGGGGCAATACCTCTGCCATGTGAGACCCATGGTTGCTCCCCAAATCTCATTGGTTTAGGAAGTGGCCAACATGGAGGACTACAGTTCCTCCTTTCATTCTCTCACCTCTGGTGTGTCCATACCCACTGGCTCCAAAGAGTCACCAGAAACAGATCCAGCCCCTGTGCTGACACTCACCACATTCCCTTGTTTCACACAGTAGCCACTCTTGATGAGGGGGGGCCCGGTGGAAGCTCGGCAGCCTGATGTGGGGATGTAACTCTGAGACCTTCGCAGGATGGCGTGGGACCCTGGCTCACTCCCTTCCTGCCCATCCCCACCATTCTACAACGAAACAGGGTAGGAATTAGCACCCTGATCACTCCTCTCTATAGCCACACTCCCTCCCCACCCTCTGGCCAGATCTCCAAAGATCTGGAAAGATCCAGAAACACTAAAGACAGGCATGGTGGCTCACACCTATAGTCCCAGCTACTCAGGACTGAAGTAGGAGGATCACAGGTTCAAGGCCAGTCTAGGCAACCCAGCTAGATCTTGTCCCAAAATAAAATTTTAAAAGGCTAGGGGTATAGTTCAGTGGTAAGGTGATCGTCTAGCATGTAGGAGGCCCTGGGAAGGAAGGAAAGAAGGAAAGAGAAAGGGAAGAGGGAAAGAAGGAAGGAAGAGGAAGAGAGGAAAGAAAAGAGGAAGAACGTAAAGGAGGGAGAAAGACTGACTTTGTTCTGGGTAGGGAGTCATGGGGCAATGGACACCAACAAGGTCTAGCTTGTGCATCGAGTATCAATCAAACCATGAATACCAGAACAAAGTCTTCTTGTCAAAATGTACTGAGCACCAAATTCCAAGTTTCAAAATAGTACAGTACTGGGCCAGGGACTTAGCTCAGTGGTTTCGCAGCCTGCTGCGCAAGCACAAGGACCCGAGTTCAATCCCTGGTACCAAAAAAAAAAAAAAAAAAAATAGTACAGTACCAAGGTAAGACTCAAGGAAGTTGGGCAGACTCAGGTGAAAGAGAAAGTCAGAGAATACAAACCAGAAAGGGGAATAGGAAGGGATAGGAAGAGGCACAGTAGGCTTGTTTCTAGCTTCCTTGCCTGCCTTAACCTCACTTCCCCAGGTCATCCCCTGGGCTTTGTGCAGAAGCCTATTAGCCACATGGTTTCAAGATGCAGTGGCCTCAATTTCTGCACCGTCATTACACCTATCCCCACTGTATTTTTCAGTTCACTCATTCTTAGACTAGCCCCCCAATTCCCATCTACCTCTTTCTTGCTACAGACTCTGTGCCATCACCAGCACACCACCACACTACATACCCTCCCCATCCCCCACAGTCCAGCCAGGCCCCAGCACCTGGCTGATGGGCGTGTGCACCACCACCCCACCGATGATTTCTGTCTTGTAGGCCACCTGTGGCTTCTTCTCCAGGGCTGAAGGGGCTGTTAGGCTTTGGAGAACTTCTGTAGTCAGGGGTAAGTTCCCAACTTTGGGTACCTAGGAGAAATGGCAGTATGGTCAATCCAGAAGGCTTAGGAAAAGTAGGGACCCAAAAGCAGGATGGGGGTAGGAAGAAAAGCTAATGTGCCAAACTATTAGAAGAGTCCTCTCTCAACCCAGCTATTATGGTTTAGAACTAAAATGTACCCTCAAAGGCTCACATTCAGAGGCAGGCCCTGGTCAGAAGGGGTAGGTCATTAGAGGTATGACTTGGAAGGGTATGTTCTTATTCCAGTTCCTCCCTCTCTCTCTGCTTCCTGACTTCCCTATGGTGAACAGATTTGCTCTGGCATGCTATTTTGCCATGCCATTTCTGCCTTGGAGTCTGCCAACCAAGGACTGAATCCACTGGAACCACGAGGCAAAATAAACCTCTTCTCCTTTACATTGCCAGGATTTTGCATTTTGTCCCAGGGATGAGAAAGTAACTAATACACCAGCCCTTCCATCAATTCATATCTGAATATGAGGAACTCAGCCAGCAATACCCCTGCATGCATACACACACACACACACACACACACACACACACACACACACACACACACACTACACACACACATGCAAAAAACTTACTCCACAAATTTACTGAGCACTTATACCACGAGTCAGCTTTTCCCTGGTCAGAAGCCAAAGATTAAACATCAAACAAAACAGACGAGAGTCCTGCCCTCAGGGCATTTACACACTAGCAGGTGAGACTGGCAAAAAAGTGCATAGCAATACATCCAAATATCTATAAAAGGCAGGGTCTTCCATGGGGAAGTAAGTGGGAGCTGTGGCAGGGAGCATCAGGGGAACTACTGGAAATGGAGGGGTCATCAGAGGTCTCCAGAGGAACAGATGGTGAAACTGCAGGAAAGAAGAGATGGGAGAAAGTCCAGTGGAAAAGTAGAACAGATAAAAATGCTATGGAAGGGCTGAGGGTGGGGCCCAAGTATGTATGAGACCTTTGGTTCAATGATCCCCAGCATGGGCAGAGGTCGAGGGAGCATATAGTACAGGCTTGTGTGACAGGCTGCAGTGAAAATGCAGGCACACTAAAAAATATATGGTATAGGGGCCGGGGATTTAGCTCAGTGGTTCCGCCACCCATCTCGCAAGCGCAAGGACTCGAGTTCGATCCCCGGTACCAAAAAATAAATAAAAATATGGTATAAAATTATCTCCAGGCAGTGCACATAGGTGTAAATGAAAGACTAATGAGTTTGTGTTTATATGTGGGCCCAATCCTCAAGATTTGTCATTATGTACAGTCTATGCAAATATTCCCAAACCCCCAAAAATCTGAAATCAAAACACTTCTGGTCCCAAGCATTTCAAATAAGGGATACTCAACTTGTATAATGTATTTCCACGTTTTAAGTCTTGAAATCAGCCAGTGAAAACAAACAACCACACCTGAGCTACACACCTTGAAAAGAAGGTTGTCCTTTTGGTCATTCCTAAACCTGAGGCCTAACCAAAGGTGTGGCCTCCTCCACACCTGTGCAGTGTCCCGATAAGGTAGATCCATGGTTGCATCTGTAGCGTGGAGTGCAGTTTGCAAAGACTCATCTTTCTTCTCATCATGCACAACTAGACTACTACGAGGAATGACCCAACTTTGGTGGAAGTCTATGCTTTCCTTCACTCAATTTTCAACTTTTTTGTGAAATGAAGTGAGTTGAATAAACAGTCCACCTCAGAAAGTACTCCTACTTGAAAGTAGGGTCAAGATGCAATGAAGGGAAATATGAGGCCATACTGTCCTAGGAGGGGCCCTGAGTCCATGACTTGTGACTTTATAAGAAGGGGAGGGGACACACAGACACACAGAGGAAGGACAGATGCAAACAGGCAGACATGGAGTGATACAGCTACAAGCCAAGGCACACTGGGATTGTGAAAGTCCCCAAAGCCCAGGAAGTAACGGAAGGCTTGTCCCCTAGCATCTAGAGGGAGTACAGCCACGCTGACACCCTGACTTCCAAGTCCAGCCCCTGAACTGAGAGACATACATTTACACGGTTTTAAGCCAACCAGTTTGCTACAACAGCCTAGAAATCTAATGCAAGGTCACTATTATTCTGAGAGAACCCATTTCTTTAAATATCAAATGTTGAATATTTTCCTCAATCATAGTTCAATGACCTTAGCATAAAACAAACAATACAGGATATAAATTCAATACTAAAAAATCAATAGCTTGTTTATATACTAATAATGAACCTGATGAGGAAGAAATCAAGAAAACAATTCCATTCAAGGTAGCTTAAAAACAAACAAACCAACCTAGGGATCAACCTACCCAAGGAGGTGAAAGACCTCTACAATACAAATTACATGGCACTAAAGAAAGAAATTGAAGATACTACAAGATGGATAGAGCTCTCGTATTCATGAAGTAGGAGAATTAACACTGTTAAAATGGCCATATTATTAAAAGTGATCACAGAAGGGCCGGGGATTTAGCTCAGTGGTTCCAGCACCTGCCTCGAAAGTGCAAGGTCCCTTCAATCCCCAGTACCAAAAAAAAAAAAAAAAGTGATCACAGATTTAACAGTTAAAATTCCATTAAAATTCCAATGACGTTCTTCACAGAATTAGAAAAGACAATCCTAAAATTCATGTGGAAACACAAAAGATGAAGAGTAGCCAAAGCAATTTGGAGCAAAAAGAGCAAGGCAGGAGGCATCAAAATACCTAATTTCACATTATATTACAAAGCCATAGTAACAAATCAGTATGGTACCAAAGCAAAAATAAACCAATGAAGCAGAATAGAGGACACAGAAACAAACGTGCACAACTACAGCCATCTGACTCTTGACAAAGGAGCCAAGAACATATGTTGCAGAAAAAATAGCCTCTTCAACAAATGGTGCTGGGAAAACTGGATATCCATATGTAGAAGACTGAAATTAGATCCCTCTCTCACCCTGTACAAAAATCAATTCAAAGTGGATCAAAACCAGGTATAAGACCTGAAGCTTTGAAACTGCTAGAAGAAAACATAAAGGAAACATGTAAAGTCATAGGCACAGGCAAAGACTTCCTGAATAGGACTCCAATAGCACAGGAAATAATATCAAGAATCAACAAATGGGACAACTTCAAATTAAACAGTTTCTTCACTGCAAGAGAAACAACCAACAGAGTGAGAAGGCACCCCACAGAAAGGGAGAAAATCTAGCCAGCTACTCTTCTGACAAAGCATTAATATCAGAAAATATAAAGAACTCAAAATCCTTAACATCAAAAACAAAACCCAAAAGACCACTGAATAGCCTAATCAAAAAACTGGGCAAATGAATTGAACAGATACTTTCCAAAATAAGTAGTAAAAATGACCAATAACTGTATGGAAAAAAAATGTTCAACAACTACAGCAATTAGAGAAATGCAATGCAAACCAAGGCTCCACTGTGATTCTGTCTCACCCCACTCAGAATGCAATCTCATCAAGAATACAAAACCAAAACGAAGGCAAGACTGCCGAGAAGAAGGAAACCTCTACACTGCTGGTGGGAATGTAAATTAGTATAGCCATGGGGAAATCAGTCTGGAGGTTCCTCAAAGAACTAAAAATATAAATACCATATGACCCAGCTATACCACTCCTAGATACAGCCCCAAAAGAATGAAAGACAGCATACCATGGGATACCCACATACCCGAAATTCACAACCGCCAAGACACAGAGCCAGCCTAGGTTCGCATTCATGAATGAATGGATAAACATGTGGTACATATACACAATGGAGTATTATTCAGCTGTAAAGAAGAATGAAATCATGTCATTTGCAAAAAAATGGATGGAACTAGAGATCATCGTGTTAGGCAGGACACTTGCGAGCCAGTTCAGAAAGACAAGTATCACGTGTTTTCCCTAATACAGCAGTACCCAGACCCATCGATAACTGGTTGGAGGAGCCAAGACAAGCAGCAAGAATGATGAGTACCACCAAATTCTATTGTGCACATCAAGCACCAAACAAACAATGAGTACCCAGACAAAGTTCTCACATCAAAATGCGCTCAGCATCAAATTCAGTAAGTCGAGGCAGTCAAGTGAACCACGGTAGACTGAATGTAGACTCTAAAGATGATGACATGAAAGTAGAAGGGAAATTATCATTATTAGACAAGAAGAAGGGAATAAGGGAAAGAGGAGTATAAAGGAGGGGGATGGGGGATGGATTCAACATGGGAGGCTGAGGCAGGAGGATTCCAAGTTCAAGCCCAACTGGGCAACTTAGCAAGATCCTATCTCAATATTGTAAAAATTAATACACACTAATAAAAATACATTTTTTAAAATGAAGAGTAATCTGTGGGCAGAAAAAATGGATGTGTCCTGGCTCTGTGATCTAAGGCAAGTACTTTAATCTCTAGGTATTTCTATTTCCTCACGTATGTAAACAGGGATAATAACCCTTGTCCCTCCTACTTAACGTTTTTACAAGGTTAAAATGAAGCCATACACATAAAAGTAGTGTGTGATCTAACATATTTTACAACTGTTTATTTTTAATATTTTTATAAACTATAAACTCCCCAGAAGTCAGGGGACCTGGGTTAGAATCCCAACCCAGCAGTTACTATCCTCTTGGCCTTGGGCAGGACTCTGAGCTCCAGGTGCCTGCTAAAAAGTGGCCTTAAAACACCTTGTCTCGGCCAGGGATTTAGCTCAGTAGCACCGCACCAGCCTCACAAGCGCAAGGTCCTGAGTTTGATCCCCATGCCAAAAGCAAAACAAAACAAAACAAACACCCTGTCTCATAAGAGTGCTGGGCAAGAGTGACACATCATGTGTGGAAGTCTCATTTACTACACAATCTGTTTCCTCTTTCATCTCCACCTTCTCCAACGTGCCTCACTTGGCACATGTGGTGTCTAAAATATGTGCTTCATCACATGGAACCACAGCCCCAACTCTTTCCAACTCACTCCAGCCTAAGGAATGACACACAAAATGAAACTCTGTAGAAAGAGAAAGGACGCATGGTAGTGCGTGCTTGTTATTTCAGCAGCCTAGGAGACTGAGGCAGGAGAATTCAAGCCCAACTGGGCAACTTATCAGGATCCTGTTTCAAAAAGGGCTGATACAGTTCAGTACAAAGGCCCTAAATTCAATCCCCAATATCAGAAAAGGGAGGGAGGGAGGGAGGCAGAGAGAGAGAGAGAGAGAGAGAGAGAGAGAGGAGGAAGAAGAAGAAGAGGAGGTGGATAAGGAGGAGAAAGGGAAATGAGGAGGGAAGGTGAACAGGGTGGGGGAGGAAGGAAGGAAGAGAGAAAGGGAGGGCAGGGGAGGAGAAAGAGAAAGGAAGAAAGAGGAGAGAGGAAAAACCCTTCTGAGACAGAAAGATTAGGAGAAAACATTGTACCCTTCCTCCTCCTCCTATACCACAGGACCTCCTGGCAGGAGAAATGATGAGACACAGCCATCCCTCAGCACCAAGGGAGGACCAGTTCCCAGACACCCCTAGGACACCAACATCCACAGATGCTCACTGTCTCTGTAAGTACAAGTGGAGTATGATCTCCATGTACCCTGTGCACTGCCTCCTGTATACTTTAAACATCTTTCAGTGGCTTATAATACCTGGTACAAGAAAATGCCATGGAAATAGCTCTTGTACTGTAATGTTTATGGAATCATGACAAGAAAATAAGTCTACATGTTCAGTGCAGACAATTGTTTTGAATGCTTTCAATCCACAGTGGGTTAAATTTATAGATGCGGAATCCATGGATGTGGCAAACTGATTCCTTCACCAAGAAAAGGGAAATAAAGAGAATCCTGGAGACTGTGGCAACTCACGGAGGTGCTGACACCCAGGAGGCCCTGTCACCTTCCAACCTCAGGCCCAGCCCATCAGATCCACACCTACATCCTACAGCTGCTGCTCTGTGAAGCCAGAGAAGAGGCAGGAAAAACCAGACAATTACAGCAACTCAACATTCAAGGCACAAAAGAAAGACGAATATCTGGGAGTACAGCTCCGTGGCAGAGCACAGGCCTAGCATATTCAAAGCCCTCAGTTCAGTCCCCAGCACCAAAATAAAGATTTTTAAATATAGGGGCTGGGGGTATAGCTCAATGGCACAATATATGCTTAACTTGCACGAGACCCTGGCCAGAATCCCTAGCACCAAGAAAAGGAAGGAAGGGAGACAGGGAGGGAGGAAGAAAAGAGCCTCTTTGCTGCCTTGCAGGCTGTCTAGCTCAGTTTACTTTCAAGAAGAGGCAGAAACCCAGAAAGAAACTAGCCAGGCATGGTGGTGTACACCTGGTATTCCAGCTACTTGGGGGGCTGAGGCAGGAGAATCAGTTTGAGGCCAGTCTGGGCATAAATTAGTGACACCATGTCTCAAAATAAAACATTAGAAAGGCTCAGGTGCAACTCAGGGGCAGATCACTTACCCATATGCACAAGCCCCTGGGTTCCATCCCCAGTACCCACACACATAAAAAGAGTCAAATATTAGACACTGAAAAAAACCCCAAATCCTGGAAGATGCAAAAGGGTGAAGATCCCCAACATGAGGGAAAAAAACATTAACTTGGCATTTCAGAACCCTGCCTGCACAGAGATGAGCACCCAGAGCGCACAATTAGCAAGAACCTCCCTCCCTCCCTCCCCTGCTTGGCTCTTTCTCTTTCTTTCTTTTTTTTGGCACCGGGGATCTAACTCAGGACCCTACACTTGGTGTCACTAAGCTAAATCTCCCGCTTCGCTTACTCTTTCTTCACAGGTTTGCCAAGGTTTATCAGAATAAGAAACTAATCAGCTAACATGCTTAACTGACTAAACTGTACTCTGGTTGGTTCTAGTGCCACAAATGTTACATGTATGGATTTCAGCTATTGATTTATTCACAGCAATCTTAATCTGCCCTGGGACATAGGCATTATTGGAAGTCATCAAATGTAAGCATTTCTCACTGGATAATACACAAATTCAAATTTTCAGCAAACAAACCATGGTTTATAAGTCTACAGTTTGCCTGTCTTGCTGGTCAAAGATTTAGGGTTTTTTCCCCTAAACATACAGTTTTTGCTATGGTTGATAAGTGTCCCCCAAAGGCCATATGTTAAAGATTTTGTCACTACCCTGTGGTGCTGTTGGAGTGTGGTGGAACCCTTAAGAAATGTTCGCAGAAGGCAGAGGTAAGGTCACTGGGGGTGTGCCCTTGAAGGGGCTATTGGGACCCTACCCCTTCTTGTTTTTCTTTGCTTCCCAGCTGCCATGAGGTGAACAGGTCTCCACCACATACTCCTGCCAAGATATACTGCCATGCCACAGGCCCAAAGCAACAGGCCAAACAACCATGGACTAAAACCTCTGAAACTGGAAGCGCAAATCAACCTTCCTCCTTATAAGTTGATTATTTGGGGTTTTTTTTTTCCATAGCGATAGAGAGCTGACTAACACAATTTTCCCTTTTCCGTTCTCACATTTTTCTTTTCCTCTTTCAGTATTTATAAGGAAGAGGAAATGGTTTTTCATTAGCTAAGTCAAGGAAAATAAGAATACTGCAGTCCATGAACTAGTTCCTTGAGGCTTTTAAATGGAAGGCTTTTCCAAGACAGATGGGTGGATGGCCTGGCCTGATATTCCAGGCAACCTCTTAAAATAGTAAGAGTATCTCTTAAGCCAGGAAAAACATTCTGACCTCCCTTCTCATATGCTTTCCCTTACTTTGTTCTCTTAGTTAGCAATCCATTTTCCAGCCTACTGCATTCAGCATCACCCCAGCCATGACTGACTGGGAACCCCTTCCAGGAAGCTCAAAGGGGACACTCCATACACTTCCCCTTGAACTTGAGTCAAAGTCAAGCTCTTGAGTTTGTGGTTGATCAGCCATGGACAAGAGGAGGCTGGGGGGCACTGTGCCTACTCAGGGCTCCTGGGAAAGACCCTGCTGCCATCTGTTTTCCCCCACCCCAGGCAGGCCACAGCTGGGAAGGGACACTTTCACCCCATGAGGGAGAAGAAACCACACACGTACAGTGATCTTGCTGGCATGGTTCAGGGCTTCAACCCAGTCCTTCAGATCTTTCTGGTCATTGGCTTGAAGAAAATATCTCTGTGACAGGGCATTGATAACTGTAAAGACAGGGGAAGGGCGAGACATTCCCAGGTCAGAAAACATGCAACACAACAAGACTTCACAAAGCTAAGGTGTCTGAGGTGGCCAGATGCATAACATCCACCAAGTGGGTTAAGAAATCCCCTAGAATGTTATCCCTTGCATGGCAATTTAAGAGGCAGCAGGCCCTCAACTGCCCATTCTTCCCCCATCTTTAAAACTAAGGTTATTCCACTAGCCACAAGAGTGCAATCTGACATGGACAGCAGCCCTGACATGCTGTTCTGGGACAATCGGCAAGATGCCCCTGAGAGCCACTTCATAGCAGTGCTAACAGATTTACAATCATGATGATACATACAAAATTTGGACCCAGTACTTTGATTTTCACTGGCAAACTGGCCTGGATTACAAGCCTCGCTGGTGGCTGGGAACTGAACAAAGCTTGCCTGAGACCAAAGCTGTGACCTTGGCCTCCTTTGTAATCAGCTCTTTCCTCTGAGCATTTCATTCAGTCAACAGTTTACTTCTGGGTTCATTATTATCATGTATATGTTTACATCTGCTGATCACAAAATCTAAGAATCATTTTTGAGCTTAGCAATGATATTTGAAAGAAACGGGAGAATGAGAGCGCCAAGGAAGTTTGAACCAATCCGCAGCCAAGAAAGAGGACAGCTTAAAGGGCTCTTGTATTCTACAAGCATAAGCCTGAGGTATTGGACTTAAAATAGAAGGGCAGACACAGAATTTATTAGTTCATTCATTCATTCAGCAAATACTTATTGAGCGCTCACTATGCTAGAACTATTCTAGGTGCTGAGGAAACTTCAACACCACCGCAGAGGACAAACCCTGCTTTCTTGATACACACAGAAACTGTGGGCCAGCACCTGCCCATGGCAACAAGTGCAGCTCCACGAACACAGTGGGCTCCAACAACACTTCAGGGACTAATGCACAGTATGCCCTAACAATTTAATGATGGGAGGCCTCCACTAAGTGGCTCTGCTTCCTAGGCATCCCTCATACTGTAACTCATTCAGCAACAGTGAGACTTGTCATAGGACACTCTTTCCTCTCTATCGTCCCCTTCCTGACCCTGCCTCCCCCTACCCTAAGTGTCCACCTTTCCTAAGCACAGCATTACTTGGCTTGTCTGTTTGTTTTGCAGTACTGGGGAACGAACACAGGACCTTCACAGTGAGCTACATTTCTAGCCCCCCTCCTTTTTTTTGGTACTGGGGATCAAACTCAGGTCCTTGCGCTTGCGCAGCAGGCAGCGAAACCACTGAGCTAAATCCCCAGCCCTCTACCCCCTTTTATTTTTTATTTTGAGATGAAGGTCTCACTAAAGACGCTAAGTTGTCCAGACTGGACTTGAACTTGCAATACTCCCACCTCAGCCTCCCAGAGTGCTGGGATTACAGGAGTGGGCCACCACAACCAGCCATTACTCAGTTCTAAAATGAGGGTTCTTAGAAACTTCTATAGAATTTTTACATCCTCCCTGTGGCATCAAGAAATCTGAAACATTACTATTCCTTGTACATCTGTCCTTATGCTATGAAGAATCTTCATAGCAACACCAGAGGAGGTGGTATCACTTGACACATGACTTATGTCTCTCACACATGCATGTGATCATAATATTCTCTATTCAAAAGAGGAAGTTGCTACCTGAGTATGTGCAAAACCCATCCCAGCCCCGTACTTACCAAAGCAAAATGGAGTTTTTGGTTTCTGCTTTGGGGTAGCGATGCTCACCTACATCGATAAAAAATAAAGAAAGGAACATGAATATGTTTCCAAAGGTGTTAAAAACTTCACTGTAAAAGTTTTCATACATCAAAAGTACAATAAACACATGTACTTTTTACAAGCGCTTTTACCTTTTAATGAATAACAATTGAGAAGCCTACACTTTTACTTCAGTTAAGAAATAGGCATTATCACCCTATGTCTTAGAAGCCTTTTGTGTGCCCCTCTCTGGTAGAAGCCCCACCTCACAGGGATAACCGCTATCTCAATGCCTGGATTAATGTTTGTCTTTGTGAAGTCACTGAGTCCTGACAAAATTCTCTTTGGCCCACAAGTCCCAGTGTGGTCCCACTCACACAGGCAAAATTTCACTCCCCCTTCAAGCACCAACTCTCCTCTCCCTGAACATCTCCAAATTGAGAGTGGTGTTGACTACATTCCAACCAGAGCACTCAGAAAGGGGACACAGCAGCCACTGGATGTGTTTGGACCCTGAGCAGCTGCCCTGAGAGCTATCTGACCATGCAAATGAGCACTTCCCCTGCCAGAGAAGGGCTGATGACTCCAAGGGCTACCTAGTTATCTCAGGTATGGACCTGAGATAGTGAAAGTATTTTTATGCCTCCCATGGCTCTAGTTCACCTTGTTTTTGCAGTCTTCCCTCTTGCATGTACATTCCTGAGCATCTGCATAATAAGCCCACATCATTTTGGTTCAAACAGCTCATATTCCTTGCTATGCCCACCAGGGCTTAGTGACTGTCCTTGGTGTTGGCTGAATTTCAGGAGCAGCTCTAAGGAGCACCCACCTGCCCACAGGACCTATTCACACACTGTCACTATCATTCCCCAGATACTATTCCTTCAATCCCCTTTCTGGTCAAAATTAATGTCTCTTAGCCAGGTGTGATGGTGCACCCCTGTAATCCCAGCACCTTAGCAGGCTGGGCAGGAAGATTGCAACTTCAAGCCCAACCTGGGCAACTTTGCAAAACCCTCTCTCAAAATTTTAAAAAATTTAAAAGGCTGGGGATGTAGCTCAGTGCCAAGGCCCTGGGTTCAATCCCCAGAAACAAAAAACAAAGCAAACCGAAAGTCTCTTCATAGCTCACTGTTGCTGGGGTCTAATAATGACTAACCCATCAGGCTATCTAGGCTTTTGCTCTTGATTCTAAGTTCTTCCTTACAGACCTGCCTACATTCCTTAACCAAAATTAACATTGCCCAATTACTCAACCAGGAACCGAGGTAGCAGCCTATAAAAGATCAAAAGGACATGCGGTATAGCCTGGGCTTTGGAGACCATCTCAAACCACAGGCATCCTGTCCCAGCTGTGTGACCTCTATTTCATGTTCTATCAAATATGGGTAATGACACCATGCTCTGACAGGGTTAATGTGAGAGTGCAGGCAAGGAACTTAACCATCCTGTCCTACAGAATCTGGTCATTCAGGGAGGGACAACTCACAGCTTCCGATAGTGCATTTCTTTTACAAACCCACTCCACACAAGAATACACCAGTGCCACCTGTGGAACTACGGACAAAATGCTGACAGCCCATGAGCAAAAATGTATGAGACCTGAAAAAGTGCCTGGCTTCCAACATACAAAACAGAGGGGGCACATCCAATACTAGCAAATATTTAATGTTTCCATAACATTATATTGGCCTCACTGCCAAGTATTTAACCAAATGCATACAAGATGTCACATTAAATCAACTTCACTCATGTTCTCATTAAGCATTCAAAATTTTTTCATTACATTCGAAAATGATTTGTAGCTGATGTCTTAGTTCACAAGAATCCTGTGTATATGTGCAAGATGATTGCCTAGAAGGGCCAGGGATTTAGCTCAGTGGTTCTGCCACCTGCCTCAAAAGCGCAAGATCCCGGGCCAATCCCCAGTACCAAAAAAAAAAAAAAGATGACTGCCTAGAAACTGGGGATAAACTAGGTGCACTGTTCACAGCCAAATCAGTCCGAATTAAAAAGCACTCTTAGGGCTGGGGATTTAGCTCAGTGGTTCCACCGTCTCCCTCGAAAGCACAAGGACCCAAGTTCAATCCCTGGTACCAAAAAACAAAGGCACTCTTTCAAGTATTTTACAGCTAAACAATTAGACTTTTTTTTTTTCCTAAGACACAGACAGGTTTATTTTGGCTCATGGTTCTGGAGATCCAAAGCTGAGGGCCTACATCTGGGAGAGTCCTGAGGTGGCTGAGGACATCACATGGTAAGAGAGGGGAGTGGGTATGCATTTGTGTGTCCAGACCACTCTATTTAATGAGGAAAATCGGTGTACTTTGGTATGTTTACCATGATGTGAGGTGGAGCCATACAGCCTCAGAAAGTTCTCAAAAATGAAGACGTAAGTAAAGGCAAGCCCACAGATCCTAAGTTCAGATTCAGACTACACAAATTCTGTCACATCTGCACAACACAGGATGCTGGCACCCCATGGTCACAAGTTCGAACCCAGCCTGGGCAAATTGGCAAGACCCTGTGTCAAAATTTTTTAAAAATTAAAAGAACTGGGTATCCAGCTCAGCGCAAAGGCCTTGGGTTCCAACCCCAGTACCAGTAACTAATAAATGCACTAGGTGGCTGGGACAGAAGAGAGACCAATGAGGCAAAGAAGGAGGGTGGGTGTGTAGTGCCAAGCGCCAGCTTCAATTATTTTCTATGGTAGTCGGTGCGGGAAATGGTTCTGCCACAAAGGCTGTCCTAAGTGACATCAGCTCAGGCATGGGCCTCTCTGGAAAACCGCGTGCTCATCCCCCCTTCCCAACACGACCCTCAGCAGACACCTCTGGGAGCTGAACGGAGAGGCCATCTGACACCATGGGCACATACCTCCCCTGAGAGGAAGACTGTGGGCTAACGAGAAACAACCCCGAGCCAGGTGCAGAGGAGCAAACCCCACAGCACTGAGAGGCTGAGGCAGGAGAATTCAAAGTTGGGAGCACAGCCTGGGCAACTTAGCAAGTCCAAATTAAAAAAAAAAAAAAAAATAGAAAAAGAGCTGGGAATTTAACTCAGTGTGAAGGCCTTGGGTTCAAACCCCAGTAATGGGAGAGAGAAAGAGGGAGAGAGAGAGAAGAAGAGGCAGAGACAACCAGGACCGCTGACCTAGACACAGTACCAGGGCTGAATGCTTCCCTGGGAAAAGCCCTGCCTTCTGGCATTGGGTTAGGCAGGAGTTAAAGGCTCTCAGCTCTCTGTAACCTGACCCAGTAGCAGCTGTGGATATTGCAAAAGGCCCACGAAGGCCCTCAGGCCCCATCTCAGTAAGAGCTGAAAGTCAGGTCATCTTTTCTAAATGAGGCAGCCTCCAAAGCAGAAAATACTAAAACCCTCATCTGAGCTGCATTTACAAATCATGATTCAGCAGGGGATTATATTCACTCTTTCCTCCCCTCAAAAGTCTTTCCAAACCCTCTCCAACAGAAGTTTCAGCTTTCGTTTTTTACAGGCTGTTTGCTCCCTGCTCCCTCATTCCTCTTTGTGGAGAAATGAGCTCACAGCAAGATGAGGACATGAGAGCAAGGAAGGCAAGCCCAGGCCTCAGGCTGGGCCGGCCTGGCCTGGGGAGGCAGCCACATTCTGACCACAAGGCATACACAAACTGCCCGCAGCTGTGCTAGCAAAGCTGGCCTTTGCAGCCCTTCCCCCTTCCCGAGGCCATGATCTTCTTTGTCTAAGACACGCCAGTGCTGCCCAGTATCTTCTGCCTTTGCACTGGGCTGTAGCTAGAGGCTCTGCCCATAGCCCACAGGCTCAGGATGCCCAGCCACTCCTCCTGCAGCTGGACACTCAGACCCCTTCTTGAGCCTCGAAGATAGAGGACACACACATGGGTGTGTGTGAAGGGTGTTACCAGGTGGACAGGAGCCCCTCGGATCAGTGACCTCTACAGGTCTCAAGGCCCAGAGGGCAGGAGGTTGGCAGGGACACAGCAGCCCCCAGGAGGCCTGCAGTGAGGGTTTCATGGGGAGCGCAGGTCTTCCTGAGCTGCAGAGCTGGCTAGGGGCCACCTGGCTCTCCTCTCTGTACAAAGTGTTCCTCATTCTGGGGAGGTTCTCAATCTCCAGCCTTTCTATCACTGCTGCATGAGTGGGCAGCAGTGGTGCCTGTCCCAGGGAGGGGCTACTAAAAGCAATTACTTGTGGGCATCATTAAGCAGCCCCCACCGCAAGTTCTGACAAAGGAATCCCTGCAAACTGGGCCGGGGCAGGGCCTATCAGCTGTTGGCCAAACTCAACAGTTATCAGGCTGCTGAATGTGGTTCTGGCACATACGAAGATACTCCCCAGGCTTTCTTAACCTTTCATCGGCAGGCATCCTATCTGGGTGGCTGATATGACCGTGAGCTGCTGCAGTTGGACCCTTTGGGAGAATCCTTTACGGCTCCTGGATTTGTGTTCCTTTTTGTCCCGATTACAAAAAAGTTTACAACATCCCAATCTTATTCTCAGGTCAATTACCACCTACCATTCCCTTTGCAGGGAGTACAATATATACTACTATGTTTAGATGTGAAATGTCCCCCAAAGACCCGTGAAAGGCTTAGTGCTCAGCTTGAAACTACTGGGAGTGGTGCAGCCTTTAGCAGGTAGGGTGCAGTGGAAGGTCTTTAGGTGGCTGGGAGGTGCCCTTGAAAAGCATCATGAGACCTGTCTCTGTGTGTGTGTGTGTGTGTGTGTGTGTGTGTGTGTGTGTGTGTGTGTGTGTGTCTGTCTGTCTGTCTGTCTCTCTCTCTTCCTCCCTCCCTCCCTCCTTCCCTCTTTCTGTTTTTTTGCTTCCCAGCCATGAGGTGACTGGTTTTGTTCTGAGATCTACTTTCACCATGATGTGTTGTTCCACCACAGGGTCCGAGAAAACCTGGCGAACCCATCATGGACAGAAACCCCTAAAACTGTGAGCCAAAATAAACCTTTCCCCTTGTAAGTCAATTATCTCATGTATTTGTTACAGTGATGAAAAGCTGACCAACACATAGGTTGCCTAACCACCCACCCCCCACCAGCAGCAGCACATCCTCCTCCTCTGGGGTGTGTGGGGGAAGGGAGCATTTTAATGCCATGGAATGTCCCCAGATGCAAACACCCTAAGGATATGCCACTTCCTCATTTAGCTTCTTGGAGAACATGAATTCCCAGAACACCAGGCCAACGTTACCTTTGAAATGTAGGTCAGCTGCAAAGATCCAACAGCTCCAGCCCCCACGGCCAGGTTCTGAAAGACATATGTTGTCACTTTAAGAAGGATGCTGTACAAGGTAGTGAAACAACACTAAGGGACAGAAGACCCAGGTTTGCATTCCATTTATGTCACTTTCTAGCTTTGCAACCTTAATCAAGTCATATCCGCTCTTGAGGTCACTTTCCTCACCTGTAAAACAGTGACGATAACAGTTCCCAAACAAGTCCAGTGACAAACATTCAGATTTCCTGATGGCAACCTGTATAGTAAACACTACCCCGCATCTTTCTTATTTCAGTGAGTTATTCTAGGGCAGTGGTCCAAGTGTGTGCTCCCCCATCTGACTGTCAAGCCCCTGAACTATTGAACCTCAGTCTTTCTTTCTGTAGAAAGAGCTTGGGACTAGAAGTGTTTGAGATTTTAGGACTTTATTCCGAATTTTGGAATATTTGCATATACAATGAGAAATCCTGGGGATGGGACCCCAGTTTAAACACAAAATTTCATTTATGTTTCATATGCACATTATATACCCAGCCTAAAGCTAATTTTATATAT
>NW_004624780.1:4668116-4706474 GCF_000247695.1 Heterocephalus glaber
TTTTTTGTACCATGGGTCACACAAAGGACCTTGCGCTTTCGAGGCAGATGCCAGAACCCCTGAGCTAAATCCCTGGCCCTGTATATTATTTTTATTGAACCTATATTTTGACTGCAACTGGTCTCATGACATCAGGTGTGGAATTTATAGCAACATGTTACATCAGAAAGTTTTGAGTTTTCAGATTTTGGATTTCAGACTAGGAATGTCTAACCTTGGATTTCAGTGGTAAAGATGAGTTCATACATTTCAGAGCCCTTGGAGTTATCCTTGGTACATAGAATACTCTCTACAGTGCCAGTTATTACATTTTTTTCTGCCAATTGCTCTGATCTCAATGGCTTTATCCTGTTTTATACCATTTCGAAATTATTTTCAAAGCTGACAGTACACAAACTGAGACAATACAGCAGTACCTCAGTTTCCAAACTCAATTCTCTGCATGATTCTGGTCACAAACTAAGCCGGACAAGAACCGAATCAAATTTTCCCATAAGATCAACATTGAACTTAACCATTGAATTTGATTCAGTTCTCATCCAACTCCGTTTTCAACCAGAATCATGGAAACAATCAAGTTCGTGAACCAAGGTACCACTGTACAGAAATAAAAAATATACCCATTAGCTTATGTCATAGGACTGTTATGAGTGCCAAAGAAAAAGATGTCTGTGCACTAAAAAACACTATGTAAATGTACTATTAAAACAACAGGAAGCTCACAGGCTCCATGTCTGCCAATATACTCCACCTTGGCATACCCTTAGCTTTCTAACCTTTCCATGGAAGAGATGAAATAATGGAGACACAGGACATTAACAAATGATGGTAAAGGCCAAGATTAGAAATCAGCTGTGGCATTTCCAGTGTATAACCTGAGAATCTGTCTGGAGTTCCTGGTGCCACTGGCTTCCCAGAAATACCTGTGAATCCCCCACTACCAAGGGTTATCTCAAAATAATAAAAGGAGACAAATTTTAGATCACAGGGATTTAATAAATTTACCTAAGGATTAATAGAGAAATGACTGATCATTCCAGGAGAGGGGCTCAAGAAACTGCCTTTAATGTGCTAGTTCTGTGGTAGAGTGCCTACCACCTAGCATGCATGGGCCCCAGGCTCATCCCTAACACTGCAAATAAATAAACAAATGAAAGCTGCCTTGAAGTAGCTAAATTACCATTTAAAATGAGAGTGATCCAGTTTACACATTTACTTATATTTACACACTTTTTCAATTTCATAGCAACTTTTTTAAAAAAGGAAATCTCTGAATTTGAGAAAGACAGGCTGTGTCACTCCCAAGTCAGAGTCCAAAGAGGAGCTACCAGGCAAAGTCAGGAGTAACAGACAGCCCTGAAGGGACTGTGACCCACTCTAGGCAGACTCAGCTCCACTCAGTTCCTGGACCGTTGGGCGCACGTCTGCCTGGCCTCACGGCCAAGGGCTCCAGGACACAGGGAGCCCTGGGCCTCTGCCTGAGACTGGACATCTGTGTCCACCCTGCTATGCAGTCCAGGAAGGTGACTTGTGAGTGAAGGGATTTGTCCAAGGTCATGAAATTGGCAGCAGAGCTGAATGAAAGCTCAGTTCTGATTTCCACGATAATGCCCTAGAAGCTGCATGGTATAATTTTAAAGCTTGAGCTACTGGAATTCTAGCTGTGACATTAACATGCCCTGACTGGAGGCAAGTTTCTCTTCCTATAAAATAGAGATAACAAGCCCTGTGTCACAGGACTGTTGGGAGAATTACATGAAAATACACAGCGAGAGCCCAGTGCATGGCAGCCCCTGTGCCCCTCCATGAGCTAATTACAGGATGTGAAAGCCAAGGCTAAGGACTGACGCTTTCGTAACTATCTCCTCATCCCAGACCACAGCCCAGAGGCCTCCAGGGGCCTATCTTGAATTATGAGTGATGAAGTGGGACTAGGGGAACTGTTTGGGCTCCAACCCACACGTAATAACAGATGGGGGCCGATCACATTTCAACTACTTCATCCCTCAATGCCCCTGGAGGCTGCTCTGCCCTCTGCCCTAGCCTCCTGCCCGCTCAGAACGACAGGGCTGCAGCCTAGCTACCCAGGGTGAGGGTGGTGGTCCTCCATCCACCCACATTCTTCTCCTAGGCTCCAAATAGCCCCCCTTCCGTCCTGAGAAACCAGGAAAATTTGACTAATGTCTGAAAACACCACTTCCCCGCCACTTCCCTCCTGACCCGGGGGAAATGGAGGATACAGGAGAAAACAGACCTAGGGTTCCTGAAGATTGATTCACAGTGATGCTCAGTGTCCACTCTAATTACTGGACTTAGAAGACTGATGGTGACAGCTTGCTGTCAGGGTGTCACAGAGGCAGCCCCAGGCAGGCACTTCCTGCTTAAGGAAGGGTGTGCTAACAGCCTGAGGGGAAGCCTGGGCAGCCAGATGGCAGGACAGGAAAGCCAGAAATCGGCAGCACCCAGAGAGGGATACAGTGTCAGAGCTGGGGACAAGAGCCCCACACACTGCCTCCCCTGAGCTCATCCAGCCAAAAGACCACTCAGGACCCTCTTTCACAGAACCCCTGCACCAACTGCAACCTGCCCTGACCTGCAGTCCCTGAATTCTTTCTCTGGGTTCAGGGCTCATCAGAAACCTGAGGAGCTTAAAAAGTCAGACTCCAGCTTCACCCACAGAACACAGAATCAGAATCAAGTGGAACATGATCAGAGGACATATATTGGATAATGATCCCCCGAGACCCTAAGTAGGCCCAAATTTAAGAACAGCTAGCTGGGTGAGGTGGCACCCACTGTAATCCCAGCCACTCAGAGGCAGGAGGATCACAAGTTCAAAGGTAGCCTGGACAACTTAGTAAGAGACCTCCATGTCAAAATAAAAATTTTAAAGGGCTGGGATGTAGCTTAGTGGTAGAATGTTTGCTTTAGGGTGCCTAAGTCCCTAGGGTCACTCCTCACTACAGCAAAAACAAAAACAACCAGACAAAAAACCAGCTGGCTAAAGGAACAAAATCAAGCCCTAGATGTTATATTGGTGTATACTTTTCTGTGTGTTGAAGTCTCTTCTTACTAGATTGTTAGCATACTGGGGACAGGTCAGGGCCCGTCGAGATGAAGCCATCTGAGCAGATATGGAGTACAGACAGAGGTTGCTGGGAATACACTGCACTTTTATTTATTATTTTATTTGGTGCTGGGAATTGAACCCAGATCCTTGAGGAACTAAGCAGAAATTTTTTTTTTAATGGGGAATACATTCTAGAAGGCTGTTTATGTGAATTGCCTGGGGATATTTTTAAAATTATTTTTAATTGATACATAATCATCATATATACTTAGAGGTGCAGTGCGACAATCCAATACATGTGTACAATGTGTAATGATCAGATCAGGGTAACTGGCATATGATCTCCTCAAACAGTGATCAGTTCTTTGTGTTGGGAATATCCGAAATACTCTCTACCAACTATTTTGAAATATACAATCAGCTGCTGTCAACCACAATTGTCCTAACATGCCACAGAGCCTGAAGAGATCCACCCCCATACTGTGCACTGAACCCTAGGCCTTCTTACTGAGCTATATTTCCAGCCTTTATTCTTTATTTTTTATTTTAAGACATGGTCTAGCTAAGGTGCCCAGGCTGGACTTAACCTTAAGATCCTCCTACCTCAGCCTCCTACATTGCTGGAATTACAAGGCTGCACCACCAGACCAGAATACAGCCTGGGGAGATTCTTAAGCCAGCTAATACTCAGGTTTCAACCCCATAGTCTGAAGTCGTCTGGGCCAGAGCCCAGGCATCTGTGTATGTTCAGAGCTCCTAAGGACTCTGCTGTCTGACAAGCTGGAGAAGCAGGCTGGAGGAGCAAGCTGCAGGTCCAGGCTGGCCCTGCTGACCACACACAGAGGCCCAGAAGCTGGGGAGAGAGGAGGCCACGCCTGGTCCACAGATCAACCCAGACGCTGCCACACCAGCAGCTGTTGAGGAGGGGGAAGGGGAGAGTAGGGTGGCAGGCCAGGAAAGGAGAGCCACGCGTGCCATGCAGGGCTGGCAGCCACCCTTACATGAGGACAGCTGTGAGTCAGAAGTAGCCTGGGTGTTTCTTGGACTTCTGAATTTTCTGGAACAATGTAGGGCACAGGGAAGGTTCCTGTTCACAGGGAGACGCTTCTGTGAAGACACTGGCAATGCTTTGGGTTTTGCTCAAGAGCTCTTGTGCCGCTAAGGACCTTGAAGGAACCCCCTCCCCTGAGTGGAAAGTACAAGATCTTTCTCTCTCTCTCTTTTTTTTTTTTTTTGTTACTGGGGATCGAACTCAGGTCCTTGCGCTTTCGAGGCAGGCAGCACAACCACTGAGCTAAATCCCCGGCCCAACAAGATCTTTCTCTCCCATCATCTAGGAAGGAGCCAAGGTGCCCAGTTAGAGACTTACCTGTCTCTACGTCAAGTCCTTTTCAAGAACAGCAGCCTTTCTTAAAGTAGAAAATTATACCTACATGACTTCTACCCCCTCTCCTCTAATAATGTTAGTAACAAAAAGCACAGAAGTGACTAAGAGAGCCACATAGATCATAAAGTCCCAGAATATCAACCCTAAGAGGATCCATTGCTATCTCTTCACTCAGCACACGAAGAACTCAGTGAAGACAGCTCATACTGCCCCAGCTTGAGAAAGGAAGATAAAAATGGTCATAACCTTAGAGACTACTCTGTGCCACTCAGCCAGCTAAGTACTTTCATATACTGTCCCTTAATCCCTACAATCTCATTTTACAGACAAAGAAGCTAAGGATCTGCCAAGTGAAGTAATTCTCTCAAGGTCACACAGATGGCAGACAGTCAAGCCAGTACCAGAGCCCAACCTTTCCTGATTCCCACATCCTTCACGGTACTTCTCTTTATGTCATCCCACCTCCCACGAGACTTTATCTGAGAGTTGATTATCAATGAAAGGTAAATACAAGAGCAGGAACGGCAGGGTTGTATTAAACAAGGCCCTATTACAGTTGCCTAAGCTGGGTAAGGCAGGAACTTGTCCAGCTGGCTCCCAATGAAAGGGGGAAGGAGAGATGCTGGCCATCAGCAAGAAACTCAGCTTGCTGGTTTACCAGTAGAGGAGAGAGGACTGAATCCAAGTAGCAGTCCCATGGCTGGGGCATGAGCCACCACTGCTGCCCATGACTAAAACCACAGCTCAAACCACCAAAGGCAGACCATCCAGACTCACTGACAGGAACTCATCTAAAGAGAACGGTGCAACAGGACTGCAAGAAGGGCATGGCTTGCCTGTACTGCACACCCAGCCCTCCCCCTGGCACGAGAAAACAACCAAAAGAAAAGTAACGTGGCTATTCCCCAGCACTGGAACACGGGGCCGCAGCTTCACCTACTGTTTCAGAGCCTGACACACCACTTCCTCTACCTGCTTCCTGACAGAACTTGAAACATGAAACACCCATAGCTACTCTCCTCATTGTCCAGGTCTGTGCAGAAGAAGCCAATTCTGCATCACAAACTGCTGTGCTGTTTAATGCCCCCATCCTGGATCTGGGTATCTTATTCTTGTTGACATATACCAGCGCCTACTTCAGACAGAATGGGCTACATGAGGTACGCGGCTGACCCATGCCAATTCTCTTTATTTCCCCCTCCTTGGGTCCGAAAACTGTAAACCCCCTGACTGGCTCCAGAGCCCAACCCTGGGACCCAGCTCCTTCACTCTCCTTCTTCTCAGCTTCCTCCACACTTGTCTCAAACTCAGCGTGATCTGCCCTCCGCCCTCTAACTGGTTCCCCTCCCTACTTCCCCATCTCTGTCTGTGGCCCCACATCCTCTCAGTCAGCTAGGTATTAAATATTTTTAAAATATATTTTTATTACCACATATTTGTTTTGCAAAATATTGGGTTTCAGTGTGGCATTTTCATACATGCATATAACATACTTTGACCATTCTCTCCCTTGAACACTTCACTTCCCCCATCCCCTTTCTTCTTGTCCAATAATAGTCTCCTTTTAAAATCTTAAATGCTTATAAATTATTAAATTGAAAGAAATACATGGGCCAGGGATTTACCTCAGTGGTTCTGCCACCTGCCTCGAAAGTACAAGGGCCCGGGTTCAATCCCCAGGGAAGGGAAGGGAAAGGGAAAGGAAAGGGAAAGGAAAAAAAAAAGGAAAGATTATTTAAAAAAAGAAATATAGCTAGATACATAAATTATCCTAAAAATCTGTGACTTTCAACAAATAGAAAATTACTATGATATACACTGTTAAAAAACTGAGTTGAAGCAATTTAATGTGGCTTAAGGTTATTTTCATATATATTACTTGTTTATTAGCAAAATGTAATACAGAAATAATTTATGCCCCCCATGGTTGCTTAATAAAGATACATTAATATTTTTTACAGTTAGCTAACATGTTGTCATATAATGCCAATTAATTTTATCAGCCTAAAGAAATTTAATGAAATAAGCTCAAAAATAATCATCATATATTTACAAAACAATAAGTAGATTATTTGCTGTCAACTAATATTTATTGAGTCAACTAATACTTATTGAGTACTTCCTATTTTCCAGGATCAAAAATGTTTGTTACCTTATTCTCAAAACTATCATTTAAAACCAGTAATAGTATTTTTTTTTTAAGAGTAAGAAAAATTTATTAAGAGAAAGACAGCTTCTAAGGGAGACAGAAGGGGGACTGGAAAGTGGCTTGCCCCTAGTAATAGTATTTTTACTTAACAGATGAGAAAACTAAGAGTCACACTGGTAGGAATTCAGTCAACACCCGGGCGGCAGCACAGTTAGGTCTGCTGACTTGATTTCCAGGTACTTTCCACACTTGTATTGTTAACACAAAATTTGCTTTTGCTTTCTTTGTGTGTGTGAAGGGGGGCGGTACTAGGGATTGAACCCAGGACCTTCACATTGAGCTACTTTCCCAGCCTTTTTTTATTTTGAGATCAAGTGTCACTAAGTTGCCCACCTGGGCTCTAATTTGCAATCCTCCTGCCTCACAGGCATGTGCCTCCATGCCCAGCTTTATATCTCTTTTTCTTATTATTGTGTGGATACAAACAACATTTTTATTTATATCACCATCACTTCGCTTCTCTAAGAGAACAACCTTTTATCTCCCTAAAGTCATCATCACCACTTTTCTATAATTTGTTTCTAAATTTTAATAAAATATATACAAGTGGGAATGCAGAGTATTAAGCAGTACTCTATTATTTGGGATTTAAAATATGGCAAATGCACATACTTTAAAAGCTACATCTGGGCCAGGGATTTAGCTCAGTGGTTTCACTGCCTGCTGCGCAAGTGCAAGGACCCAAGTTCGATTCTCAGTAAGAAAAAAAAAGAGCTACATCTATTAAGAAAGATACACACTATGATTTCAAAAATGTACCTACAGATATTTAAAATTAATCTTACTGAAGTTTTTGGCCTATAAATTTACCTTTATAGCTACAGGAAATTAAGAACCCTAACTGGCATGTATTGCGATGGTCAGTTAAGAATAAACAAGTACTAAGCTTCTGATGTTCTCCTCTTCCTTCTTGGTCATCCACCAGCCTGCTGTTTTTCCTTCCTATGCCCTTTGAACCTGTCCCGTCCACTCAGTCCCCTGCCTCTCCAGACATAGCAGGGAGCTCTGAGACAACTTCCAGCTGTCCCCACCAGCTCCAGCCCTTCCCACCTTCCCATCCACCCTAACACAGCCAGAACAACCTTTCTTAAAAGCAGCATCTCTGTAGCACTTGAGAGCTTCTCAGAGCACTTTCACATAGTTTTATTTAAATATTTCCCAGCAACTGTGTCACAGACAGAGATCATTAATGTCATCATCCTATATTACAGTGGCTCAAATAATGGATGCCTCCTTCATTAACATATTCATCATATTGTCCAGGGTTCAGATGAGAATATAAAGTGGTCAAGCAAAGCCTAACATGCAGACCCTCTCTAAAACACACAATAGCCAGCTTTGCCTTGAAGACACAATTCTCAATAAGAAGAAAATGCAATTCTTTTATATATAATTAGATATATAAATATAGAGAGGAATATGCAACAAATTAAACAAATGTTAAAGATTAAAGTCTAAAGCCAAATATAACAGCACAACCAAAGACAAGTAGGAAACAGAAGAGGAAACAGAAAGAGTCTCTATCATGGTTCCGCAATAGTAAAACTTCTGCTAAATTTCACAGCTTAGAGCTCTTTACCTGCTTGAACTTTGATACCAAGTCGTGCTAACTATTAACACAACTGTCTCAAAGGCCTAGGGCCTTGTGCACACTAAATACATGCATGCTCTATTACTGAGCTAAAATGCCTAACCTGTTATTGTTTTTAAATAGGTAATACTGTTATAAAACAAGAGTTGTTTTAAAAATAAGATTACCACAGAAAACAAATAAAATGAAATTCCATTTACATCATTTAATGTTAACTCCAAAGCCCCACACAATTTAAATTCTAAAAGTGTCAGTTGAATAATTTTATCTTTAGCAGAATTTGCATTTTGTGAAAAGCTACTTGGGGATTTTTTTTTTAACCCAAAAGATTCTGCATTTTTACTCTGATGAAATACAGACAAAGCACTTCAGTAATTCTACTTAACCTTTGCAATCATGTGTCAACATGGCTAGTGAACATACCAGCTACCCAAATCCATGAATATAAAAAAACTTCAAAAAATTGATAACAAAATAAAAGATTTTTAAAAATAGGAAAACAAAAACCTGTGCCCAAACAATTGTGAATGATCTGAAGGTTACAATGCTTGTACATGCAGAGAATACCTCTGGACGGATACAGAACAGCCAGACAGGCCTGGCTGCCCTGCCCAGGGACTGTGTGGCAGAAGGATCAGAGGGGGGAGGAGGCATTTGCTACTATGCCTGCTTTTCTGCACTGAATTTTGCAACATATGCAAATACTACTCATTTTTTAAAAAGAAAGTTATTTACTGGTTCTTGGCATTTGGATAGACTGAAACATACAATGCAAAAACCTTGTAAAAGTTGATGGATTTCAGACAAACTTTGCATAAAGAGACTCCTGGTACAGAAAACACAATTTTTGCAAGAACACCAATTTTCCCCGGCCTTTAAAACAATAATATAGTCCATTATAAGTTAAATATTAATAGAATCTCCTCCTACACTTGTGTATTCTTTCCACTAAAATGCAGCCAAATAACCATGTTATTCTTAACACTGCTAAAGCTCTTTGCCCCCAGTAATGGCAAGAACTGCTTTCAGCTTATTTTAGAGACAGAGGGACAGGAGGAGAGAGAGCGGGAGAGAAGGAGGGGGGAGAGGGAGAGGGAGAGAGAGAGAGAGAGACTAACTTTCATTAGGGTCCCAGGTTTAGAGAGAGATGCACCCCTTTGCAGTATTATGATTATCCATAACTTACATCATAGCCTTTGGAAAGTAAAGTCATCTAAGTATTCTTAAAAAAAAAAAGGAAAAAGAGGGCTGGGGATTTATCCCAGTGGTTTCTCCGCTTGCTGGGCAAGTGCAAGGACCCAGTTCGATCCCTGGTACCAAAAAAAAAAAAAAAAAAAAAAAAAAAATACATTTTATAGGGTAAATTTGACAAGAACAATAATCTAGTGCAATACTGTTTCCATGCTTCTGTTTACCCCTATTCAGGGCCATATAATTTAGTCTTGCAATTGTTTAGCCACTTGGGCATTAGGGAGGTTGACATCGTTCATTATTCTGTAGGTCACTGTGATAAAGCAGAGCAGCCCTAACCAAGGAATTCCATCTTCTCTATCATGACAGGGACCAACATTAAAATACAACTGCTAGGGGCTGGGGATGTACCTCAGTGGCATAGCACCTGCCTACCATTACAATGCCCTGGGTTCAATCTCCAGCACCACTATGCACACACACACACATATACACACACACAGCTGTGTCACATCACGGTATTGTCTTAAGGAAAATCCAACCAGTGTTTGTTTCTAATCAAGAATTATTTGTTTGCACTGCCCAGACGAGTCAGCTCTAGAAAGAGGTTTGCTGAACAATACTATGCCTATAGTCGACAACATAGCACTGTGCACTTTGAAATTTATTAAAAGGGTAGATCTCATGTTAAATATCCTTACTGCAATAGAAAAAGAACTATTTGTTTGGTTGATGCTGTCAGCATATTGGCTTTTAAATGCATTAGCCAAATCAATGGCCATAATCAATAATACTGAAACTTTCATTCAGAGGTGTCCCTTTCAGCTAATGGGTTTTGTCTTCAGATTGGTGTCACTGATGCCTCTGTGGAAAACCTGGATTCCTTTTGCACACTGGTTCTAAGTCCTGCTTGACATCCAGGGCCACACCAGGCTGCACACGCTGCGTTTGTGACATTTCCCCACTGCATGACACATGGCAGACACCATCACTCCTCATTGTGTACCTTCAGCTCTGCCCTAGGGGACAACTACAGAAGGCCTGTCACCCACACATCCAGACCCACAGCAGTGAACATCCAGGGCAGCACATGGCAGCCCTGCTGTCTTGGGCTTACCTCACCCCAGAGCTCCCACGGGCTAAGTTAAAACTTCCCAGGGTGACTCATGCCTGCGCTCACAGCCTCCTGACCAGCCCCCCCCCCCCCAGAAGCATTTCCTCAAGAAAGACCTCACCCACAAACCTTTGTCCTGGACCTGACTCCTCACAAGGTCTTCTTCTGGAGAGCCCAATCTTTAGCATCCTCTGCCGCCATAATGATCACTGTTTCCCCCTTCCTCAGACAAGGCAGAAACAATGATCACATGAGACCCTGTACATGAAAATACTTCAAAGCCTGCAAAATGCTCTGCAAATGTGAATAATATGTGGCAAGAATCACTCTAATCTCAGCCAGCCTTCAAAAGCCAGCCCTAGCGTTGCACCTCCACAAAGGGGTGTCCCAAGCTCTCTCTACCCCATTTGTGCTAATATTCCACCTCCTTGTCTGCAGTGTGGGCTCTGTGAAACCAAGGACTTTGTCTCAACCCTCTTTCAGACTCAGCATCTGCAGCTTCGCTTGGTGTCTGACACACAGGGCAAGTTCAGTAGTTAAGTGTTGGGTGTCTCCCTCTTCTCAGGCCATAAAGAAATGAAGGGCTAGAAGTCAGGTGTAGGGTCCTCTAGAGTGTCCACACCCTAGGAGAGAAATCGACATTCCTCAGACAAAAATCAACTGAGTCACCGAGCCCAGTTTGCAGCCTTGATCTCATCGCCCAGGGCTGACAATTTTCCACCTGAGATTCCACCTCCAGGCCCTACAGCTTCCCCTTTGTGCAGCAGCACAGGAATACTACAACTCCTAATCCTGCAAGCAGCATTCTGACATATTGATACCTGACACCAGCTGTCCCTGAGGTCCTGATGCAGGAGGACTGCCTGAGCCCAGGAGATGCACACCACCCTGGACAACATAGCAAGGGATTATTGGTGGGATTTAATGAGATAATATATGCAAAGCATTTCATACAACTGCTGGTATGTGCTAACCACTCAGGAAGTATCCGCCACACTAGTCATAACAGCAGTATAGACAGCAATAGAAACAGGCCCAGGGCATACAGACTACCAGGCAGCTTCACCAGGCAAAGATCAGAAACCTGGGTTCAGAAAGCCCTGCTTATTAATGCCTATTAAATAAATAAGGTGGTGGGCCAGGAATTTAGCTCAGTAGTGCTGCACCTGCCTGGCAAGTACAAGATTCTGAGTTCGATTCCCAGTACAGGAAAAAAAAACCCAAAAAAACCAAACAAAGGTGCCACATCAAGGGTCTCCTTTCCCTCAAAAGTAAGATGTAGAGGGCTAGCGATTTAGCTCAGTGGTTCTGCCGCCTGCCTCGCAAGCTCAAGGTCCCAAGTTTGATAGCCGGTACCCCCAAAAAAGTAAGATGTAGAGTGACCAAATGAGTCTCAGCGCCTCTCCCACAGGGACAGACCCACATCCCCAGGGTGTTGCAGTCAGCAGGCTTCCATTTGGTTCTGGCCCTGTCCCCAGTCCCAGGAGAGCTGAATCAAACACTCTGTACCTCCTGAGGACCTGATCCTGACAGTCTCTTTCCCTGGCCTCCTTTCAATTGTCCAACCATTCATTCATTCAGTGAGCAAACATTTATCCAGTGCTGAACACTATATGGCTCAAAAGCTAAAGCAGATGAGCTCTCTGCCTGCTAGAGCCTCCTCAGCCTGAGTGCTCCAGCTTCTTTCTTCATCAGAGACCACCTCTTCAGGCTTTCTCCTTCCCAAGAAACCCAGAGATGATTGTCTCAATATCAGCAACAATGACAGAAGAACTAGTGCCAACTGCCAGGCTCAGAATCCTGGCTCTGTCACTTTCCTGTTATGTAACTGTGGGCCAATTTCTTTCCCTTTCTGCTTCACGTACTTCACCTTTAGAATGAGGACAATAATATCTACCAATTAAACTTGCTGTCAGTATGAAAATCCAATGAGTTGTGCTCAGCACATAGGGATAAACGTTCAGTAGTACCATTTTATAATTTACCAAAGCATCTACTCTCACGTCTAGAGTGTTGCTTGACCATGAACACAATGAAGACTCGAAGAACTAAAGAAATGAAAAGTTCTGAACTGTCACTGTGTCACAGCAAGTCTCTCCCTTTGGGGGCTTATGCCGAGCCAACTGAAATCTACTCCTTCCTGGGAAAATGTGAAGAAGCCCTAGTGATGGGACATGCCCGCTGCTTCACCTCCAGTCCTAGTCCCCGCCCTCCCATGGGCAAGAGCAGAGGAAAGCCGCACTGGATGACATGTAAGTTCTGTCTGGTGATTCAAACTCAAAGGAGGTTCCCACAAAGAGCACCCAAGATCACAGGGCCAGGGTCAGGCAGGCTGCCCTGAGCAGGATGGGTCCCACTGCAGCACCTGACCCAGGGCCACTCAGTAAGGTGGCCCAAGTGACAATGAAACCAAAGGTCAGAATGAGGGAAATGAACAACCAGCAACAGTCAAGATCCCAGATAGTGTCACTGTGGTCCTGGGAGACCAGTCAATGACAGCAAGACTCTCTGTGGCACAAGGTTTGAAGAAAGGCCCAGTTCTCCAGAGAGGCAGCTGGATTCCCTAAGCAAGAGGATGGGGGTTTGGGGTAGTTCTTGTGGGGAAGCACAGTGGGAAGTAGGTAAATGAAGACAAAAATCCATTCCATTTCACTGAGCTAACATGGCAGGTAAGTGGGAGAAGGGAAACCAAGGGAAAAGGGACAGGGAGACCCTCATCCCCAGGGCTCCTCCTAGGGTGCCAGAAGTGAAGCCCACTGGAAACAAAGACTTAATTCCAAGCCCCTCCCACAGTGGCAAAGAAGACCTTCAATTCTCTTTTCATGTACAATGGATCTGCTGAGCCAGAGGAGGGCATCTGCACAGGGCAAAGGCAGGGAAACTAAGGCAGTAGGGCCTGAAGCAAAATTAGACCAAGCCTCACTGAGATACAAGCAGAGAGTGGACTGTGTCCGATGCAGAAGCCAGTCAAATGAGAGTAAGGGTCTGGCTTCTCCGGGGTGAGAGGTGCGCAGGACACAGCTATACTGAGAGCCATCTTCCTGGAGAAGGGAACTCACAGCAGCTGACTTTCTGCATATGTCTTCTGCATCTACAATGTTTTCACTCAGCCATCAAATGTAGAAGACAAATGTCAAAGGCCTCCAGAGGGCTGGCCCCTAGATAGTGAGCTCAAGATTCACAGGACCCCTTTTGCATATCACATCTTAGAGCACAAATCCATCCCTCACCACTCTGACCTTCTCTTCCCAATCCTCAGAACAGAGCCAAACCCCAGCCCACACATCTTCCTCCATCCCCACTTGGCCATGATCCCAGCACTCAATACCAGAAAAAACAACAGAAACAAAACAGATGAACTCCCAAAGAGCAATTTTTTCCCAGATCAATGATGATTCCAGGGACCCCCAGGCATAGCAATAAAACTTAGGTAGCCTCCATCTCTGTTCCAGATTCCTTAAAATGCTAAGAAAGCCATTAACTATGTCTTTGCCTAAGTCAACCGCAATGTCTGAGACTCAGTTTTCTCATCTGTACCATCAGGAAGCAAAACTAGGTGAGCTCCAAGGTCACATCCAACTCAGGATTCCATAACTTCCTGATTCAGGAGACCAAAAGAATCCAACACTGGTCCCTCTCCGAAAACCAGGTCACATACTTCACTGGGGAGAGGCCTGAGACTGGAAGAGCAGGAGTAGCCACCAGGCCACAGCCCCGATGAGAGGAGCAAGCCATGCCCTGGCCCTGGAGCCAGCCTGGCCAGCCTCTGCCTGACTTTTGCAAGGGTTAAATTCCTGCACATAAAAAAAAGCACAAGATCTAGGTCCAGAAGGGCTTCCCTTCCCCCAAGCTAGGATTTGAGATAGTTTCCTTTTTCTTTATTTTTGTTTTGTTTTGTTAGCGGTGCTGGGGATTGAACCCACTGAGCTACAGCCCATCCCCTGAGACAGTTTTCTTTGCATGGATACAAGTGTCTTGTGCACCTCTGCATCTGTGTATGTCTGGGGATTTGTCCCTCCTTACTGATGAGGCCCTGGAGGCTGAGCCCTTGTGTGCTCCTCCCAGGCTGTGCCTCTTCCCACTTGGCCTCTCACCTGGGGGTTGTCCATGTACCAGAGCAGGCAGTTGGCCTGGGTGTCCAGAATAAAGTACCTCCGCAGAAACTTGCCGCCGTGCTCATTCTCCTCGATGTCCAGAAACCCACAGATTCGGTTCTGCCGATCCACATAAGGCATTCCTGGGCTCTGCTCACATCACCCTGCGTGGCAGGAAGGGGGTGCTGGTGAGAAAGAAGGTGAAGACCACTATCCAGGGCCTGTAGGAATCTCACGTCTGCCTGTTCTCACTCACCTCTGGGAGAAGCCAGGCTGGGACCCTCTACCAGCTTCCATACCTAGGTGCTAAAGGTACCACCCTACCCAGACCCTGGAGACCTCAGCAAAAGCCATAATATGGACTCCTAAGCGTTCCAGGCTAAGGGCGGCCTTAGGCATTTTACTTAGGCCTACCTAGACTTTCTTCTTTCAGGAGCTTGTGTTCAAATTCCTGTTCTGGAAACTTATTAATTATGTGACCCAGGGGATTTAGCTCAGTGGTTCTGGCACATGCCGCACAAGTGCAAGGTCCCAAGTTCGATCCCCGGTAGCCAAAAAAAAAAAATTACAAAATTAATTATGTGACCCAAATTGTTTGATCTTTCTGTACCCTAGTTTCTGCATCTGTACAATAGGGAAAACACTAACTCCTACATCTCACAAGGTTGTTAGTCACACAGTAAACACATCATCAGTGTAGTTACTACCACTACTCTCCTCAAATCTTTGTGAAGTGGATCACAACTTAATTTACACGTGAAGAAACTATCTCAGAATGAACTGAAGCTCCAACTTAAAAACCTGGATAAAACTCTGCCGGGAACTTGTTCAGAGAGGGCACCGCCAGGGTTAAAAGTGAGGAGCCCTTCTCTCAGCCCTGATCTGCCTGTGCCTACCTTACCTGGCCATTACTATGTCCTCTCAAGATTCTTATGCTGAGGTTCTAACCTCCTGCTACCTCAAACTGTGACTGTGTTTGGAGGCAGGGTCTTTAAAGAGGCAATTAAGTTAACAAGAAGTCACTGAGTGGGCCCTAATCCATTAGGACATAATCTTACAAGGGGGAAATCTGGACATTGGAGGCCTCAGAGGGAGAAGATGCCACCTGCAAGCCAACAAGAGGGCCTGGCATGCATCCTTGCCTCGTGGCCCTCAGAAAAAACCAACCAGTGGACAGCCTGATCTTGAATTTCTAGCCTTCAGAACTGTGGGAAGATAAATTTTTGTTGTTTTGCCTCAGTCCATGGTGGTTTGAAAGGCTGCCTGAGCAGACTCATAGCTATGCAGAGATCCCTCACCCCTAAAAGAATGAGGAACCAAAAGTTCCAACCCTGAGCACTTGACTCCAGAACAAGATCTCTGGTGAGGTGAGGTGAGCCACACCTTCAAGCCCTCTGCCCTTCTCTTTCCTCAGGACCCTCTGAAGAGCCCGAGGAAAGGCTGGGAGCTCTGTACTCCTCCCCAGGGAAGAACATCTGCCAACACGCACAGACATCCAATCCACATACACCAGGCAGGAGCAGACACAGGCTCCTCAGGGCTCAGAGCAGTCAGGACACTCAGACTCTCAATTACAGGTGACATCCATCATGGAGCCCCCACCAGCTCTAAGAGAGCAAAATGCAGCAGCCCAGGCCCACCAAGGGCGTTGGTCCATAGCCAAGCAGTTGTGAGTGCTGGCCAGGGCCATCCAACTTTATACAGGTCAGCCAGCAGGTCACAGAGGTCTGACAGCCCTCATCTTCCAGACACCAACGGGGCAAGCCTGGAGCAGAGAGACACACCCCGAGGTCAAGTGAGCCCTCGGGGTGGTGACTGGTGGGGTGCTCTGCTCTCTTCACCTCTACAAGGGGCACTGCAGTGTTGAGAGGCTATCCCAAGAAAAAAGACTTTCTCTTTCTCTTTCTCTCTCTCTCTCTCTCTCTCTCTCTCTCGCGCGCGCGCACACACATACACACAGATACTAATGAACCCCTTCCTCTGTCTAAATGCAAGCCAGAATCCCAAGGGGGACCGGAAACACAGCAATCAGTGAAAACATTGGGAGATGCTGCCAATACTCACTGGAGGGTGGCAGAGGTAGAAACAGTAAAGTTCCCAGAGAAATAGGGCAAAGATGGAAAGACACAGCTAAAAAGGAAGTCAAAAGAGCAGAAGTAAAAGAGGAGATGAGTAAAGGGATAAAAAGGAAGAAGAGGTTTTAAAAAGCATGGCCTAGGAGAAGGAAGCAGTGTAGTAGGAGGGGAGGATAGGTGGGCTAGGGGGACAGACGTACCCTGCACAAAGCAGCTTAACTATATTACAGCCAGCTTTTCACACTAAGCTTCCATCCCAGGTTCCCTTTCACACGGAGGAAGTCTGAGTTTAGGAAATAAAAGGCAGGCGCAAGCCAAAAGTGAGAAGATACCTGATGGGTTCTTCAAGTCTTCCAGCAGACACTGGATCAAGGACAGCAGAACAAAGGCAGGCACTGCTTGGGCGGAAGCGCATACCCAGCAAGGCTGCAGCCCCCACACAGGTGATGGGAGAGGACAGGGTCTATGCAGAAAGTCTGAGCCTTCCAGGAAGGCCACAGACCTTCGGGTCAGGATGATGGAAATCACTAACACCACCCCCTAAAAAAACCAGGCAAATCCCCTCCATGCCAATCTACTTGCAGAGACAGAATTTCTTCACACTGCCTGACTACTGCTACTCCAGTGACATCTCTAAGAGAATGCATACAGACTCCAACAAAAGAGCAAGATGACTATGCGGGGGCCCAGGGGAGTCCAACTTAATGCTGGCTTTCAATGTCCCCTTTTTCAGCCTGCAGGGTTAATCAATACCTCTCCTTCTCAAGCCAGAGACACCAAGAAGGCATTCTTTCCAAAAGTCTCCCAACATCTAACTTCTCTTGAGGGTAATTTCCATTTGCATGGATCCATAGATAGGAAAAGCCCCTAGTGGACCAAAAAGGAAAGAAAAGAAGTAGAATTCTGGCTACAATATATCCTGTGACTGTAAGCCCAGGATTCCCAGTGGGGGCGCGGGGAGGGGGGGGGGGTTCCCGCTGTCCCAAGAAGCCAGAGTCACAGGGCTCATCAAGAACAGGGGAGGTGGAGGGAGAACAAAGCATCACAGTTACCAACCACATAGAAAGCACTCAGCGCACAGAACGCAGACCTGCAGCCCTCGGCCTGCTTCAACTGACAGTTTCTCCTGGTCTCCTTTGAATATCCTTGGTCACGACAGTTGCTAAGACTTGGTACACAGAACCTATTCTCCCAAGGTCCCCATGTTCCTTCTCCTTGTCTCTTCAACCACATCACCATCATCTTCCATGTCTTCTCTGGATTTTCCTCTGTGAAAATTACCTCTGCTCCCCACCCCCAGGCTGCACTAACAAGTGGGGAGCAAAGAGGTGCTAGCAATTGGTACCAAAGTGTCAAACAATTTGGCACACAAACATGTATCCAGACATCAGCATCTATGCATCCAATCAAACAGAATTAGAAAATCCTTTTTTACAAAATTATGTTGGTACCAAACATGTATGGATTTTTTTTTCTTACTATTCCTAAGAAATACAGTATAATGATTTACATAGTATTTACCCTGGATACAGTATTACAGGTAATCCAGAGGTGACTTAAAAGGAGGACACACATAGGTTATATGCCAACATCACACCATTTAACAGAAGGGACTGGAATATCAGAGGATTTTGGTACCTCTGTGTGGCCTGGAACCAGTCCCTGCAGATACCAAGGTCAACTCTACCGTCACCTAAAACTTCCCCTACCAAACCCAGGGAAAATCTGGTCTTTAAAAACATCCTCCTAACTCTCACAACACTCCTCTTATTATATAATTTTAACCAGTTTCTCACAACCAAAAATCACTTACATTACATTGACCCTCCCCACACTTGGTGGTGCTAAGATCAAGCCCAGGACTTCACACCTGTTCAGCAAGCCCTGTATCACTGATCTCCATCCCCAGCCCTTAAACTGCATTTTCACCTGAGACCTGAGTTCACACACCCTGTCTCACCCCAGTTTCCCCAGGGAAGCCCTGAGGCCACATCGTGACAGTGAACCTCCCTGCCCCTCTCAGGACAGCACTGGAAATGCTTGCCCTGGAGTAGAGCACCAGACATCCCTCTCTTGCTGGTCCTTTCCCTTCTGATCTCATACACTGAAACTCTCTAGCAAGTAGCTTCCTAGCCTTCACAACACCTGGTTGACAAGAAGCACAGAATATCTGTAAGTCAAGAATCTCTGCCACTCCACTCGACATCCTGTCTTTCCAAAGCAAGCAAAACCTCCCTAGTGCTTTCAGGTTTAGGTACAAAAACTGTAATATAACAATGCTGTAATGTTTTTATTTGTTTGGGGTTTTTTTTGGTACCAGGGATCGAACTCCAGACCGTGCGCTTTCGAGGCAGGCGGCGGAACCACTGAGCTAAATCCCCAGCCCTGGAATGTTTTTAAAGATCACTCCAGCCAACAATTTTCACTTTTGCAAACTTCTTCATGTCCCTATCCACATAACTGGCCTTTTTTTACATTTAAAATGATACCACAAACATTTTCCATGTTGGTACACAGTGTTTATAATCATTTTTTTCTTAGTTTGCAATACATAACAGTGATGTTGACTTTGGGGACCTGGTACATGCACATAACATATCTTGATCATTGTGATCCCATAATCATTATTTTTAATGGTTGCAAACATTATTGCATTGGCTTTACTATAATTTAACCATTTCTCTGTGATTAGACTGCTAGGTTATAGCCAATTTTTTGTTATAAGTAATGCTTATATTTCATATTTTCATGCCTTGTTTCTTCTTTTACTTGGAGAAAGCATAACTTCCAATTACAGCATGATCAGGTCATAGGCTATGATCTTTTGTTGAGACCTATTACAAAATTACTTTCTAAAAATATTTTAGCTCTTTATGTTGCAACTAGTAATATAGTTACTATCACTACAATCTTACATTCATTGAATGTACTCACTATTTTGAACTGTTGCTAGTCTGAAATATACAATATCTAGTAAAGCTGAGCATTCCTTCACGTTTGTTTCCTACTTCATCTTCTTTCCCTGGGCTTTGATAAATGCAAGTCCAGAGTACATGTGCACATAATCTCCCCCCCCATACACACACACACACACACACACACACACATATTCACAGGCATGCATGTACAACATGGCCCCACATAATTGAAATAACTAATATTTTAATCAAAAGTAAAATAAAAACAAAAGTTTTATATGATCCAGATTTCTTCAGTAGAGTATAAATTCCTAAGTATGTGCTATAAATGAAAATAAGCTAAATATTTAGTTTTGCTAAAAGTCAAATAGACCAAGAAAGTGAGTTTGCATAAAGCTGCCTGTTAATCAACAGTAGCAAGTGGGTTAAATGGGAATTAAACTGAGATTCCCAGCTCACATTTGCCAGCGACTGAAAGACATGCAGGACTAGGTTAAAGGCTGCCCACCACAGACCGGGGGGGGGGGGGGGCCTGGCTCTGCCCAAAGTACCTCTTCCACAATCCCATTCAATGCCTTAGGTTCTACCATCAGCAATTCACAGCAAGAATAAAATTGAGACGTTTATTAGGCCTATGTCACATCATACAAGAGACAGTTGGGACCGAGACCCTAAGAAAAGAGAATATACTCAACAGGAGAGGGAAGTATGAGAGGCTAAAATGTAAAGAGAAATTTGGTGCTTAAAACAGGCATCATCCACTTGAAAAACTGGCAGGATGTGTATATACTCAGGACAAGAGGAGGGACCTCTCTGGTGAAACATCGGGCTAAAAACATCCATGTAGAAAGTAGTGATTCTACTTTTAGGATCCCATCCAAGTAAATGGGTGCAGATTAAAACAAAAAGATGGCCACTGCGAAAGAATTTCTATTTTAAAAATTGTAAATGTTTCAATGATGGATAATACTATCTCAATCAGCTAAGTTATTATCATACATGTATTTTTAAAAGACTAGGTAGCCACAAAATATCAACTTATTATCTATGGGTTATAGGTGAATTTCATTTACTTTTATATATTTTTCTATATTTTCCAATTTTCTACACAGAACATGTTACTTTACTTAGACAAGAAAGCAATTTAATTCCACAAACACTCCCACCCCTAGGACATAAGTTCTGAAGCTGAGAATAAATTTCTCAATACTCCAGAGTCCACAAACAAACAAAATCATGCCTAAATTAGAGCTCCTTCCTCTGCCCTCCCCTCCAGTACTGGGAACTGAACCCAGAGCCTTGGTACTGAGCTATATCACCAGTGATTTTTTTTTTTTTTGACAGTTACCAGCACTTTTTATTTTGAAGCAGGCTCACTAAGCTGCTACACTGTTTGAGCTGGGCTGGAGATTGTTATTCTTCTGCCTCAGCTTGCCAGAGCCAGGTGTACATACACCAGGATTAAAATAGTATTCTTATGGGTCTTCTCTAGTGTTTCAAAAACCTAAATCTAATAAATCAATATCTTACACATTGGCAGATAACTGCCCAGAGGGCTTTGCACTCTCCAACCTACTGAATTTCTTACTTCCTATTGCCACAGCTCCTAATAATCACATCCTTTCTCCTGCTGCTTGGTTCCTCACAAGAGCAGCCCACGTCCCTGGGGCCAACACAGTATTCAGGCCCAAGTCTTTGTGCAATGCATGTCTGAGCCACACAATGTCCAGATGAAAAAGAAAAAAAAAGATCCTGGCAAGGACCCCCAAGGTTTTCCTTCTTAGGAGATGAGGTTGACATTTGAAAATAAACAGATAGCCATGTGTGGTGGTATAAACACATAGTCCAGCTACTCAGAAATCTAAAGCAAGATGATCACTTGAGCCCAGAAGGTTAGGGCCAGCCTAGGCAACACACCAAAACCTCTTTGCAAAACTAATAATAATAACAATAATATTTCAAAAGATAATAAAATAAAATGGCTGGATGGGCAAATGAAAATATAGATAGACAACTCAATTTTTTTACAAGAAGCTATCGAGCTATTAAATTAGAGCTGCAGTTTGGGGTGGGGCATGTAGCTCAGTGGTAGAACATTTGCTCATCATAGGCAAGACCCTGGGTTCAATCCCTAGTACCAGCAAAAAAATTTTAAAAAATAAAACAGATTAAAACATTAAGTTGTGGTTTGCTATATCATCCCTCTTGATTTTTAAGATAGTTAATACAGTTTTGAAACAAAGGAAATACTAGAGTGAAATACAGGTGATTCATCAGCCTGGCTACTCTGATATGTTTGAGATCAATAAAAAGGAGAGGCCGGGATAACAAAGCCTTAAACGGCACTGTCCAGATTATAAAAACCTCAGTTCAAAACTGAAAAAAAAATAAAAGATCTTTTTTTTTTTTTGAGGGATTCTCTGTGATGGCAGGCCAGGGACTTGCTAGGATCTTGTTCCAGAAAGAATAAAGAGGACATCTCGTGACAGTCGAGTGATACACAATGAGTACAGCTCCTGTCTTGGGTCCTCCCAGGACAATGGCTAGAGACAGCTGCAGCAGAAACAGGGAGAGAGGAAAATAGCTAAACTTGTATGAGGAGAAAGCTTATTAGAAAAGACACCAGAGGTGTCCAAGAGGCCAGTAATAGCCGGAAACAGAGGGGTGGATGTTGAGGGCAGGTGTCAACCCTTACAGCTCAAGCATGTGGGGGTCACAGCAGCAGAGTTCATGTGTGCTTAGATGTGAATACACACGAGCACATGCCGTGGAGCCACACGGCCCCAGTGATGCTAACAGCCCAGTAAAAAACAATAACAAACATAAGCATTAGCAATTTCTGAGTACAGCCCTTGGAAGGGGCTAAAGATCGGAATTTAGGAAGTGTGGAAGCATCCATTTCTTCCTGCTATAATATCACTGCATCTTGCAAATGATCATAAGAACAGATTTCAGTCCAAGCCAGGAGAATAATGTGAGAGAGAAGGGAATGTACTGGGACCATGTTCCCAGCAGAAGCCGGGTGAGGAATGCAAACACCCTCAGGAATGGGGAGGAGCAGAAAGGGCACCCACCAACCCTGACAGGGCCAGAAGGCCCAGACCCCAGCATTGGGGGAAGAGGAAAAGACACACTTAAGAAGGCATTTTAAAAGGGAAATAAATATTCGGAGAAAGGCAAAAGTAATAGAAAACTGATACCACTGAGGTGAAGATGCCAAAAACAACAAAATGTTTTAAAGACTTATGACCTCTCTGAACAGCCACCTCTCTATGCTCACAGAAAACATGCCTGGTGCAACCCTTACATGACGAAGGCCTGCTCGCTGAAGGTGCCTCAGACCATCCAACAGAAAGATCACTGGAGCAGGCAGGCAGGCAGTCACATCCGGTCTATAAATGACCTGCAGAAGCAGAGATTTCACATTCAGAATCCTGAAAATCCCCACTTAGAATACACAAGAACACAGCTTCACTGTGGGGCTTCCTACAACAGTTGCACAGGAGGCCAGGAGCTCTACCCCACTGTGTCAACCAGAGGGCACCAAGATGGGGGGGGGGCAGGGAGAGAAAGAAAACATCATTATTTCCTCTACCTCAGCCTTTCTGTGCAGGGGGAAGTGGCTAGGTGTGTCTGCCTACAGGCAAGTCTCCATTTAGGGAAGGAAGAGGGACTGGGTGTGGCAAGAAGGATATGCAGGTGACAACGATCAGCATGAGTGTTTTTTTAACTTTTGCAAGATGACTATTAAGAAGGGAAGGGCCGGGGATTTAGCTCATTGGTGCCACCGCCTGCTGCGCAAGCACAAGGACCTGAGTTCGATTCCCCCGTACCAAAAAAAAAAAAAAAGGGTATGCTGACTTCGTTACCCATCCACCTAGAGAGGGAAGTGAAACAGTATGGGGTTTTAGAATCAGACAGACCTAGATTCAAATGTGGACAAGCTACTTAACTCTTCCAGGCCTATTTTCTCCTTTGAGAAATAGAGATAATCAATTTACCTACTTCAAAAGTTGCTACACAGATTATAAGAAATAATGTTTGAGAAGTACTCAACACCAGGACTGGTACAGAAAAAGCACTAAACAAATACTACTTTTAAAATGTGTGCCCACTGCTGAAGTGCAGGCTTATTAGGAAGGCCCTGGATTCAATCCTCAATACCAAAAAGAAACAAAACAATACCAAAATGCCTGTGTGTGAAATAGAGAAAGACCCGGGACCAACAAATCATACTTGGTTGCCATTACTGCTGTCCTTAACCCAGGACAGACAGCTACAGGACCCATCTCTACTCCACAAACATCAACGAGCCAACATTAATGGAAAGCTTGCACCAACAGAGCCCTCTCACAAGTAAACACACCATCTCCCTCACCTTCCCTGTACTATAAGAACCATCACATTTGCCATCTCTAAAAGATATTAAAAACAAAATCCAAGAGACCCACAAACTCTGTCTTGGCTGGGCCACCTGAAAGCTAACACAACCCAGACTTGACTCCCAGGTTCCTGGGAAGGGAACCTGCAGCTGCCTCCCCCTCCAGCCAACTCACAGCCCCAGCCTTTGGTTCAGTGAGTCCCCCAGTCCTTGCCTTTGTACTTTAGTAGCAGAGGACAAAAGGACCTTACATTCTACCCTCTTTATCTCAGCTGGCCTCTATGGACCAAAAGATACACTACAGGCTCAACGCTGAGAGCTTTTTGCCCACTCTGGGGGGCAGGAGGGGCCCCAGAAGGGCTGAGACCTGCACAGTGAAAGAACCAATTCAGCCTTTAATCAGCCAGCAGCCAGCCACTTCAACCAGATGGGATCAGGGTACAGAAGGAAGGAAAGACAAACTACAGAGGAAAGATAACTACAAGGCCTAAAAGGTTGGAAGGGGAGAGCAGCACAAATAAACTGGGAACAGAGGATCTTCCAGTTATAGCCCCACTGCACCATTCCCCTTCAGGGCCCTATCTCCCCAACCTGTCCAAGTCCCTGGCTCAGTAACAACTTTTACTAGGCAGGGCTGAGGTCCTTCTCTTCCCACAACCTGCTACACTATAATATTTGCTCTGCTTCCTTCCCTTCCAACGCCTAACAGACTAGCTAGCTGGAGTCCTACCCAGCTCACTGAGACAGATGAGAAACTGAAAGTAAGGCCACCCAAACCACTCACAGTGGCCAGGGGGAGGACCCAAGGTCCTCTTTCCAAGGCTTAGGGTGATTTCAGCCAGAATCAGGAGAGCCTCCACAGTTTCAGTGAATCCAAAGGGTATTTTCTGCACAGTGGTCCACAGCAAGGACTAATCTGAGCCATCCAGCCTTGTATTGGGGCAGCACCCACCTGTGCACTTGCCCCAGGGAAAGGACAAGAAACCATCCAGGAAGTGCCAGCTGCATGCACACAAGCTCCTGCTCCCCAGGTCTTCCTAGTGTTCTACTACTTGAGGTGAACACCTGGTAAGCCAGCAGGAGGGCAGCCCTGGAGTTTGACTGACAGGGCTGATACTTGGCCCTTCCCACTTTTTTTTCTTTTCCTTTTTCTTTTTTTGGCGTGCTAGGGATCCCTGATGCGCATGCTAAGCGATCATTCTACCATTAAGCTTCACCCCACAACCCCTTCCCACTTTTGAAGAATTTCTCCATTGACAGCCACCAACCAAAAGCTGCATGTCTTCAGGATTTAATTTAACCTTGGTAAAATACCAAACTGAATACTGTTCAGCTCACCACAATAACTCGATGGGCTCTGCAATCCCTACTTCCCTACACAGTACACAGAAGAGGCCAATGACAAGGAAAACGAAGGGTTTGCAAAATTCCTCCACCAAAGGTCAAGCACTTCCCATATCAGTGCCCAGGTAATTCCCCATCTATGAAATAAGCAAGGCGCTCCTTATCTGGCAGCCAAAACTCCACTAGGAATGCCACAATTTCGGAATGAAGGGAGGAAAGACTTACAAACAGACCCAACGATGCCAGGCACAGTGGTACATGCTTGTAATCCAAGCACTTGGGAGGCTGAGGCAGAAGGGTGGTTACAAGTTCGAGGCCAGCCTGGGCTACATAGCTGAGTTCAAGTCCAACCTGGACTACACAGCAAGACCCTGTCTCAAAAAAAATAAAAATTGAACCAAAGGATATATAGGATCTTGGACACTAAAGGTCTAACAGCAAACTCACATAAATAGTTTGGTGAACCCAATTTCTATTGCTTGAGCTGCTGCCACATTGCTATTTTTCTTCCACCTCAACAAGTGCAAACAACTCATGTGCTGGCATTTATCATTCGTTCAACAAACATTTACTTAGCACCTAGTAGCTGTCCTACACTGGGCTGGTTAGAATCGGGACTTACAAACTCCATCTCTGACACAGTAAAGCCATCTGCTTTCGAGAGGCACACAGAGGAGAAGGCACACGGAGAAAACTTCTGCACCGATGCCGTGCTTTTGTAGCAGCCTCCCCTGGCTTCGCAAAACAGGCAGGGGCTCCCACCTTTGTGCTCTGGGCACTGTATCCACCATCAGATGGTCTGCTCCCTAACGATGGGGCTGCATGCCTTGCACCCTGCCTTACAAATCCTTATTAACCAAAAGACATCAACTGGCTGCAACCGAAATGAAAACAAAAAATATTCTCTCAAGATCTTTGGCTATGCTATTGCCGAAAGCTTTGTCACCAAACAAAGAAAAGACAACGAAGGGAGGGGGTGGTCAGATATATTAAGAGCAATACTGGGGCAATTTTGGAGCTTTGGCCCCAAATGCAACCACCACGCAGCAGTGTGAGAAGCCCCCGGAGGCGCAGCTGGCGTCCTGGCACAATGTCCAACGCCCACCTCTTGCTCCCTCTCTGGTGTTTAGGATCCTCCGAGAAACCCATTTGAAGTCCTAAAGAAATGGTGTAGAAGAAGCGGAAGACTCATCTTGAACCTCTGCTCCCCAAGAAGGAAGGAAGCCTTTCGGGAGAGCGGCGGGGGCAGGGCCGGTCGGGCAGAGGTGCGCCAGCGGTCCGTAGCCGCGCCTGCTCCAAACAAGCCGGGCGCTTGTCCTCCCCACAGCGCCCAGCCTCTTTCTCCCTTTCCTCACTTCTTTATTTCCTGCTAATTTTGATGACAGACTACAGGAATGAAGCAGAAAAAGGAAACGTGTAAGGCGAGGAAAAGGGCGGCGAGAGAAAACCTGCTCCCTTCGAGGGACGTACCCACCCAACCTGGCGCACAAGCTACCTTTCGGGCACTTTCCACCCAGCCGCCTTCACCGCCAGTACCGCAGAAGCCGGAGGCTGGACCGCGGCAAGGAGGGATCCCCCAGGGGAGCAGGCCGCGCCTGCCAAGTAACCAGGGAGTCGGGAAAGGGAGTCTTCCTAGTCCAGTCCGCGCCCGAGGGACTTGCCTAGGACGTGGTCCGCTCCTCCTCCCTCCCCGCAGCCCGGGAAGTCGTTGCGAGGCCGGTGCCCCAGCTCCAGGACAGCAGAGAAGTTTCGCCGCTGCAAACGTGAGAAAACGCAGCTCAGCGCGGCCCCGACCCCGGGCCTGCGCCCGCCCCACTCCCGAAGCACGACCCCTGGCGGCGGCGACCTCGGCCACCCGGCGCTGCCCTCGGGGCTCTGCCGCGGCCGGGGAGCCGCCCGACCGAGGCCCAGCTTCGTCGCCCACAGCCCCGGCCGGAGCCTCTGCCGCCCCGCTCCCGCGCCCTCTGCACCGGGCCGCGCGCCCACTCACCCGCGTGCAGGGCCGGGGCTCGGCGGGGCGGGTCACATCGGGGAGGCCGCCTCGCGCGAGGGGACTTCCTGGCCGCCAGCCGAGCTCGCGGTGCCCGTCGTTCTCGGGCTCTGCCCCCCCGCCCCCAGCACCTTGCCCCTTCCTGCGCTCCGGTCTCTGGGCTCTTTTTTTCCGGGTTAATTACGTTTCGCGTTAAGGCAAAACCCAGCCCCGGATGTGAGTACAATGCTCCTCCGGGGGAGGAGAGGGGTGCCGGGGCGCCGCGGGGGCAGGGGCGCGTTCGGCGGGCGGGGGGGTTGTCCCCGTCCCCGTCCCCGTCCCCGTCCCCGTCCCCGTCCCCGTCCCCGAGGTCGCCAGGCCGCGCGCAGATGGCGCCCGGGCCGCAGGTGTCTGAGTGGGGGCGCCCGGGGAGGGAACCCGTGCAGCGCGGTAAGGTCGGGGTCGAGCGCGAGCAGATCCTTCCGGGTTGTCCTAGATGTGCCTCGGCGCCCTCAGCGGGCCTCCAGGGACGTTTCAGAGTACCGAGCTGAGGCAACGTTCTGCCTCCGAGCAGAGTGAAGGCGGGAGCCGGGCAGCGCGCACCGAGCCGATGCTGCGCAAGAGACCTAGGATGGGCACCAAGCGGGCACCAAGCGGGCGCCGCCCCGTGCCGAGCGCCCCGGATCCACGCGGCCACCTGTGGGGATCGGCCCGGTTCCGATGAGGAAACCGAGACTGGGGGAGGTTAAGTGACGTGCCCGGTCCCGGCTGGGGGCAGGCAGGTCTGTCGGGTTCTGACTCCAGCTCCCACGCGGGATAGGCAGGCAGCACCCACAGTCGTGGGTGGGATCGGAGCCCCGAGGCGCGCGGCGCGCAGGCCCTGGTGGTCGGGAGAGGAGGGCGTCGGAGGGCGTGAGCGAGCAGGCGTGAGGCCCCGGGCTCAACACCGGGACCGGGGGCGGGGTTACGCTGGGTCCCTCGACCCGATTCGGGGGAGGGACGGGAGGACAGGTCCTTATCCAGAACCGTGGGGGAAGAAGAGCAGAAAGTAGCGGCGCCCCGAAGGAGAGAGCCTGGGAGGGGGAGAAGACTCTGGCGGGGAGGCCAGGGTGCAGCACAGACCCGCAACGCATGGGCGACGAAATCGCGCGTTTCCTCTTCCATTTCGATTGCCAAAGCGAAAATGAGACACGTCTCTCCCTCGGGTGTGAAGAAAGATGTTTGCTTTGAAACATTTTGCTCTGCATGGACACAAAAAAAGAAAAAGAAAATTCCCTCGTAAATATAACAACACCAATTTTGTGTGTGTTTTCCTGAAGATTTCTGCCAGCACCTAGGGTCATGAGCAGAGCTTCTTCTCCGGAAGTAAGCGTCCAGGACTTGAAGCCTAGCTCTGCCACTTGTTAGCTCTGATCCCTTCTGTCTCAGCGACTTGCTCTGAGAGGTCTCAGAACCTCAGAGAGTCAACATGGGCAGTGTTTAGGTTACTCCCCAACGTGAAGATGCTATGTAAGTCATTTCCTTTAAAAATTAGGTTGTTGCATACATTGCAGAAAAGGAACACAGTTCCTTCATACCGGAAACCACCAGGCCCAGTGACATTGGCTGGAGAAGCTCTCCCAGGAAATCCGACTCTCAACCCAAGGTTTCCAGTATGAGCCATGAGGGAAAAGCCTCAGCTTTCATGGTGTGGTTGCCGTGAAACCCATAAGACTGCTCTCTGTGGGGCCTCCCTCACTCACTCCATCACAAAGAATCTGTTCAGAGCACTACTGTGTTGGATGCCCTCGAGGCTACCAGAAGCCAAAGGCCCAGGGCCTCCCAAGAGGATACACAGATGACTGGGGATTCCGGGAGCCTGGTACCCTCCACTGGCACAGAGTCGGTGGTGCCAGCATCTGGAGGAGAACCATATGACTCTGTGTAGGCTGGGGCTTCTCTCCAGGAGGTGCCAAGCTTGGAAGTGAGCCTAAAAAATGCACTTTGGGGGTACTGTTTCACGCCAGTGGGAGAAGGCACGAATGTGAGCTGAGACTAGGGCCAACCACTCATACTGCACTGGCAGCCATGACTGTCCCTGGCTAGGACCTGTCCCAGTTAGATGACAATTGCTGTCCTCACTGATATCCACTCCTGTGACCCCAGATTTCCCAGTGATTCCTCAGAGGACCCTCCCCACACTCTCCTGTGCCACTGAGCAGGTGTCAGTTGAGCTGCTCTCTCCTCTCTCTTCTCACTTTTTTCTTTTGTGGTAAAATACACATACCACAAATGTCACAATTTTAACCATGTTAAAAAGCATGTATGTGATGGCATTTGGTAAATTCACTGTGTTGTGCCACTGTCACATTATCTAGTTCCATGCCATTTCATCATTCCTAAAAGTGACCCCATGCCCCTCTCTTCTCCCAGCCCCTCGTGAACCTTAAATGACTTTCCATCTAACCTATGGATTTGCCTATTTTTGATATTTCATGTAGGTGGAATCATACAACATGGGACCTTTTATGTCAAGCTTCTTATACGTTTGCCATCTCTTGATCAACATATTTTGAAATAATGCATTTCCAGTCATTTGATTTTATGTCTTAATTTTTTTTTAGTGCATCAAACAGCCCTGCAAATGTAGATCTATCTGGGGGAAATGGGGTGTCAAGGGCTTTTCATGTCACCTATTCCAGTCCTCTCATTTAGACCAATGTAAAATGAGGTTCACCTTTTTGGGGTTTTTTGGTACTGGGGATCAAACTTGGGACCTTGCACTTGCTTGCAAGGCAGGTGCCAGAACCACTGAGCTAAAACCCAGCCCCTGAGGTTCAACATTTTGCTCAAAATTTTGGAGCTAGTTAATGCAAAGTTGGTTCTAGAATCCAAGGATAAATCCTGGTATAGGAATTGTCCTGTGAAGATGGGGACATCTGGCCCAAAGCCTAAGAATCTAATCAAAAAGCTTTATACTCTACCCTAGCCATTTATTTATGTGCCTTATATCCATTTTCAAAGTTAATGGTTGGTGAGCTAGATGACCTGATACCCTCCAGTGTGCGCCAGTGTCCCCTCCAGGGAACTGTATTGTTCTCTGTCCTCAGAGATCCCCATTATATAAGGTTTCAGGCTGCAGCAGGGGGTGTTAGTTACACTGGGGAAAGTGCAGGACTGAACAGGCCAAGGTAGTTGGTTTGATCCTGGTTCAAACCAGTTAATTTTGTACAGATAAATTGTTCCAGGGTCACATATCTTCTGATGTTAGCTGGTCACTCTATAAGTAGTTGTGATGGGTTTTAATAGCAAATGGTTCTATACCACCCATTTCTAGAAAAAGTGTTCCAACTACCATTGTTCTGTTAAGTCTTAGTTATTGAATAATTATCTCAACCTATTACCATCTTTCCTCATATATACCTTCCATTTCCTTATTTTTCCAGGTACAGTACTCACTAAATACTGACTGCTTTGCATCTATAATTTCATTTAAGCCTTCCAGCTACACTGAGAGCAAGTACTATACTATTACCTCCTCCATTTTATGGTGATGACTAAGGCAAAAAAATGAAACCCGGATACAGACCTGAGCATTCTGGCACTGGAGCTGCCCTCTAAAGCTCAAGTCACACTGGTAACTGCAATGGCAGACCTTGAAAGTATATAAAAAGACCAAAAACTAGACTCTTTCCTTTCTGCATTTTTTATATTTATCGTTATTTAGACTTCCCATTCTATTTCAGCTAGCATTTTTGTGTTGAAGGGTATAGCCTAAAGAAAGTCATGTGACTATATAGATATAGGCACATACAATTATGTAGTTGTATATGTTCCCCTGCAGCATTGTTCATAATGGTGAAAAGTGGAGATCATTCTCTTAATTGGAGTGGACAGATAAGTATTGCTACATACATACAGTCTTATGCTATGCTGCTGTTTAAAAAGAATGAAGTCAGGTGGGGGTGCACATCACTTATAGAGCATGTGCGTATTGTACATGAAAGGTCCAATCCCTAGTGCTGAGAGAGAAAGATCTATATGGAAAATACTAAATATTTTAAGTTTAGAAATAAAGCTACAAGTCAGATGTGACACTCTGGGAGGCTGAGGCAGAAGCATCACAAGTTTGAGGGCAATTTAGATTTAGTGAGACCTTGTATCAAATTTTAAAAAGGGGTGGGGTGGCTGAAAATGTAGCTCAGTGAGAGGCCCTGGGTTCAATCCCCAGTAGAGAGAGAGAGAGAGAAAGAGAGAGAGAAGGAAGGGCTACAAAGCTGTATGTATAATCCTATTTTTGTAAATAAAATTTTATTATTTGCATGACTTTACATTGTAATGTTTATATATTTTTAAAAGGTATAGAAGGATATATTCCAAATTGTTAACCACAGCTCTCTTAGGGCTAGTCAGGAGAGAATATAATGGTGGATTTCATTTCCAAACTATATATTCTGTAGTGTTTAGTTTTTTGTAGCAACTGTGCAGTCATTTGGTTATCAAAAGAATAATAATGATTTAAATTTTTAATAAAATTTTAAAATTCTGTGAAAAAGAAAATCAAATTTCAGCCTCCAAGCGGCTCCTCCCTGAGTAGGGAAGGAATATGGCACTTACAGAAATAACTGTTAGAGCCAGAAACTGATGGACAGGTGGGCAAGAGAGGAGAGAGGATTCTCTGCTAAGATGAGTGGCCAGCTGCGGTTGAGAAAATGTATGCAGGAGATGCCCTTTGGAAAGAGCTTGGAGGAAAGGTAGACTGTGGAAAGGTCAGAAGGGAGGGTGGGAATGGGTGGAGTTTGCAGAGAGATCAAGGGACTAGGGACGTGTGGCTGCGGAGGACAGCAGGTAACAGCCGGAAACGAAGGTCGCTGGGGGCCCTGTATTGCTAGGGGTGGGGTTCTGTGTTGATTTCTTTAGGCTCCAAGACCCACCATAGGTTTTTAAGCAAAGAAGGGACACAATCAGAAGTGAGTAAGTAGCCAAGTATGATGCTGCACAACTGTAATCCCAGATACTCTGGAGGCTGGGGCAGGAGGATCACATGTTCAAGGCCAGCCTGGGCAATTTAGAAAGACTGTTCTCCAAAATAAAATAAAAAATTGGCCTGGGAATGTGGCTCAATGCTCCCTGGGTTCAATCCCCAGATCAGGAAAAGAAAAAGTGAATAAGCAGCAATTTCATAGCCAGTGACTATGTAAATGTAATTGTGCTGTAGCATCAAGCTGCCTGGTTTTGAATCCTGATTCCATCCGTAATTACCGGAATATTCCGGGACCAGTTACTTCTTTGGGTTTCTATAAAATGGGAAAATAGAGATAACAGGTGACTATCTCATAGCATTGTTGGGACCAGGGAGTTAGTGCTTTCAGGGCGAATGTAAATGCTAAGGATGTCTGCCAAATTTTAAAAAAAGTTTTCAAGGGCTGGGGGTCCACTCTCAGTTGAGTACTTGCCTAGCATGTGGAAGACCCTGGTTTGGTCCTCAGCACCACAAAAACAAAGTAAATAAAAATAAAATTTACAAATCAGTATCATACTTTTAGATTAAAATCTTTGCGTTTTATTCTGAAACTCTTCTTACAAGGAGCTAACTTCTTTTTTCACACTCTCAAGGATAATATATTATTAATCTAATTTTACAGATGAAGAATTTAGGCTTTAAAGAGAGGGATGAGCTCTCTTATCTGAATCCATAAACTCTGGTCTCTGCCCCAAAACCAGGGCTTTTAGCTCAAATTCCCAGATCCTTGAAAGTAGGAAAAAATGGGAAGTGGAAGAAACTTTGGAAATTTCTGTTTACAGAATAAGGACAACAGCAGAAAGGGATGGGAATAAAGTAAGATCAAGAACGATAAAACTTCAGTGAACACCTGAAAGTTTGTATATAAAATCAAATGTAACCTATAAACAGGAGATATATATGGCACACACACATTCATACATACATATGCCAAAATTACTTCCTAGTGATGAAGTTTTGGGGGGCTTCACTATACTGCTAAATCTGACAATAACATAAACCTCAAAACGGAGGGTGCATCCTGTGGCCAGAAATAACTCTGCTGCCCAAATGCTCCATTCCTATTGATTTGTGCCAAGGGCATTGCTTTTCTATCAGTTTGAGTAAGTGCAGTAGGAGTCCTGTGTCCCTGGCGCAGCCTCACGATTTGATAGGAAGAACTGGGCCCTACTGGGTCACAGAGAGAATGAGTGGTACCCTAGCTCTGGATCCATGACCGTGGCTTAGCACTACATGTGACTTTTTGCTCAGACAGTTACATGATTAACTTGATCATCGCTGAACCCACATCGGGGCCACTACTGGTAAAAACAGTCCAAGTCAGGCAAGAACCAACTCCAGCTAATTCTAGGAGACTCCTGCAGTCATCCATGAAGCAGGCAGATGTCTTCTCCAGTGACTCTCAACCAAGCTATTTAGACCATGAAAAACAAGGAAAGGCAAAAAAGATATTTGGCTATATGAACTTCTGTCCTCCTGTTATTTTAGTAATAGGAAATATATGGTGTGCTGTGTCCCCACCAAAATTCATATTGAAATTTAAGCTCCAATCTGAGATGCTAAGAGGTGAACTCTCAAGAAGCACCTGGTTCATGAGGCCTCTGCCTTCACATATGGATTAACTCATTTGTGGGTTCAACTTTAAAATATTTACCAGTCTCTGGATATATTTATCAAAATATTTTATGGCTGGGGGTGTAACTAAGTGATAGAGCACTTGCCTACCATGCATGAAGGCCTGAGTTTGATTCCCAGCAATGCATTCAAAAAATAAACAAATGAAGGGCCGGGGATTTAGCTCAGTGGTTCCAGTGCCTGCCTCACAAGCGAAAGGTCCCAAGTTCGATCCCCAGTACCAAAAAAAATAAAAATAAAAATAAATGAAAGCTGATTTCATAGCAATTCACATTAAAACTCCTGCCACTGGAAATGATATACAAAACTTGACTTGAAACTTGAACTCAGTCCCAGTGAAACTAAGGGTGAGTCACTGAAGACAGATGATTTACCCAGGAATCTTCTTCCAAATGTCATAATTTGTATGATTACATGTCTTTATTAAAATGAAGTGAGACTGTCTCAAAATAAAATACATAGGGGGCTGGGGATATAGAGCAGTATGAAGCCCCCCTCCCACAGTTTCAATCTCCAGTACAAAAAACTAATTAAGTATATCATTAGGCTGGAGAAGTAAGCCCAGTCTGGTTTAGCTCCTTCATTTAGCAATAAAGCAATAACAAAATAAATCCTTACACCTAACACTTAATGACACCGTGGGTGTACTAATTGGACAAATGGCCAGATGCACCCTCCATCATCTGAATTTATCGCATCCTGGCTTTTGGAAAAGACACATAGAGGGCTATGGTCATCCTTCTGGCAACTTCAGCCCTTGGAACAGACCTCTGAACTCAGAAGATGAGAGAAGGGTCTTTTGAGTAGCTAGCCAAAGTGCTTATTGATTCTTATTGAATATCAAATGTCAAAAGGCCCCATTATACAATTTCCCAGCCCTCAGCAGATTAGAAATAGCAGGCTATGTATTTTTAAATCTCACAGTGAAATATATCCCTCTTGACCTCAGCTAACTGAGGCATTGCCACTTATAAACCTCACAGACTTATCAAGCGTAATTTCACACATTGGCTGGTAGTAGTTGGTCCTCCATATCTATTGCATATGTATCGTGGACTCAATGAGCTATATACTGAAAATTCTCTCTCAAAAAAAAATTATAGGCAGGCATAGTGGCACACACTTCTATTCCCAGTACTCTTGAGAGGCTGAGGCAGGAGGATCACAAATTTGAGCCTAGACAACAATTAAGCAGATTAGCAAGATCCTGTCTCAAAATAAAAAACCAAAAGAGGACTGGGAATGTAGCTCACCACAAGGGCCCTGACTTCAATCCCAAGTACGGCTCCCCCCCGCAAAGTATCTGTACTAAACATGTACAGACTTTTGATTGTTATTATTCCCTAAGCCATGTAGCATAACACCTCTTTCCATAGCATTTGCATTGTACAGTATTAGATATTACGAGTAGTCTAGAGATGATTTGAAATATAGAGGATGCTGTGCATAGGTTATATTCAAATACCACCTCATTTTATTTAAGAGACTTGAGCATCCATGTATTTTTTTATTTGGGAACCACTTCCCAAAGAATGCTAAGGAACAACTATACAGTACTTAGGTGAGGTGAGCTAAATAATTTTTTGTCAGTATGCCAAAAGCAAAGTAGTGCTTCCTACCCTGTGCCCAAAGCATTCCCACGGCCTGGTGGGCATGTGGCTACTTCCAGATATTTTCCTACTTTCCTTAAAGAGAAAGTTCTAGCCCTTGGAGCCCACCAAAACCTCATGTGGCATGGAGTCACTCCAACAACTCCATGTGCCTCCACGTTGGTTAGATCATTTCAATCAGTTACCATAAAAGCCTCTCGCAGCTCTCCCCTCATTCAGAAGGTGACAGTTGCACATTCCAGTGGAAATCCATTAGAATAACACTTGTAATGATATGTTATCAAGTGAACCATGAGTCAGGTCGTGGCCACTTAAATGTAACTGCATATTCTGGAAAACAGTTCAGCTGTGAGGTTGAAGGGCTAATTTATTTTTGGTTTCTCCAGTTTAAGCCACTGAGCTGTCACCATGTAAGTACCTCCAAGTTTTGCACAGAGTAGACAGGAAGGCATGGTGGGATTCAAAGAACTTTGAACTAGGAATGTCCTGAAATTGCACCACAATGCCTGCCATTTCTGTCATTCAAGGTAGTGGAGGGTCTGCAAACAGAAGGAGTTGGTGCATCAGTAAGTAACGGTATAAACCGGTGGTCTTCAAACTTTTCCTTGCATACTCCCTAAAAAATGCTGAACCCTTCACACATTTTGAAATTGACAACTGCATCTTTTTATGGTAGCATTGTTTGCTAAGGATGCACTCTGAAGTTGGTTAGCATGGATGTTTTAAAATAAAACTGTTGTATCACACACTCTGTATCCACTAAAATTTAGTCACCATCGTAATTTGACACCATCATTCATTTTTAAAAACAAAAACACAGTTCTCTGACAGAAATGTTAAATCATTTCCTTTACTCCTTCAACTATACTTTCATGCCACTTCCAGTACAGAATTGTATCCATCCCAGTTAGCACTCTGGGAAGCTGAGGGAGGAAGATCACAAGTTCAAGCCCAGCCTAGAAAATTTAGAAAATTCGAAATTAAGTGAATAAAAACAAAAAGGGCTGGGGATGTAGCTCTCTACATAGACCCTGGTTCAATCCCCAGTACCACAACCCAAAAAATTATATTCCAAATGTCAAATTTTTTATTCTTGGACATTTTTTATAGATTGTCCTATCATAGGAATGAAGCAAATTTGCATATGTGAATTGATTGTATTAGTTTTAAAAATCTTGTGCCCATAAGTCTCTCAGTGTTAAAACACTGTTGAGATTAAGTCACCATTCCAACTACATATAACAGGATAAATATATATTTTATTGATGACTAAATATGGAACATTAAAATAGTGCTGAAAACTATTCTCTTTGTTTGTTTGGGTACCAGGGATCGAACTCAGGACCTTGCGATTGTGAGGCAGGGAGAGGCACCACTGAGCTAAGTCCCCGGCTGAAAACTTTTCTCTTAATAAAATGGGTAACAGTGGGCTATAAATGTGTTTATTTTATGTCTTACATATGAGTTTGCTTATCCATCAACTAATATCATGGCACAAATGAGCAGAGTGTAGCATCAATGCTGTCCCTGTTTCTCATTTTTGACTCAGCCCTGAGAAACCTTATTCACGTTAGTAAGTGAACGGGTTGAAGATCTTGATTATGATGATGTCCAGAGCTGGTGAGAAGGAAGGAAAACTGACATAACTCAGAGGGCAGAGCTTCAGAAGGGAACCCCACAGCAAACTTGCCTGCGACCCACACCCTGTGTGAAGACCACTAGCCAGGCCACCTTTGCAGGGAACCCAAACCTGCTTTTCCTCAGGGCCGTGATTAGCAACGTCATTCAATTCTTTGACCTTCTTGTAGTTACATAACAAATATCATCTAGAGATCTTCCTTCAAAAAGTTTCTATCCCATGAGGGAGCCAGGTGGGGTGGAGCACACCTAGAATCCCAGCACTCTAGAAAATTGAGGCAGAAGGATCACAAGTTTGAACTCAGCCTGGGCAATTTGGCAATTTAACAAGACCCTGTCTCCAAAAGGAGTGTTGAGAGGATGTGCTGGGGATGTAGCTCAGCACAAAGGCCCTGGGTTCAATCCTCATTACTAAAGAAAAAAAAAAAAGATTCCTTGAAGGAAGCTGTGCATGCATGGGGTGTGGGGGAATTCTCATACTTTCCACTTCACTGGCTCTGAACTCTACTCTAAAGAGTTATCTTGACTCTGGAAGTTTTTACAACCCAGGGCAAGGCCTTGCTTTCTTGTATTGGAATAGAGAGGGCCGGCTGGGGTGCAAGGGGAGATGGAAAATTGGGGACCCAGTGTGAAACCACCCTTTACTCTGTCTTGGGTAGAGCTAGACACCAATTCCCTTAAAACTCTGTGCCTTGGAGGTCGCAAGTCACGCAGAACATGCCGAATCAGCCCGCGCCCTGGCAGCAGTCCACTGGACAACCCCCCACCCCACCCCTGCACTCCTCTATACAGCCACCTGGTTCCACACTATAAAGACGCAGGGGACACCGGCCCACCAGACCACGGTACTGGGTCCTGCCGCTCCCAGCCCAGAGGTAGGGGCTTCTGAGCCGCCATCCCACTGCTGGTCCAGAGGAAGGGGCTTCCTGGCCACCATCCCTCCCGCTGCTCCCAGCCCAGAGGAAAGGGCTTTTGGGCCACCTTCTGTCCTGCCACTCCTGGCCCAGAGGAAGGGGCTTCTGGGCCACCATCCCTCCCGCTGCTCCCAGCCCAGAGGAAAGGGCTTTTGGGCCCCCTTCTGTCCTGCCACTCCCAGCCCAGAGGAAGGGGCTTCTGGGCCACCATCCCTC